>CM038671.1:402853290-403280051 GCA_021605145.1 Aegilops bicornis | reverse complement strand
CGTTTCAAATTCAGACTTGTCTTTGTTAAAAAACGCTTTCGGGTTGCCTAGACCAGAGAATTCAAGAAATAGAGACGCGCATTGAAGAAGCGACTTGGGTTGACTTATACAATGTTATGTATCGAGAAAGGACACTTTTTTTAGGTCAAGAGATTCGTTGCGAGCTTGATTCGATCTTACGACCTAATTTATTTGATTAATGGATCAACAACCAAACCACCCATTTTATGAAAAAGAAGCTCCGCGCACTGGGAAAAGGCTTCCGCGACAGGAAACAGGCTACTAGTTAGGAAGTGAACATAAGGTATCAAGAGGTCCCTCACAGTCAGGTGCAATGCAATTGCCCCCTATTAGTCCAGTACCCCTCTTCCTATTTTTTTGGTTCTTTCCACTGCTTGAAGTGATTGCGACAACTACGAAGAAACGACGAATCCCAACTACGAATATATTTCAATATAGTGGGGCCCATGAGCTTTAGCAATGTTATTGATTAATTCCATGATCAGTAATGTTTTACCTACTCCAGCCCCCCCCCCCCCCCAAATAGTCCTATTTTTCTTTATCGTTTGTGGCATGTGCATTATGCAACAAGTAGATTCCTGATAAATGAACCTTCTCCACCCCTTTCCTATCCAACGGAGCCAGCAGAACTACTAAATGCGCAAAGTGGGAAAGCTCCCTCCCTCCTACCTAGTTGGTATTTATCCCCTCAATATCGCAAGTTTCTTACCTCCAAACAAAATATTTACTTGTTACTAATAAAAAATCAAAAAGTTTAGCCTACATTCTTCCTTAGATCCCTTCTTTTACTCCGATAGTATTGCGGATCACAATCGATGCAAAGAAAATGAATGCATTTCCATACTATAATAAAAACGTAAGTGTAATAAATAGAGACATCTACGGTACTTGTCGTCTACTTCTGGTGGAAGCAATTCCAAAGGTGAAGATAATACTGAGCCGAATAGTAATGAGGGGAATGCAAAGAGGTCGTCTACTGGACGCGGTTCAACTAGCGGAGACTCTTGGAAAATATGGACTAAAAAGTCCCCAAGTTAGCGTATTATGGAGATAGAACATGCTGAACAAGATCTTCTTCATGGAAACCTGCTCGATTTAGATCGGGAAAATCGTACAGATTTTATGAAACCATGTGCGATGGCTTGAATCCATAGTCAATCCTACTTTCGATAGGACCAGTTGACTTATCTGAAAAAGCAAAAGGTAGGTAGGCTGTTTCAGAGAATAGTACGTGGGTTTTCACATAGCCGGATATGAAAAGAGACCCTAATGAGCAGCTTTTTTTTATTTGTAAACCCGTCTTTCTGTGCTTATGGAATCAGCAAGTGGCAGGTCTTGGCGATTGAATTCATCCCGTTTTACTTTGTTGAGTGCGATCTGGTATTGACTTGCCCTTATTTTCCATCAATCGGGTAGTTAGTTAGGTCCAGTCAGTTAACAGCCGACCGCTCTACCACTGAGCTACTGAGGAACAAGGGGGGATTCGACCTCCTAGAGTTCAACTCCCGCTCTCAACCCATGAACAATATGAGTCCGCGGAGTGGAGCGCACTCCTCTAGTCCTGTCTTGAGCTTAGCTTTCTTTTCCGTTGAATTAGTTTCCTGTTCGAATCTTCCTTTTCAAATAGTTGACAAAGCTAGACTTTATCGAACGAATAGGTCTAGCTTTCGCCTTCTATTCCTTTTGGAAGGGGATATTATAGTATAGATCTAGCCTGACTCCACCCTCCTTAATGCATATATACTTTGAAAATTTATTATTTCCCAATGATGTATGGCTATCCTATGATGTTTGAGTAGATCCGTTTTGTCCTATGGGTTATTTGATGATCAAGATTGGTTTGAGTTGCATGTTTTATTATTGGTGCTGTCCTATGGTGCTCTCCATGTCGCGCAAGCGTGAGGGATTCCCGTTGTAGGGTTGCAATATGTTCATGATTTGCTTATGGTGGGTGGCGTGAGTGATGTACATGCACCAGTAAGTAGGTTGTTTGCGTATGGGATAAAGAGGACTTGATGCTTTAATGCTATGGTTGGGTTTTACCTTAATGATCTTTAGTAGTTGCGGATGCTTGCTAGAGTTCCAATCATAAGTGCATATGATCCAAGTAGAGAAAGTATGTTAGCTTATGCCTCTCCCTCAAATAAAATTGCAATAATGATTACCGGTCTAGTTATCGATTGCCTAGGGACAAATAACTTTCTCGTTACGAAAAGCTCTCTACTAAAACTAATTTAGTTGTGTCTTTATCTAAACAGCCCCTACTTTTTATTTACGTGCTCTTTATTATCTTGCAAACCTATCCGAAAACACCTACAAAGTACTTCTAGTTTCATACTTGTTATAGGTAAAGCAAACGTCAAGCGTGTGTAGAGTTGTATCGATGGTCGATAGAACTTGAGGGAATATTTGTTCTACCTTTAGCTCCTCGTTGGGTTCGACACTCTTACTTATCAAAAGAGGCTACAATTGATCCCCTATACTTGTGGGTTACCATGGTCCTGCGAGATGGTTAGACAAACTGCGCCGGATGAATCTCCTGAGGTGATCACATAAGAAGGCCAAGCACCAACGATCCCAGGAGGTGACGTGAATGGGTCCGGCCCGCCAGACAGAGCTCAATCATTGGGTTTATCGATGCTGCAGGGACGGACCCGAGCACACACGCCGTGTCCAGTCTTCTCGTGCGGAAAGTCCTGAAGAAAGACAGTCAGCGCGCGGCTCCCGTGGTGGAGAGGCACCGGATCACGCGCATTGGCTTGTTCGTCCGTGATTAGCTCATGCGAGAACAAGGCACCAAGGGCCATGGAGGTGATGTACACGGGAGGTGGACCGCGAGCTAGAGCTCAGCCTCTTGGGTTTAGCGACGCTGCAGGGACGGACCTGAGCATAGACGTTGTGCCAGTCCTTAATCATGAGGCGGTCGTGGGCGGGCTTGCAAGGGCGTAAGACGTTCATGGTTTCGAAGTACCGGACAGACAAATAATAACCGTGAAGCAACTCATGGAAGGAGGCAAGCTAGTTTAGGTAAATGCAAGAATGATACATGCCGCAGGGACGAACCCATGCGGCCTGGGGATGATGCAGCCCGAGGGGCGCCCCCAACAGAGTGAATTAAAGATGCAAAGGATACACGTCGCAGGGACAGGCCCATGCGACCTAGGGATAATGCAGCCCGAGGGGCGCCCCCTACAGAATGAACCGGAAAACGTCACCTCGCACCATTGCTGGAGGGGTGTTGGAGCAGCTGAAGACGCACGCTGGAGGAGTTGCTCCTCACGAGCCGCCTGGGTCCTGAACCTCGGGAGGCTCTCGAGGTCCTGGGGGCTCGCGAGGAACCATCGCCATCTCCACCTGGATCGCCTGATGCCTGGCCTCCTGGGCCGCCAGAATGCTCCGCAAGCGACGCTGGAAGGTAACAGCCGCGTTCGGCAAGCCGAATGGCATGCGAACATAGCTGTGAGGTGGACCCTCGCACTGGCTAACGCGTGATGCCAAAAGCGCTCCTGGGATGCGGCTCTGTTGAGCCCTGGGATGTTGACGCAGATGTGCAGCTCGTCATCCTCGCCAGGACAAGGAGCTGCGCCAGGTGGTAGACGACGGTCGCCACGTATGGCTCTTGCCTCTTGAAGCTCCTCGGTCATCTCGGTGATGAACCCCTGAGCATCTGTCACCCCATGCCTGGTGCCCTCGTGGGGGAAGCATGCAATGAAGCATGACTCCATGTGGTGCCTGAGCGCCTCCCTCATGATGTTGGATAGGTCAGCGGCCCTCCAGAAGAGAGCGCTCGAGCCCAGCCTGAGGAGGGCGTCGGGAACGCCTTCCTATGCGAGAGGGGGAGGCGCCCCATCCGTGGGCGCAGGTCCTAAGGTGGTGCCGCTGGAGACACCGCTCTCCTGGGGCTCTTGACGAAGCAGCAGCTTCTTCTTCTTGGGGACTACCTCAGGAGGGTAAATGGTGCCTTCGTTGTCTGGGTCTTCAATCGCTGCAGCCTGGTAGGCGCGCTGGAGGGAGCACACCGCGTCCTTCTCCTCACAAGCGATCGTGATGATGTCGCGGTTCCCTGGCATCTTGAGGACGTTGTAGCCGTGGTGGGTCACCTCCATTAACTTGGCCAGGGCCGGATATCCAAGGATGGCATTGTACGACAGGCAGATGTGGGCGACGTCGAAGTCGATGAGCTCGGTGCGGTAGTTGTCACGTTGGCTGCAGGTGACAGGGAGGCCGATCTGCCCTATCGGAGTGCTGGAGCCATCAGTCACTCTTGAGAAGGGCTTGGTGGGCTGCAGCTGATCATATGGCACTTGGAGGCAGTCGAACGTCTCGATGGAAAGAACATTGAGCCCCGCTCCACCGTTGATGAGGGTGTTGGTGACAAGGACATTGCTGATGACGGGCGAGCAGAGCATCAGGAGGGTGCCGGCAGTTGCCGCGCACTTGAGCTGGTCGGACGAGCTGAAGGTGATGGTGCATTGGACCACCTGAGCGGGCGCGTGGCCTCGAGCCCGGGGAGGGCCGCATTCACCTCACGAGCAAACGGCTTGAAGATGCGTTGGGAGGCTAGGGCCTGAGCGCCACCCAAAATGCAGGCGACGGTGCGAGGTTCCTGGAAGCCCCCAGCCCCCTCGTCCTTGTGGTGGTCTTTGTTCCTCCTTGGTGGTGGTGGTAGTGGAGGGAGGCCGGCGTTGCCCTGAGGACGGACCTCACGAGGCTGGTCTCTCCAGGGGGCCTCGTGAGGCTGGCCTTGCCAGCGGTCCTCACGAGGCTAGTCGCGCCACTCCTGGGGGTGTCCACGGTCGTCCCAGCACCCTCCGCTCCGACCTCCTCCACGGCCGTAGCCCCGATCGTTGCACTCGGGGCATCGACCGAAGCGTCCGTCGTGGATGGCCCTGAGCTCTTGACAGTAACTGGTGTTGTGGCTGTGTACGTTGTGGAAGGCGCAGAACAGGCGGCTAGCCTTGGATGACTCTGGGTGGTCACATCCGCGCTTCATCTCCGGCTCAGCCGCGAGCACGGCCGCCCCTTGCACTTCACATCCTTGGTCTTGGCCTTCTTGTCTTCCGGGTCGGTAGCTGGAAGCTCAAGGAGGGAGGTGTGCCCTTCATCGGCTCTCGCACACTTGGTCGCCATGCTGAACATCTCCACAGATGTACATAGGTCCTAGTGGATGGTGATCTCTTCCTTCATCTTGACATCACGGACACCATCAGAGAACACTGAGCTGATGGCTTCGTCCGAGACCTTGGGGATCTTGAGGCGAACACTGTTGAAGCGCTAGATGTACTTCTGCAGGGTCTCCCCTAGCTGCTGCTTGATGTGCCGCAGGTCTACATCGGCAGGAGGGCAGTCGCGCGTCCCCTGGAAGTTGGCGACGAAACACTCGCGCGTCTCGCCCTGGAAGAGATCGATTCTGCAGGTAAATTCCGGAGCCACGAGCGCGCACCACCCTTTAGGGCCATGGGAAACCAATTACCATGACCTTCTCATCGCCGCTGGCCGCCTCGATGCTCAGCTCATAGTGCTGCAGGAACTCCGCAGGGTCAGGGGTGCCATCATAGCTTGGAGGAAGATCGGGTTTAAACTTGCCCGGCCAGACGACGCTGCATAGCTCAGGGGTGAAGGCACGGCATCCCGCGGTGGTCACTGGAGCTCGTCGTGGAGGTGGAGCCTGGTCTTGGTGCCCACGCGCCGTCGTCGCAGGCGGCGCACGGTCTTGACGTGGTGGTGCCGGGAGTTCTAGGAGCATCCTTTTGCGGCCGCTGGACCTCCCGGTAGCTTTCTTCTTCGCGCGCAGGCACCCTGCACAGCGGCTCATGCCGCGGGGCCGTGCGTCTCGGTCCGAGGGTGACATCTTGACGGGGAGGTGGTGGAGGCACTCTATGGGCTACGTCGCCCGCAACGGGAGGTGGGCGAGGAAGCGACACGGACGGTGCAGGAAAGCCCCCGGCGGCAATGACGAGCTCGGCGATGCGGTCCAGCTAGTCTTTGTAGAGGTCATCGACGGGGCGGTAGCATAGGAGCTCGCGCGCCATGAGTAGCGCAGCCTGTGCGTCCGCGGGCCCGCGAGGAGCGTGAGACGACGAGCCAGCCGGAGTCAGCAACGCGGTGGCGGTGCGTCCGTCCTACCGCACGGAAGGGTGCAGCGACGAGGCTTGCTACTCGTGCCCCACCGGGCCGGTGGCGGCATTGGCGACGGGTAATGGACATCGACGGGGAGGCCCGCTGACGGGCGCCGTCTGGGCGACGGGAGCGGCGAGAGCGCCTCGGCGCTCAGCTCGGGCTCAACAAGCACCGTCCATGGAGATGGTGGAGCCGCGGTGAGTCGGTCGACGGAACAAAGGCTTCGACACACCCCTACCTGGCGCGCCAAATGTCGGATTCAGGGTTCCGTAGACCCTTGATAGGTTCGAAATCTGGGGTGAGCACGAAGAACACTCTCTCCCCAGTCTGCCCACTCAATGATCCCACGACCCAGCTCGACGAACCCAAAGAACAAGAGACACATGGGATTTATCCTGGTTCGGGCCACCTTGCGGTGTAATACCATACTCCAGCTTTGTGGTGGATTGCCTCAACGGGATGAGGATGAACTAGTACAATGGATGAACAACCTCGGGAGGAGAGGTGTTCTTGAGCTCTATGAGCTGGTGAGGTGGTCAGGGTAGAATGGCCCCTATCCGAGATGCCCGATCTATGGTGGTGGCTAAGTCCTATTTATAGTGGCCTTCGTCCTCTTCCCAAATGTAGGCAGGAAGGGATCCCACAACGGCCAAATTTGAAGGGAGACAACTAGTACAAGCTATCCTGACAAAAGTAGTCTTCGCCTGCAAAAGGCTCTGGTGGTGATGTTGTAGTG
Source organism: Aegilops bicornis (assembly GCA_021605145.1). Taxonomy (NCBI): domain Eukaryota; kingdom Viridiplantae; phylum Streptophyta; class Magnoliopsida; order Poales; family Poaceae; genus Aegilops; species Aegilops bicornis. Next base: position 403,273,174 of record CM038671.1, on the reverse strand, counting down.
GGCTCTGCGATGACCTTCGTCCTGGCGGTTTTGGTCTCGTTGCACCGATATGGAAACCTTTGCTTGATGCCTCGGGACCCCGCACCTGCGCTTGCCTCCTTAGCACCGAAGAAGAAACCGCTACACTGCGCCCGCTGGCGCCCGCCTGGCCTTGGTTGTCACGGCTCACGTCATGGGAACCTCGCGAGGTGCGCCCTGCATAGATATCTCCGCTCCTCGGGAGCCAGCCTAGTGAGGCTGCCCCCAGGGAGCTCTTGGTGTCATCCGCCTCTCGAGGCTTGGCCCCTCACGAGGGCCTTGAGTTGTCGCCGCTGAAGCTGGGCCATATCGGGCCGTTGATGGAGCCATGCCATGGGCCGCAGGCAGGCAAGTCTGGGTACCCCCGTTCCTAGGATGCCGACAGTAGCCCCCGTGCCCAAGGCGCGGTTGAACTTGGCTTCGAGGCGAAGCCAAAGGGCAAGTGCGGAACGCCGCGCGCCCCAACCGCCTGCGGCCTTGAGCAACGTGTGGCGATTGATGGGACGTGGGTGTCTTCGCTTCCCCATGCGGCCCCGGCAACCGCTTTTGCCTGACAAATAGGCTGGCACCCACCACAGGGTTTTCATTGCTCTTCCATCATCTTGCTCTAGATCCCCTTCTCCTTCTCGCCCAGAGAGACTCCAGATCCACCAAAACTCTTCTCCGAGCCCGCTGCCGATGGCCACCGACAAGGCGATAGCCGCACGCTCGCCCTCCTGGTTCGAGCCTGCCTTGAGCGTGTCCACGGTCTCAGAGAAGAACCTTGCCGCCGCGCCCCCTGTGACGGAGGGCGGCAGCAATGAGGGGGGAGAGACTGCGCTTCGGGCCGGCTACGCCAAGCCGGAGGCCTTGGGCAGTACTTTCTATCCCTTCTTCTTGCACAACGTCTTTGCGGGGATGGTCCCCCTTTCTCCGACTTCCTCTACGCTGTCCTCCGCCATTACAATCTCCATGCCCTCCATCTTCACCCCAACACCGTCCTCCTCCTGTCAATCTTTGCCTTTTATTGCGAGGCATTTGTGGGGGTGATGCCGTCCATGGCGCTACTCCGCCATTTCTTCTACCTCCGTAACAAGGAGGGCCAGTGCTTGGGGTGCGACAACTTCATCGCGGCCAAGGGAAGCAACGCAATCTCCAGAGCCGGGAAGAAGGTGGAGGGCTTCAGGAACAAGTGGGTCCTCATGGATGCTAAGAGCTCCTACCCTTGGCCGGCGTTGCCAACAAGGATGCCAACGCCTCACGAGGGGTGGAACAGCGCGAAGCTCACCGACCCCCGGGCGGAGCAGATGATGGGGAAGATGGTGGCCGACCTGAATCCAGACGATCCGAAGGCGGAGAAGCTGACTGGGGCTATGATTGTTATGGAGTTTTTGGTGCAGCGTCTGGTCCGCTCCAGGCGCGCTCGTGCCCCTTGTGGAAGCTCATGGACGAGGGAAGCGACCTCCGCCTGCGCCTGGATGCCTTGTCCGACGAGGAGCTGCACAAGGCCCTCCGCCTCCTAGTTGGGGAGGACCAGCGGTACCCGCCTGATACTCATCTTCCGCTGTACTGCCGCCCGGATGGGGCGAAGGTCACCGCCGCCATGCCCGTCTTCAACAAGCGCGGTCTCATGTCGCTGAAGCCCATTGGGGCCCCGGTGGTGCTGTCCTCCGGCGAGTCCGTCCAGGAGGAGGGGCCAGACTCGGAGGCGACCCGGGAGGGGGCGGGGGAGACTTCTCCTCCGCATCTGGCAGATCTCCTCTGCACCCTCCCTGACGACGCCGACGCCGACGAGCATCCATCGAGGGATTCGCCGCACCCCGTCGGGGTCACAACTAGGTCCAGGGGCACCCCCCCCCCCCAAAGAAGCCGCAGGCTGGGGTCCTGAAGAAGAGAAGATCGGCACTGATCTCCCGAGGCGATGCCTCCGCTTCGTCGCCGGCTGGCGCTGCTATGGGTCCGGCCGCCGTACCCTTATCTGCCCCTAGGGCTCGCGCGCCGGCGCCCCAGCCCGCGAAGCCTTCACGCTTGGTGCTTCAGAAGAGGGTGAGGGAGTACGCCACCGTGGATAAATAAGTGCTCCGCCTTGATCTTTTGTTCTTGTCCTTGCCGTAGTTCCTTGATGCCTTCCCCTTGTACTTCTGGACCAATGCCGGTGGTGAAGTAGAAGAAGGGGGCGACCGCAACCTCTGAGACCCTGCAGCCTGCCGCGGTCGTGCCACCTCCGGCGCGAAAGGATGACGATGCCTCCCGAGCCTCAGCGGCCGGGTCATCCTCGCAAGATCCAGAAGCCTGCCCTCAGGAGCAGGCGATCTCCATAACCAAGCTGGCTCCTGAGGTGCCAGCCTCCAGCTCACCTGCCGAGGTTGCGAAGGCTCAGGAGCCCCCAACCCCTTCTGCTGCTACTAACCTGCAGGCATTGGTGCCGACGCCGTCTCTTCCCCGTTCCATCATACCGCTGGGCCGTGATTCTCTTGCTGCGCCTGACGCTTTGGAGGACGCCCTTTTCGCGCTAACCCAGCTTCACGACGACCTTCAGGGTGCCGACCGCCAGCTGGTGTCGGGGCGACTGGAGTTGGTCTCGGGGTGGCTTTGATCCGATGCGTTTGTGAGGGAAGCATGGAGCCAGGCCGTGGCAGCCTCTGAGGAACGTAAGCAGGCTGCCGACCTGGCCGCGGCCGCCCATGAGGTGGCGTTGAAGGATGACGAGGCTGCTAAGGAGCACTGCCGGATGGCGAAGGCCGAGCTGGAGACCCTGCGCAAAGAGCGCGCTGCCGAGGCTCGTCAGAACGAGGCGTCGGAGGAGAAGTTGAAGGCTCGAGAAGACGCAGTCGCCGATTGTGACGCCGAGCTGGAGCAGTCGGCGCGGGCGTCCGCGGAGCGCGATCGCCTAGAGAAACTGAGGAAGGAGGTGGAGGGGGAGAAGGCCCTGCTGGAGGCCAAGGAAAACATCCTTGCCGATGATCGTGCCGCCTTCGATTCCCTTGAGAAGAGGTCCTGCACGGCATTGCGGGAACTCTACGGAAGGGGGTTGAAGGAGCCATTGGTACCTGCTTAGGAAAGCCCCACTGAGCTGCTCCCCCAGCTTGTCGAGGCGCTCGAGGGCGTTGCTGCTGGAGTCGGCCCAATGGTGGAGGGGGAAGCCCGTGTGCTCTCTGCTTCAGCCATGACACAGGTCTTCAGCCACCTCCATCTTCGCGACTCCAACACCGACTTGGGAGCCCTGCTTGAGCCTATGGACAAGGAGCACTGCACCGCCGCCGCCGAAGCCGTGAAGGACCAAGTGGAGGCCCTGCTGGGGAAGTTCCTCACCATCAACCCTGCAACCCCGACTGACGGTGCCGCCGAACCTGCAGCCACAGCCGCTGGCATGGGCGACAGCGATGTTGTCGACAACGGGGCACCCCTCGTGGGCGATAGCAGCGCCTAAGGCTGAAGAAGAGGCTTGCTGGCAGTGCTTCTTTTCGCTTTTATTCTCCTACAACATGCACCGTGCCTCGTGGAGGTGTTAAAACTTGTGTTTGGTATTCTGAGAAACAATATGTCTTGTAACAATTTGTTAGGATTCCAAGATTTCCTTCCCGTTGCTTTAGTGTTCTGCGTCAGCAGGGCCCGGCCCCAAGCATAACTCAGCCACCGTTGGGTCGTCCGGATCACCAGGATAAGACCGAGGGGTGAGGGGCTACGTGACCAGTTAGGCTCCCGAGTCACGATGCTTAGGAGTCCCCCTTGACGTACAAACAACCCTCGGGAAGGGAATGTGAAAGTAGGCCTTAGCGTTCTGCGTTGGCAGGGCCCGGCCCCGCGCATGCCTCAGCCGCCGTTGGGTCATCCGGATCACTAGGACCAGACCAAGGGGTGAGGGGCTACGTGACCAGTTAGGCTCCTGAGTCACGATGCTCGCCGAGGTCCCGCTCGGGAGGGGCGTGTGACGACCCGGTCCGAGGGACCTGGGAGGGTGGCGTATGCTAGGCGTGACCCGGGCGTAGCCCCCGTGCCCAGCCCCCTCGCGCGACTCTCCCGAGGGGAAAGTGTTGTGATGAAGCTGGACACTAAGCCTAGTGGCTCCCTGAGGTTGATGCGGCCATGGGGCCGCCCCCAGTTGTTTATCACCAGAGCGGAGCATAGCGCTTCCGCACTTGCACGGGCATAGCTGCTCCTCGACCGTGTCGATTGCCAGCGCGGAGCATGTTGCTTCCACTAGTGCGTGGGTGGGGGCTCCCTCTGAGTGGAGCACCGGGGGCGTGTACAGCCCCGCCCTGACATGTGGCTTGGATGACAGGGCTAGACGAGGTGTGTCTGGGCAATCTTGAGCCAGCGCGGGACTCACGAGGCCCTACCTCAAGGCGCGTTGCGCCTGAATTTGATTCTTGATAGTTGTGGTGGTCCTGCGAGATGGTTAGACAACCTGCACCGGATGAATCTCCTGAGGTGATCACATGAGAAGGCCAAACACCAACGAACCCAGGAGGTGACATGAACGGGTCCAGCCCACTAGACAGAGCTCAATCGTTGGGTTCATCGATTCTGCAGGGATGGATCCGAGCACAGACGCCGTGTCTAGTCTTCTCATGCGGAAAGTCCTAAAGAAAGACAGCCGGCGTGTGGCTCCCGTGGTGGAGAGGTACCGGATCGCGCACCATGGCTTGTCCGTCCGCCATTAGCTCATGCGAGAACAAGGCACCAAGGGCCATGGGAGGTGACGTACGCGGGAGCTGGCCCGCGAGCCACAACTCAGCCTCTTGTGTTTAGCGACGCTGCACGGACGGACCCGAGCATAGACGCAGTGCCAGTCCTTAATCATGAGGCAGTCGTGGGCGGGCTTCCAAGGGTGTACGACATTCATGGTATCGAAGTACCAGACAGGAGAATAATAACCATGAAGCAACCTATGGAAGGAGGCAAGCTAGTTTAAGTAAATGCAAGAACGATACATGCCGCAGGGACGGACCCATGCGGCCTGGGGATGATGCAACCTGAGGGGCACCCCCAACAGAGTGAATTAAAGATGCAAAGGATACACGTCGCAGGGACATGCCCATGCGACCTGGGGATAATGCAGCTCAAGGGGCGCCCCCTACAGAATGAACCGGAAAACGTCACCTGGCACCGTTGCCGGAGGGGTGTTGGAGCAGCTGAAGACGCGCGCTGGAGGAGTTGCGCCTCATGAGCCGCCTGGGTCCTGAACCTCGGGAGGCTCTGGAGGTTCCGGGGGCTCGCGAGGAACCATCGCCATCTCCACCTGGACCGCCTGATCCCTGGCCTCCTGAGCTGCCAGAATGCTCCGCAAGCGACGCTGGAAGGTAACAACCGCGTTCGGCAAGCCGAATGGCATGCGAACATAGCTGTGAGGTGGACCCTTGCACTGGCCAACACACGAAGGCCAAAAGCACTCCTGGGATGCGGCTCTTTTGAGCCCTGGGATGTTGACGCAGATGCGCAGCTCGTCGTCCTCGCCAGGACAAGGAGCTGCGCCAGGTGGTAGGCGACGGTCGCCACGTATGGCTCTTGCCTCTTGAAGCTCCTCGGTCATCTCGGTGATGAACTCCTGAGCATCTGGCACCCCGTGCCTGGTGCCCTTGTGGGGGAAGCGTGCAATGAAGCATGCCTCCATGTGGTGCCTGAGCGCCTCCCTCATGACGTTGGCTAGGTCAGCGGCCCTCTAGAAGAGAGCCCTCGAGCCGAGCCTAAGGAGGGCGTCAGGCACGCCTTCCTATGCGAGAGGGGGAGGCGCCCCTTCCGTGGGCGCAGGTCCTGAGGTGGTGCCGCTGGAGACACTGCTCTGCCGAGGCTCTTGACGGAGCAGCAGCTTCTTCTTCTTGCGGACTGCCTCAGGAGGGTAAATGGTGCCTTCGTTGTGTGGGTCTTCAATCGCTGCATCCTGGTAGGTGCGCTCGAGGGACCACACCGCGTCCTTCTCCTCGCAAGCAATTATGATGATGCCGCGGTTCCTTGGCATCTTGAGGACGTTGTAGCTGTGGTGGGTCCCCGCCATGAACTTGGCCAGGGCCGGATATCCAAGGATGGCATTGTACGGCAGGCAGATGTGGGAGACGTTGAAGTCGATGAGCTCGGTGCGGTAGTTGTCGCGCTGGCCAAAGGTGACAGGGAGGCCGATCTGCCCTATCAGAGTGGTGGAGCCGTCAGTCACTCCTGAGAAGGGCTTGGTGTGCTGCAGCTAATCATATGGCACTTGGAGGCGGTCGAACGTCTCGATGGAAAGAACATTGAGCCCCGCTCCACCATCGATGAGAGTCTTGGTGACAAGGAAATTGCTGATGATGGGTGAGCAGAGCATCGGGACGATGCCGGCAATTGCCGCGCACTTGAGGTGGTCGGACGAGCTGAAGGTGATGGTGCACTTGGACCACTTGAGCGGGCGCGTGGCCTCGAGCCTGGGGAGGGCCGCGTTCACCTCACGAACGACTGCTTGAAGATACGTTGGGAGGCTGGGGCCTGATCGCCACCCAAAATGCAGGTGACGACGCGAGGTTCCTGGAAGCCCCCAGCCCCCTCGTCCTGGTGGTGGTCTTCATTCCTCCTTGGTGGTGGTGGTAGTGGAGGGAGGCCGGTGTTGCCCTGAGGACAGTCCTCACGAGGCTGGTCTCTCCAGGCGCCCTCGCGAGGCTGGCCTTGCCAGCGGTCCTCGCGAGGCTGGTCGCGCCACTCCTGGCGGGGGCCATGGTCGTCCCAGCACCCTCCGCTTCGACCTCCTCCACGGCCGTATCCCCGATCGTTGCGCTCGGGGCGTCGACCGAAGCGTCTGTCGTGGATGGCCCTAAGCTCGTGACAGTAATTGGTGTTGTGGCTATGTACGTTGTGGAAGGCGCAGAACGGGCGGCTGGCCTTGGATGACTCTAGGTGGCCGTAGCCGCGCTTCATCTCCGGCTCAGCCGCGAGCACGGCCGCCCCTTGCGCTTCACGTCCTTGGTCTTGGCCTTCTTGTCTTCCGGGTCAGCAGCAGGAAGCTCGGGAAGGGAGAGGCACCCTTCCTCGGCTCTCATGCAGTTGGTCGCCATGCTGAACATCTCCTGAGCTATACACAGGTCCTCATGGATGGCCAACTCTTCCTTCATCTTGACATCACGGACACCATCAAAGAACACTGAGATGATGGCTTCATGGGAGATCTTGGGGATCTTGAGGCGAACACTGTTGAAGCGCTGGATGTACTTCGGCAGGGTCTTCCCTGGCTGCTGCTTGATGTGCCGCAGGTCCCCGACGGTAGGGCGGTCGCGCGTGCCCTGGAAGTTGGCAATAAAATGCTCGCGCGTCTCGCCCGAGGAAGAGAAAGATCCTGCGGGCAGATTCAGGAGCCACGAGCGCGCGCCATCCTTGACGGCCATGGGAAACCAATTCGCCATGAACTTCTCATCGCCGCTGGCCGCCTCGATGCTCAGCTTGTAGAGCTACAGGAACTCCCCAGGGTCGGGGGTGCCATTGTCGCTTGGAGGAAGATCAGGCTTGAACTTGCCCGGCCAGACGAGGCTGCGTAGCTCAGGGTCAGCCCGCGGTGGTCACCGGAGCTCATCGTGGAGGTGGAGCCTGGTCTTGGTGCCCACGCACCACCGCCGCAGGCGGCGCGCGGTCTTGACGTGCTAGTGCCGGGAGTGTAGGAGCATCCTTTTGCGGCTGCTGGACCTCCCTGTAGCTTTCTTCTTCGCGCGTAGGTACCCTGCACGGTGGGTCATGCCGCGGGGCCGCGCGTCTCGGTCTGAGGGCGACATCTTGACGGGGAGGTGGTGGAGGCGCTCCACGGGCTATGTCGCCCGCAACGGGAGGGGGGCGAGGTAGCGAGAGGGACGGTGCAGGAGAGCCCCCGGCGGCACTAACGAGCTCGGCGATGCGATCCAGCCAGTCTTTGTAGAGGCCATCGACGGGGCGGTAGCGCAGGAGCTCACGCGCCATGAGGAGCGCAGCCTGCGCGTCCGCAGGCCCGCGATGAGCGTGAGACGACGAGCCGGCCGGAGTCAGCGACGGGGTGGCGGTGCGTCCGTCCCGCCGCATGGAAGGGTGCGGCAACGAGGCTTGCTGCTCGTGCCCCGCCGGGCCGGTGGCGGCGTTGGCAACGGGTGATGGAGAGCGACGGGGAGGCCCGCCGACGGGCGCCGTCTAGGCGACGCGAGCGGTGATAGCGCCTCGGCGCTCAGATCGGGCTCGACGAGCATCAGCCATGGAGACGGTGGAGCCGCGGCGAGTCGGTCGACGGAAGAAAGGCTTCGACGCACCCCTACCTGGCGCGCCCAATGTCCAATTCAGGGTTCCGCAAAATCTTGAGAGGTTCTAACTCTGGGGTGAGCATGAAGAACACTCTCTCCCCAGTCTGCCCGCTCAACGATCACATGGCCTAGCTCGACGAACCCAAAGAACAAGGGACACATGGGATTTATCCTGGTTCGGGCCACCTTGCGGTGTAATACCCTACTCCAGCTTCGTGGTGGATTGCCTCGAGGGGCTGAGGATGAACTAGTACAGTGGATGAACAGACTCTGGAGGAGAGGTGTTCTTGAGCTCGATGAGCTGGTGAGGTGGTCTGGGTAGAATGGCCCCGATCCGAGATGCCCGATCTATGGTGGTGGCTAAGTCCTATTTATAGTGGCCTTGGTCCTCTTCCCAAATGTAGGCGGGAAGGGATCCCACAATGGCCAAATTTGAAGGGAGACAACTAGTACAAGCTATCCTGACAAAAGTAGTCTTCGCCTGCAAAAGGCTCTGGTGGTGATGCTGCAGTGGGCTCCGCGATGACCTCTGTCCTACCGTCCTGGTGGTCTTGGTCTCATTGAACCGATATGGAAACCTTTGCTTGATGCATCGGGACCCTGCGCCTGCGCTTGCCTCCTTAGCACTGATGAGGAAACTGGTACACTGCGCCCACTGTCGCCTGCCTGGCCTTGGTCGTTACGGCTCACATCGTGGGAACCTCGCGAGGTGCTCCCTGCATAGATATCTCCGCTCCTGGGGAGCCAGGCTAGTGAGGCTGCCCCCAGGGAGGTCTTGGTGTCGTCCGCCTCGCGAGGCTTGGCCCCTCGCGAGGGTCTTGAGTTGCCGCCGCTGAAAATGGGCCGTATTAGGCTATTGATGGAGCCACGCCATGGGCCGCAGGTAGGCAAGTCTGGGTACCCCCGTTCCCAGGACGCCGACAGACACAAGGAACACTCCAGCACTAGAACCATTTAACATCTTGCACCCATCAAAGAACATGGTCTAGTGCTCTCCTAGTGAACTTGAGTCAGTTGCTGTTGCTCAATCCACTCGGCTAGGAAATCTGCTATTGCTTGAGATTTGATTGCCTTTTTAGCTTCAAACTTGACATCCAGAGGAAGAAGTTCGATTGCCCACTTAGCCACTCGACCGGTTGCATCTCGATTGTTCAAAATTTCTGATAATGGAGCGTCGCTGACGACTGTAATCGAGTGGTCTCCAAAGTAATGTGCAACTTTCTTCGCAGTCAGAATGATTCCATAGACAAGCTTCTGATAATGTGGGTACCTTTGCTTGGATGGAGTCAAGACATGAGAAATGTAATACATTGGGCGTTGAACTTTATAGGCTTTGCCTTCTTCCTCCCACTCGACTTTGAGCAATGTGCTGACAACCTGTCCAGTGGCTGCAATATATAACAACATAGGCTCTTTGCCGACTGGGGCAGCAAGCACCGGCTGGGTGGAAAGCAGGGCTTTGAGCTCTACAAACACTGCTTCAGCTTCAGGAGTCCACTCGAATGTATCAAACATTTTCATCAGCCAGTAAAGAGGCAATGCCTTTTCACCGAGACGAGAAATGAATCGACTCAATGCAGCCAAACAACCCGTAAGCTTCTGAACATCATGCACTTGCACAGGGCGTTTCATTCGGAGAATTGCTCTAATCTTTTCTGGGTTTGCGTCGATCCCTCATTCGAAAACGACAAAACCGAGCAACTTCCCTCCTGGGACTCCGAATGTGCACTTGGATGGATTAAGCTTGATGTCATACCTTCTTAGGTTGGCAAAGGTTTCAGCGAGGTTAGTCAGTAGGTCGGAACTCTTGCGTGACTTCACCATGATATCATCCATGTATGCTTCCACGTTCCGACTGATTTGAGTGAGCAGGCAGTTCTGGATCATGCGCATGAATGTGGCACCAGCATTCTTGAGACCAAAAGGCATGGTAACATAGCAAAAACACCAGAATGGGGTGATGAAGGACATTTTTATTTCATCAGGTCCATACAGTCGGATCTGATGGTACCCGGAATATGCATCCAAAAAGGACAAACGCTCACACCCCGCAGCCGAGTGGACAATCTGATCGACGCGGGGAAGAGGAAAGTGATCTTTCAGGCAGGCCCGATTGATATGCTTGAAGTCAATGCAAATAAAAAGTGAGTCATCTTTCTTGGGGACCATGAGGACGTTGGCCTGCCACTCGGAGTGGTAAATCTCGTGGATGAACTCAGCTGACAGGAGACGAGCCACTTCCTCGCCAATCACCTTCCTCTTTTCTACGACGGACCGACGGAGATGCTCTTTCACATGTTTTGCTTTTGGGTCGACACGTAAACGGTGCTCAGCCAGTCCCCTGGGTACACCTGGCATGTCTGATGGCTTCCATGCAAAGATGTCCCAGTTCTCACGGAGGAACTGGATGAGCGCTTCTTCCTATTTACTGTCGAGTGTCATTGAAATGTGAGTCGGAGCTGCAGAGGGGTCTTCCGGGTGAATGTGGACTGGCTTTGTTTCGCCGACCGACTGAAATGCTGACTCTGAAGCAGGCTTCTTGGCTCACAATAAATCAGTTGGTTCGGCGTTTTTCTTGTACTCTTCCAGCTCGACCACTGCCATTTGCTCATGAGCAATCTTGGAGCCTTTCTGGAGGCACTCCTCTGCTCTCTGCCTATTTCCTGTGACTGTGATCACACCTCTGGGCCCAGGCATCTTCAACTTAAGATACACATAACATGGTCGAGCCATGAAACGAGCATATGTTGGCCTACCCAGAATAGCGTGATAGGCACTGTGAATATCTACTACTTCAAACGTCAAACTTCTCCTTGCGGCAATTCTTGGAATCACCGAAAACCACATCAAGAGCAATCTGTCAGAGTGACTTTGCCTTTTTTCCGGGGATGACACCATGGAACTGCATGTTGCTCTCACTAAGTTTGGACATTGGAATGCCCATCCCTTGGAGGGTCTCAGCTTACAGAATATTCAAACTACTGCCACCATCCATAAGGACTTTAGTCAGTCGGGTGCCCCCAACGATTGGGTCGACCACCAATGCTTGCCGCCCGGGGTGGCAACATGCGCTGGGTGATCTGACTGGTCGAATGTAATGGGATTCTTCGACCACTTCAAGTACGTCGTAGTTGCCGGAGCAACCATGTTCACTTCTCTGTTAGTGACTTTCAGTCAACTTTTGCTCTCGACATCAGCAAAAATCACCAAGGTAGCATTGAGCTTAGGATAACCATCGTCTTCTTCTTTCTCTTCATCCTACCAGAGTCCTCACTGGGTTGACCCTCTCGGAACTACTAAATCAGGAGTCGACATTGTCGAGTGGTATGCTTGGGCAAAATCAAGTTACCCTCTTCATCTTTCTTCGTGTGTATGTGACACGGCAAATCCAAGACATCCTGGCCAGACAGATCTTTCACCTTTTTGGGCACCCACGTCCCTTTAGGCTTTCCCTTGAACTTTCCTTGATTCAAAACTGCGGCCTCAGCGGGACCTGCAGGTCAGCTTTACATTTTTGCTTCCAACTGGTGTTTCCACCTCCAGTGTCCTGGTCGACTGGTTTCCCCTTACCATTACGGAGTCGGTCTTCTTATTCGTCGTTTGCATACCGAGTGGATATTTGCATCATTCGGCTCAAAGACATGTCTCCGGAATGATCGAACTTCGGGATGAGCTCTCCGTACCGGACGCCCTCCTTGAAGGCGCAAACTGCCTAGTGCTCTGACACATTCTCCACCACATGGTGAAGGGTAGTCCATCTCTAGATGAAGTCTCTCAAAGTTTCATTCGGCTTCTGAACGCAGTGTTGCAATTCAGTCAGCCCGGCAGGTCGCTTGCAGGTGACCTCGAATGTCTTGATGAACACATGGGCTAAATCTTCCCAACAGAAAATACTTCCAGGGGCCAACTGATTGAACTAAGCTCTGGCCGAACCCTCAAGCATCAAGGGGAGGTGCTTCATGGCTACATCATCGTTGCCCCCGCCAATCTGTACAGCCACTCGGTAATCTTCTATCCAAGTGTCTGGCTTCGACTCACCAGTGAACTTGCTTACTCCGGCAGCCAATCTGAAGTTGGGAGGGATCTTAGCAGCTCGGATGGCTCTACTGAAACACTCGGGCCCAGAAACAAATGCTCTGCTTCCAATCGGACGGTCTCTGTCTTCTCCTTCTCAGTTTGCTCTGCATCTATTGACCAAACCCTGCACAAGAAGTGACCTCACATCGAACCCATGCTCTCTTGGGTGTACTGGGGCTCTCCGCTCGTCACCATACGGGCGCCTGTCGTCATACCGCTGGGGTGCGTACGACCAGCCCCTCGGAGGAGGTGTAGGCACACGACGATAGTCGTCATGAGGATCAAACTGTCCGTGGCCTCGACCAAGTTATTGATCTTGGCGGTAACCACGATCTTCACGCCGCGGAGGCAATCTTGGGATGTGTGCCTACTGAACTATATCTGCAACCACATATCTTCTATGGATTCTGTTGCGTGACTGAGAAACAGCCAAGTTATGTTCTCCTGCTGCCCGGAGCAGTGCTCGGATCTGCAACAAACCTCTACCAACTTCTGAATGTGATGGCTGAATTGACTCTGCTATGCGTGTTGGTGCTGCAACATTTTGAATTGGAGTACGGTATACCTGAGGTTCAGGCGGAAACAGTTGTCGTGGCCATAGACTGGATTCAGGGATCTGCTAACGGGCTCGCTCATCGAGTGACTGCTGGAGATTCTCCAGATGCTACGCTCAGCCAAGGTGTCCAAGCGCGCAGTCTCCAAGGCCCGAGCCTCGGAGGTCTCCCGAGCGATGGGGGTCTGAGCGCCTGGACGTTGCGGCGATGCAGCTCCTCCCTCTGCTCCTTAGTGAGAGCTTGGGGATAATATTCGTCATGAACACGCGACAGGTCGCCGCTGCCGCCGCCGCGGCCGCCACGACGAAATCCAGGTGGGCTACGCTGGGAGTCGACCATGAGGACTTTCATCGCAGGGTCGTTGCTCTCGCACTCGGAAAGAGTGTCCGAGTGACCAAGCGGCAGGTCAAATGATCCGTAGAGAGATTCATTGGGCTCGATTTCCATGACTTGAGGGCTGGTCCACTAGCGAGCCACCGCATGCTTAACCCATCGCAGGATCCGCGAACGACCAGATTGCTTGCAACGGCGAATAGCAGGGAGCGAGGACGTTGCGGGAGCCGACCGATATTGGATCGACAGCTGCCGCAGGTGGACGCTGCAAGCACTCGCGTGAAAGTGCATCGCTCCATGGATGGCGAGAGTCTCGACGTTGAGGGGGGCTTCTTGGAGCCAGACGGAGTCGTCGGCGATGAAGACGAGCGCTCTGAGGCGGACCTCGTGGCCCAGGGACAAACCACTGCTAGAAACCATGTGGATGGAGATAAAAAAACTAAACGTCACCGGAAGTTGCTAAGACGCCTGCCCCAAGGTGGGCGCCAACTGTCATGGGAATGAGTCTGACAGTAAGAGTAGGGGTTATGTAGGAGGAGGTAGTGCCCTAGCTACGGCGAGGTTGTACACACGAGTTTACGAGTTCAGGCCCCTCTCGGAGGAGGTAAAAGCCCTACGTCTCGGTGTCGTTGAGGCTTGTCGACTGGATATGTGTTGAAGTTACAGGGGGTGCCAACCCTTGTGCCAGAGGAGGGGTGGCTTTTATAGAGTGCGTCGGACCCCTCGCAGCCCTCGGTTACACAGGGTTCAATGTGAGTTAAGTCTGGGGCATTACTGGTAACGCCTGCTATTAATGATCTTTATGACTACGGAGTGAATGCCTGACCATTGCAATCCAGGGGTGACTGTAGGCCTTCTGCATTCCGAGTGATTCTTGGTACGGTCGAGTGTTGTTCCCGCGGTCGAGTGGAATTGGGATATCCGAGTGGAATCTTCCGTCGAGTGGATTACACTCCAGGGTGATTTCAGTCGGTATCTTCTGTTGAACTTTGTATGTCTCTGACTTTAGGGCAGTCTCCTTGGGTAGGGTGTCTAGGTCATACCTAAGACCCTACCCTAGGTACATGTCATCGTCAAGGACCAATAAACCAGGATGGAGGTAGTATATCATAATACCTTATCATAATAAATATTATACGGAGTACTACTATATGTTTTTTTGGTGAATACGCATAGCAGCGTATCATTTCATTGATAGGTAGAAAGAGAGAGTTTGCATACATGTGGCAACCTCACAGACGTACACAAGCAGGCATCTAGGAGGTTGCAGTGACGAGTAGGGGAAGGAGGATGCTCAGCCTCATTACAAGAAGATCAGGTTACATGTATGATATTAGCTAATCCTTTGGCACCCGCCTTGGCCCATAGGCGAGCGTCTTGCTTGATGGTTAGGACCAGATCTCCGGTGGAAAGTTGGAGGCCGACGAAGATGGCCACATTATGATGCTTCCAAATGGCCCAGGCAGTCAATGCCACGACAGAGTTGAGGCCTTTGCGTGGGCAGCCCAGGGAGGTTTCAACTGCCAGAGACCACCAGGCGAAGAAGGTCGTCGCGCTGTCCATAGGAGGGGTGGTGAGCTGGCACCATGAGAGAATCTCATGCTAGGTGATCCGGGAGAATACACTACCAAAAAGTAGGTGGTCTACGGACTCTGTCTCCTGGTAACAAAGGGTGCAGGTGTGACGCCCCCGATTCAATAGTACACTAATCATATACGCAAACGTGTACAATCAAGATAAGGGACTCACGGGAAGATATCACAACACAACCCTAGACACAAATAAAAGTCATACAAGCATCATATTACAAGCCAGGGGCCTCGTGGGCTCGAATACAAGTGCTCGAATATAAAGGAGTCAGCGGAAGAAATAATATCTGAGTACAGACATAAGTTAAACAAAGTGCCATAAGATGGCTAGCACAAACTGGGATACAGATCGAAAGAGGCGCAAGCCTCCTATCTGGGATCCTCCTAACTACTCCTGGTCTTTGGCGGTCTGCACGTAGTAGTAGGCACCATCAGTGTAGTAGAGATAATCGTCGACGGTGGCGTCTGGCTCCTCGCCTCCAACATCTGGTTGCGACATCCGAGAAGAATGGAAAGGGGAAAAGGGGGAGCAAAGCAACCGTGAGTTACTCATCCAATGTACTCGCAAGCGAGGATCTACACTACATATGCATTGGTATCAATAAAAAGGGTATTATCTGTGGACCAACTCCAGAATGCCAGAATAAGAGGGGGATAGCTAGTCCTATCGAACACTATGCTTGTGGCAGCCTCCATATTGAAGCATGTAGAAGAGAGTAGTGAGCATAGTAACAAGTGACATCGCATAGCATAATCCTACCCGACGATCCTCCCCTCGTCGCCCTGTGGGAAAGCGATCACCAGGCTGTATCTGGAACTTGTAAGAGGTGTGTTTTATTAAGTATCTAGTTCTAGTTGTCATAAGGTTGAAGTACAACACTGGGTCGTCCTTTTACCGAGGGACATGCCTATTCGTATAGATAAACTTCCCTGCAGGGGTGCACCACATTACCCAACACACTCGATCCCTCTGGCCGGGCACACTTTCCTGGGTCATACCTGGCCTCGGAAGATCAACATGTCGCAGCCCTACCTTGGCTCAACAGAGAGGTCAGCACGCTGGTCTAAATCCTAAGCGCGCAGGGGTCTGGCCCATCCCCCATTGCATACCTGCATGTTGCGAACGTGGCTGGTGAGCAGATATAGCCCCCCTTATATAAGAGCAGGTGTTCCAAATTCAACCCGGCCAAGGCCGCCGCTGACGTCAAGAAGGCTTCGGCTGATACCACGACGTCGAGTGCCCATAACTGTTCCCGCGTTGTGGTTAGTGCGTATAGGACAATGGCTAGACTCAGATCAAATATCTAGATCTCGTTAAGCGTGTTATTTCGAAGTAACCGCGGACGCCAACTAGGGACCAGGCCCACCTGTCTCCTAGGTGGTCGCAACCTGCCCTGTCACTCCACCACAAAATAACCATCAGGGGACCGTCAGGAACCCAGGCCCACCACTACCTGGGTGGAACACCACCTGCCCCTTCAGCCCCCATCTCTGAACAGTAACATAAGTATGTAATAGTATAAAGTATACATACCCGTGATCACCTCCCGAAGTGATCACGGCCCAGTAGTATAGCATGGCAAACAGACAAGAGTGTAGGGCCACTGATGTAATGCGAGCAACCTATACTAGGCATATAGGATTGCAGGTAAAGGAATCAACAATAGTAACAAGGATAGGCTATGCAACAGTATAGGATCAAACCGATGAAACAGTAACACTACTCTAATGCAAGTAGTAGAGGGAAAGTGTAGGCGATATCGGGATGAACAAGGGGGGTTGGCTTGCTTGAAAGCTCTGCAGACAGGTATAGGTCGTTGTCGATGTAGTCGAACACACGGGCATCGGCAGCGGTCTCGGGGTCTACCGGAAAGAAGTAACGGAGGGGGAACACAATAAATAACATAGCAATCAAATGTAACACAAAGCAAGACGCGGCAATACGTAGTGCTAGAGGTGACCTAACGCGGTACTAGGTGATACTGGCGAAGGGGGAAAACTTCCGGGAAACTATTCCCAGTGTTTGGCATTTTCGGACAGTTGAAACAGATGGGGACGATTGTAGGTTCTCTATGCTAGGGACGTGTGGTGAATGAATAGACCGCGTATTCGGATCCGTCTTGTTGTTCGGAGAAACTTTCATGTATAAAACATTTCCATCCGAGTCATGAATTATTTTATATGATTTTTCAAAGTTTTAAATGATTTTCTAATATCATGAACTAATTTAATCCAAAATATTAAATATAGAAACTGCTATGGGTACACGAAAGTGTACACAGCAGTGTGTACTTGTGTATGACATGTGGGACCTGTTGACTGCAGAGACAACAGTCAACAGTCCCAATTAACTGGTCAAAGTGGGCCAGGGACCCGCTTGTCATTGACTGGGTTATCCAAGTCAGTTGTTGACTGGTCAATGGGGGACCGAGGACCCACATGTCATTGACAGTTCGAGCTAATAGTAGGTTAGTTTAATTTAAATAGGCTTAGTTAGCAGGTGGGACCTACACGTCAGTGAGTTATTTATTTAACAGAGTTAACTTAATCTATTTAGTTAATTGATGCATGGGGCCCGGCGGTCAGTGGGGATTAGTAGGTGGGTTAGTGCCTAGTCAAACAGAGGAGGGCCAGCTAGGTTCGTGCGAGCACAAGGCGCCGGCGACGGTGCGGCCGGTAGCGGCGACCAGCGCCGTGGGCGCTGGGCGGCCGAGGCGAGCGCCAGAACGAGCGAAGAGGCATCGCGACGAGAGGGACGGGGCCGGAGGCGAGCGTGACGGGCCCCGGTGCAAAGTGCGCAGCAAAGCGGCGGGCATGCACAATGGGCGGCAGAGCGACGCGGGCGCGGCAAGTGGCGGTTGGAGGAGGATGCGTCCAAGCGCGAGCGGGCGCAGGCGCAATCATGGCCGAACATGGCGGTGATGCAGCCCGGGCGGACGTGGGTGTGATAGCCTTGCTTATTATGGATGATTGACTACTCATATCAATAATGAATTCCTTCTTTTCTGGGAGCCCATTCGGAAAGAACTCCAAAGTTAAGCGTGCTCAGCTTGGAGTAGTTTCATGATGGGTGACCGACCGAGAAGTTGCTCCCAGGTGCGCACGAGTGAGGACAAAGTGCACAGAAAAGACTAGTATTGTTCTGTGAGGCCAGTCTAGATCCCGCCAGGAGTAACGACCACCGGCGGGTGTGTCCGGGGCGTTACAAGTTGGTATCAGAGCCAACCCTCGAGGTTACACAGATGTTTACGAAAAGGTGCAGGGTCATGTTGTGCATGATGTTTGTGACTCGTCGTGGCACACGACATGGCACATGTGCCAGACTGAAAGCACGGACATATGTGTCAAGAGGGAACGTTCCTGTGGCCCGGCGAGGACGTCGGTTTCTTTGAGTGGGGGTGTATGTGATAGCCTCGCTTATTAGGGATGATAGACTACTCATATAAATAAGGAATTCCTTCTTTTCTGGGAGCCCATTCGGAAAGAACTCCAAAGTTAAGCGTGCTCAGCTTGGAGTAGTTTCAGGATGGGTGACCTACCGGGAAGTTGATCCCGGGTGCGCACGAGTGAGGACAAAGTGTGCAGAAAAGACTAGTATTGATCTGTGAGGCCAGTCTAGATCCTGTCATGAGTAACAACCAACGGCGGGTGTGTCCCGGGCGTTACCGTGGGCGACGGCGATGGCGTGCAGCGGCGGTGCAAGAGGAGCAGCAGTAGCGAGTGGCAGCAAGGAGCAGCAGTAGCGCATGCGGGGGCAGGCTCAGCCAGGTCACGGCGGGTGCACGCGCAGGCGTCCAACGGGCACGGCCGAACGAGGCACAGCCAGGGGTCCACGGGCGCGGAGACTCGGCTATCGAATAGGGGGCGCGGCCACGATAATGTACGGCGACACAAACAAGGGGAAACAGGGGGATTTTGTGCGAGGGCTCACCATGGAGGCACAAGTAGGCCCGGTGGGAGCTTAGGAGCGCAGGTTGGACGAATTTGAAGACGAAAGTTGGCGGCGACCGAGGAAGAAGAAGCTCGATCCGCACGATGCAGAGGCGTCGAGCTCGAACGGATGGTCGTAGATGACGTAGATGAACACTGCGGAGCTCCTGGACTCCTTGGCGGGGTGCAGGGACGACGGTGGCCGCGGTGACGATGATGACATGGCGACAACCAAGCTCGGGCAAGGATGGGATCGAGCGAGGGAGGGGCAAGTAAGAAAACAGAGAGAGCTAGGGTTCGGGGGAGGGGTCGCGGGGTTGCTCTTAACCTCAGGGGGACCGTGGGATGGATGCCACGGCGACATCGCCGGCCAGGGAGACCAGGATGGCCGCCACGCTCCTCTCTGCCTCCTGTAGCGGGAGGTGGAGGGAGCTGGTGGTGGGCTGGTCCTTATGCACTATTATTAGATGGGCCAAAGGGCATAGTGCCCTTTCTACTTTCCTTTAAAATTTCTGCTTTATTTAAGTCACCATTGTCTTGCATTTCTTTCTTTTTTAAACCAAATGAATTTTGTTCATCAAGAAACTTTTCACTCAAATACTTCACAATATTTTTGACTAACACATAAAGTTTGATGTCAATTGAAATTGTATAAATATTTGTTTAATTTGAAAAGGCTATTTTAATTCATCATGGACCCCTTTATAATTTTCTAGGAATTAATAAGAGGGTCAAATGATGTTGGTTCAACATGATAAATGATCTGGGGAATTTTTAGAATAATGCAAACATTTTAGTTTTACTGTTTGAAGAAATATTTTTTTCACTTGCAATTTAAAATTTAATTTGACTTTGACTTTTATGGAATTGCAATTTGGCTTAGTCAAACTTGATGACATGGCACCATTAGTGTGAGTTTACTGTAGCATGACACCGGGGGTGTTACAAATCTCCTCCCCTACAAGAAATCTCATCCTGAGATTTAAGAGGTAGAGTTTAAGGGGAACGAATTGGTTACGACATTCTAATGAGTCTTCTTGGTCTTGGTTGCTCTTCTCAAGATGTTGATCCCTCTCGTTGATGTCTTCATCTCTCTGCTTCAGGTCATCATGATGAAATCGTCATCCTTTCTTCGGGAACTCCTTTGTGCTTAAGAAAAGGACAAGGGGCAACTTCGAAAGAATGGACCTCTACAAGGTTCATTATCTGGTAGATAGTTCACGGAATGTGGCAGAAAGAAACTCTCGAATTGATCTTAAGAAAAACATCGAGAGCAAAGTAAGAAGGTACAATAAGAAGTTTCAAGCGGATAGACAATCATTCGATGTCTGAAACCGGGTGTGAAAGGGGTTTAGAGCAACGAGAATAGATATTACGTCTGATACCGAAACATAACATCTGACGGAAGGTAGCTCATGGAATTACATACGAGGTAAAGTTCAAAGGATAAACTCTTGGAAACAGGGATGTACAGGAGAGTCAAGTATCGATCATGTGGAACTGTGGGTTTTGAGCCCACCATGTGGGTAAAAATATAGGAAGGTCCATGTCATCTTGCACGATCATTAGAGCAAGGCATGTCAGAGAATAGACCGTCAGTTATGTTGGCAACAAAATCGGTACCAAGGGTGAGGGACAAAGAGAACCATTTTCCTGCTCGTTGAACAAGACGGACCAATAGGCAAAGTTCTCGTCCATCGGTGGTTACCGGAATGGCATCAACAAAAGCAACAGGGTCTTACTGACACGGTTGTACGCCATGATGTTTTCATAAGCAGAAAAATATTACTGCTTAGTTCATATAGATCACAAGAAAGGTTAAACAAGACAATGGGAAGGAAAATGTGATTATCAGATTAAACACAACAATGGAAAGGAAAATGTGTTTAAACACATATTTCAGGGGTATATCCTTCCCAAGGGCAAGCAGAGCATGATATCCATGACAAGATAGCAAGTAGAAAACCATTTAGGTAAGGGGAGAGGAATTCCATGACATTACCCATACAACGGTGTTTGGATAATTGATCAAGAAAAATTAAGCATTGTGCTTCAATTGTTCTTGTTGATGAATGGAGTACCTCAGACATGCTTCGAGATAGCATTGACATGGTCACTGGGTAAAGATTAGACTTTGGATACACAAAGGATCCATCAAGAACAACTTATAGAATAAGTATTACAATTTCCTCATGGATGAATGGCTAACCTTGCTAAAATGATACCATAACAATAGGTCCTCCGGCCAGGTGTGCTAGGCATGACATCACCTTACCAGGTCATACAAGGACCAATGTTATAACTCTTGGAAACATGTTCCAACCATCATATCTGACCGAGATTCAGATCTGATTGGTGTCAGGATACCTCAAACTTAGGATGTCTAAGAAGAAAAGGTGCAACACAAATTGACGAGATCACATTGTAAGATTATCGGGGAATGAACTATGGAAGCGAGTTCCGCAACAGGAGTTCACCATTAAACCAAGGAGAGAATGAGGAGGTGGTTGAAGGACTCAGCGACAATTCATCGAGATTTCCAATAGATGGATTTCCACAATTATGTGAACAAGGTGATAACGTTTGTCATATCAAATGATATAATGATGTATGCTCGAGGAAAACATACGCAATTAAACATTGGTTGAAAGGTGCACCCGGATTATGGGCTTAGGTAGCAAGATCAATGTTAGAAGGGCGATCTGATATCCAATAGACAAAGAATGTAACTATCGTTCATCAACTTACAAGCAATAGGGTTGCTAGAAGTTTTGAATTCTTCACATCACAGTCCATTTGTTGGTATTCCAGTTAGAATCAACACGGGGACCAAGAAAGAATGGCGGTGGTGAGAAGTATCACTATACCAAGAATTGTTAAGAGGTAGAGCAATCCTCAACATCCTTGACATAAAAAAAAGTGTTACTACAATGTAAAACATAATACAAACTGGACAGCAAGTTGCATCCATAACATGAACAAGTTTGTGATGACAAGAAGGTAAGGACGTTGTCGATGGTAACTCAAACTACCAAGGAACAAGGACGGTATTGATCATCGTGAATACGATTGATATCCTGGAAGGAGCAAAAATGTTGACGATGATCACGACAAATTTTGTCGAGAGGCTCCACAAAAAAGCAAGCGGACAACGACTGCATCAAGCGAAAGATTATTGGAACCACGGATACGACACAAACTCGGAATCAAGCTTGTTGTTCAAGGTGTAACAATATGACGAGGAACATTGACGTAACACTACTAGGGAAAACCCTAGCAGTAGCGCTGGTTTTGTGCTCACTAGTAGCGCGGGTAGGCGCACTACTAATAAGGCGCTACAGCTATTGCTTAGCAGTAACGCGTGCCCGCACGCGCTACTGCTAGGACGAATAGCTGCAGCATTTGTTCACTCCCACGCTGTTGCTAAGGTAACTACTGGCAGCGTGTTTTCTCTCCACCGCTACTAGTATTCTTTTTTTATTTTTTATTTTTAGTGTATTTATGCGCCATCGTACAAATATTGGTACAATACTAGTTATGAGGTTTACATCATTATGTCCATAACAGTGTGTCAAATGAAGGTGGATTAGGTTCAAGTGCATGTCAAAAGTATACTACTAACCCAAACTTGATCTAGTTTGGACTAGTAGTACTTTCGATGTGCACCACATGTTGCCTCCACTTGAATCTAATCCGCCAGCACAAGATATTTAATCATCATCATGGTCATTACCACCAACAGTATTTATTTAATCACCACTAACACTAGCTAACAATAATCATCATAGTCATTACCACCAACACTAGCTATTTTATCATCATAGTAATAGTGTAGCACATCATCATCCTCAAACTCATTTCTAGCAAGCTAATCACTCCTGCTGCTCTCTCTTAGGTAAAATAACATAAAACATGTGTAGCTCTCCTCCTTGATCAAGTTGGAGCATGCAGATGAACTCTGTCTCCTAATCGTGGGTAGCGCCTGCTTGCTGCCCCTAGTACTTCTCTGCGCCCCCCATCACATATTTGGTCCAGTCTTGCACTATTAAGCATCCGTCGCTAATCTTAAATGCACTAAGGTAATCTGTAGGATATCTTGGCCGTAAGCTAATAATACTCATGGTACCTTTAGTCTCGATCCCATAAGGCACAACATTCAGTCCCTGTTGAAGAACATCGTATGGTAACATACTTAGCAATGAAGTTTAGCTTCAAAAATAATGTATGGAAAAGATGCACTGAGGACAAATAGTAAAAATCTTACCATCCTTCCTAAATAGATGTGACCGTAGTTCATTACGAACACTATTGGTCGCACGTTTTCCGTACTAATATTTCTAAATCCAGGAAGAAAATTTGTCTTGACATTATCAAGATCCTCAAGCCATGAAACATAATGACTTAGCTCCTCGCAGTTTAGTTCAGCCCCGGACAATAGTAGGTCCCATCTACCAAGCTACCGGACATGTTTGCTTGCAATCAAATAAGTCGACAATACAAATTAGTTGTCAACTATTTTGAATAAACAATATCAAAGACATAAATATGGTTGAGAAACTTACATAATGGTATAATCGAGGCGCTCGCACATCGACCTAGATGTCGGTATTACCTTCAATATCATCTTCCTGGACGAATATCAAAGGTGATAACCATATCGTGCTCAAATGCATAAGTCTTGCATAGTGCTCGCCATGTTTTGCATCCAAAATAGGTGTAGTCGTCTGAATTGTATAATTTTATGCGGAAAATATAACCATGCTCGGTCTTCAAGTAAACTTTCTTTACCTCCATAGTATGACCGAAACCTATCTTATCCAATACAAAAACTCTTGCATGGCAGGGGATACGCGAGTAGAATAGTAAAAAAATATAAGTTGAAGCAAATGAAGCAGATGTCATGCTTAATTACGAAAAAGACTTGTCGTTGTGACTTCATCAGTATCCACTTCAAGTTCTCGCCCAGCTTAATGTCAAGCGCCTATCATCATCTAGGAAGATTCCGTCAAGACAGCCGCACTCGTCTTCGTAGTATTTGCAAATACCGAAATCCTTTTCATCATCAGACATTTCCTATGTTCATAGTTAAAACATTAATTGAAAATCGATCGAAGACAACTACCAGGATACTCAACACATAAATCCGGAGCACTCGATATTTCCTACATATTCTGGCACAAGTCATGCCAAAATTCACGGAAAAATCCGGCATGACCTTTGCTAAAATAGGAAATATCGAGCGCCTGAAATTTGCCGGAACGGAAATGAATAAACACTCCGGCAAAACATAGGCCACTCGGAGGTGTAACCTGCAAACATGACCGGCCACTTGGTATTGAGCAACACAAGATATACATTTCAAAATATCTTATAGGACTCAAATTAGCATGCATTCAATAAGCAAAAGTAAATCATCTCATGCGTCCGTACATCGTCGAATATTATCACTAATACATCACGAATAGTGTCATACATATAACATCACTAATACAACTAAAACCCTAGCACACGACGGGTATCGGGCGCCGGGCGGTGGACACCCACAGAGAAGGAACCATCACGGGATCATAGCTCCAAAGTGAGATCCTCGGAGAACCTGCTGTATTGGAGAACCTGTGCTCCAACGCAAACAAGTAGCGACGGACGTGCGCGTCCTCCTCACTGACACAATGACGCACCACCTTCGCGGAGTCCTCGAGCCTCTGGACCATCACTGGCCCACGCGACCGCCACCAAAGAAGGTTTGGGTCAACAACAGGTTGGATCCTCACCAACCTGCGCCCCCGGTAGGTAGCGCCTCCCAGTACCACTCAAGGAGCCCAGTCCGGACATGGCCCATCTGGTCAAGCAGTGTGTCGCCCTTCGCCGACTCGGCAGCGAGGATGCAGGATAGGCATCGCCCACGCCGATGCGGGAAAAATTGCTTTAACTAAAAAATAGCAACAAGTTGTTACTAACTAGTTTTATTAATTCAACTAGTTCTTACTAAAAATAAACTTACTATAAATAAAAATATTCTAGTACCTAATTAGTACCTAGTTCTTACTAACTAATTAGTACCTAGGAACTACTGCCCTAATTACCATCTAAGTAATTAACTAACTAGCACTAAAAATAGCCTAGGGTTCATACTAACTAGCACTAAATAGCTAGGGTTCATACTAAACAGAGAAGAGGGATTGGAAGCGGAGAGTGCTTACAGAGGGCGGGGAGAGAGATGGGGTCGGGGGAGACGGCGACACCAGGCGCGGCAAGGCGGGGTCGAGGGAGACGGCGGCGAGGCGGGTCGAGGGAGACGGGCCAAGTAGGCAAGGTCGGGGAGACGCATTTACGAGGCGGGTCGGGGAGACGGGCAATGGCGGGTCGGGAGACGGGCAAGCAGGCGGAGGCGACGAGGAATAGTAGAGGAGAATTGGGGAAGGAAGCAGAGGAGAGGGAATCAGGCCACGTGGGGGGTTAGGTGAAAATAGCTTTAACAGTAGCGTGGGGAAACGCGCTGCTGCTAAAATCCGTAGTAGTAGTGTTGTTCGTAGAAGGGCGCTACTACTATACCTAGCACGTCGGGAACGGTGTGGCAATTATAGTAGCAACGTTCTCTTCTGCCGGCGCTCATCGCTAAGCGGGTAACAATGAGCGTGGTTCGCGCGGGGCGCTATCGCTAAAGTAGCAGTAGCGCCTCATTTTAACAAGCGCTACTGGTAACATTCCGTGTATAAGGTTTTCCCTAGTAGTGTAAGCTTAGATCATCATAGAAAGTTGTGCTCCGGGAATAAAGACCAGATAGCACAGTTAAAATCAACACGATAACAATGTAGCCAATCAGTCTAGAAACGACTAGAAGGATTATTAAACTCATAAGCAACAAAAAATACTTAGAGTGATCGAACTGGAGTGCAGAATCAGTTCACTTATCAGTGTTCTTGAGTGACTAACAACTCAGAACTCAGGAAGAATTGGAATCGGTGAGAAATAATAGCTGACGAAGAACTCATAAGAAACAACACAGTTCTTAGATATTCTCGAGATACCAGAGGGTAATACTCGATGGTAGATCAAAGTAGGGGTTGGACTGGTGTATTGACTTGCAAAAGACAAGTGCTTTAACTTGTCCAAGAAATGGGATGAAAGAAGAACAATCATGGTCGGAACCATGGTTGCAAAGGACCAAATCCCAGATATAAGATGAACTTATATCAAAGGGGGTAATTAATTTTAAGAGAAGCTTCCATGATAAAATCAGCATCGTGTCCATGGTCATGAACGCAAAGTTCAAGGTCGACTCCCACTTCTCCAATGCATAATCTTTCAGTCACTTCTCGCTTTCAATGAAGTCATAGTGTTGAAATCTTATCTGAAGAAAAGCCCATAGAGTATAACTCGCATAACCTTCAAGTTCCCACGGATTAGGGAAGGCATAGGCTCAACCCATGGGCATCTTAGGAACATATAATGCAAACTTTGAGAGTAAGTTATACAAGCTCAAAAGCATAGCATGGTTGAGAAAGCAGAGGATGCCATTTATCAAAGGCAATATGTATCCAAGGAAAGGCTCACAAGGTTATTGAATATGAAGGACGTTGCTGGATAAAATCCAACAAAGGATCTGGTGGTCCACAAGGGATCTGATGTGAGCATCGGTACTCAATCAGAAGAAGAAAGAATTCAAGGAGATCGGATTTGTAGAAATAACTGACTAATTCAAAGTTCAATTGCAAAGGAGTTATGATTTCCAAATCAAGGGATCAGAATCAAATGCTCTGATTAAGGATGGATAAGCTGAATAGACTTAGGGGTATAATCGATGACAATTTGATTGGTCGAGAACCAGCTCATGTTCAAAATGACGTCGGAGCCAGAAGCATGAATTCTAGGATCTGATTGAGGATTGCAAGCATTCGCAAATTATTGAATCAATGGACTCAAAATGATAGTGACAAAGGATGCCAATAAGATTACCAGACTTAAGGGATTAATCATAATGCAAGCAAGCAAGAATTTCAGGAGCAATAGGCTATTGAGGATTTTTGGATGACCGAATGGTATTTCAAAGACTTTTGTGAGATACAAGAATCAACTGGGGATGAGTGGATACTCGATAAGAGTGAGAAATTATCCGCAGGGGTATTCAGGTGGCAAATAACTGCAAGGCAGTAAGCTCAAAGGATTCTCGGAACAACAGAGAGAATTTCGGGGTATTTGTAATAAAAAGATCAACTGGGAAATATTGTATGAAGGAAAGTATACGTGGTTATCCATAGGGGTTTATCAATGGAAGGGAATTGCAATAGCGAGGGGCACAAATTCTCGAGAGAACATCAGAGAGTATCTTTGGAATTTTCTGGTACGACAGGCGATTATCTGTAATAAGGGGCTCTCCCGAAGGAAGAAATTACGAGAACCTAGAGTTAGAGTTAGCAAAATCATTTAACCCGAATAGAAAATAGATCAGAGTCCCAGAGTAAAGATTAAGGAATAAAAGATCCTAAGACCACCCAATGGCAACGTGGGCCCGTAAGCCACACGGCGTTGTTAGTAAAAAATTTGCAATGACTAGACTCAACTTCGGCCAAGGAGTTAGAAAGGGGGATTCCTGCAGGCAGTCAGCTCTGATACCAACTTGTGACGCCTCCGATTCAATCGTACACTAATCATACATGCAAACATGTACAATCAAGATCAGGGACTCACGGGAAGATATCACAACACAACTCTAGACACAAATAAAAGTCATACAAGCATCATATTACAAGCTAGGGGCCTCGAGGGCTCGAATACAAGTACTCGAACATAAACGAGTCAGCAGAAGCAATAATATCTGAGTACAGACATAAGTTAAACAAGGTGCCATAAGATGGCTAGCGCAAACTGGGATACAGATCGAAAGAGGCGCATGCCTCCTACCTGGGATCCTCCTATCTACTCTTGGTCGTCAGCGGTCTGCACCTAGTAGTAGGCACCCTCGGTGTAGTAGGGATCGTCGTCGTCGGTGGCGTCTGGATCCTGGGCTCCAACATCTGGATGCGACATTCGAGAAGAATGGAAAGGGTGAAAAGGGGGAGCAAATCAACCGCGAGTACTCATCCAAAGTACTCACAAGCGAGGATCTACACTACATATGCGTTGGTATCAATGAAAAGGGTATTATCTGTGGACTGAACTATAGAATGCCAGAATTAGAGGGGGATAGCAAGTTCTATCGAAGACTATGTTTCTGGTAGCCTCCATCTTGAAGCATGTAGAAGAGAGTAGTGAGCATAGTAAGAAGTGACATCGCATAGCATAATCCTACCTGGCGATCCTCCCCTCGTTGCCCTATGGAAAAGCGATCACCAGGTTGTATCTGGAACTTGTAAGAGGTGTGTTTTAATAAATATTCGGTTCTAGTTGTCATAAGGTCAAAGTACAACTCCGGGTCGTCCTTTTACCGAGGGACACGGCTATTCGAATAGATAAACTACCCTGCAGGGGTGCACCACATTACCCAACACGCTTGATCCCTTTGGTCGGGCCCACTTTCTGGGTCATACCCGGCCTCGGAAGATCAACACGTCGCAGCCCTACCTAGGCTCAACAGAGAGGTCAGCACGCCCGTCTAAATCCTAAGCGCGGAGGGGTCTGGGCCCATCCCCCGTTGCACACCTGCACGTTGCGAACACGGCCGGTGAGTAGACCTAGCCCCCCTTATACAAGAGTAGGCATTCCAGTCCAACCCAACGCACGTTGTTGAGTCGCTGACGTCAAGAAGGCTTCGGCTGATGCCACGACGCCGAGTGCCCATAACTGTTCCCGCATGGTGGTAAGTGCATATAGGCCAGTGGATAGACTCAGATCAAATATCCAGATCTCGTTAAGCGTGTTATTTTGAAGTAACCGCGGATGCCAACCAGGGACCAGGCCCACCTGTCTCCTAGGTGGTCGCAACCTGCCCTGTCGCTCCCCGACAAAGTAACCATCAGGGGGCTGCCGGGAACCCAGGCCCACCACTACCTAGGTGGAACCACCTGCCCCTTCAGCCCCCATCTCCGAACAGTAACATAAGTATGGAATAATATAAAGTATATATACCCGTGATCACCTCCTGAAGTGATCACGACCTAGTAGTATAGCATGGCAGACGGACAAGAGTGTAGGGCCACTGATGTATTACGAGCAACCTATACTAGGCATGTAGGATTGCAAGTAAAGGAATCAACAATAGTAACAAGGATAGGCTATGCAACAGTATAGGATCAAACGGATGAAACAGTAACACTACTCTAATGCAAGAAGTAAAGGGAAAGTGTAGGCGATATCGGGATGAATAAGGGGGTTGGCTTGCCTGGAAGCCCTGCAGACAGGTACGGGTCATTGTCGACGTAGTCGAACACAAGGGCATCGACAACGGTCTCCGGGTCTACCGGAAAGAAGTAACGTAGGGGGAACACAATAAATAATAGAGCAATCAAATGTAACACAAAGCAAGACGCGATAATACGTTGTGCTAGGGGTGACCAAACACAGTACTAGGTGATACCGGCGAAGGGGGAACATACGGGAAAATATTCTCGGTGTTTGGCATTTTCGGACAGTTGAAATGGACGGGGACGATTGCAGGTTCTCTATGCTAGGGACGTGTGGTGAACAAATGGACTACGTATTCGGATCCGTCACGTCGTTCAGAGCAACTTTCATGTATAAAACATTTCCATCCAAGTCACGGATTATTTTATATGATTTTTCAAAGTTTTAAATGATTTTCTAATAAACTGAACTAATTTAATCCAAAATATTAAATATAGAAACTGCTATGGGTACACGAAAGTGTACTCAGCAGTTTGTACTTGTGTATGACAGGTGGGACTGGCTGATCGCCGAGTCAATGATCCACGCCCCAATTGATCGGGTCAAAGTGGGCCAGGGACCCGCTTGTCACTCACTGGGTTATCCCAATCAGATGTTGACTGGTTAATGGGGGACCTGGGACCCACATGTCTTTGACAGTTCGAGCTAATAGTAGGTTAGTTTAATTTAAATAGGCTTAGTTAGCAGGTGGGACCTACACGTTAGTGAATAATTTATTTAACAGAGTTAACTTAATCTATTTAGTTAATTGATGTGTGGGCCCCGACGTTCAGTGGGGATTAGCAGGAGGGTTAGTGCCTAGTCAAACACAGGAGGGCTGGTTGGGCTCGTGCGGGCACAAGGCATCGGCGACGGTGCGGTCGGCAACGGAGACCCGGCGCCGTGGCTTGGCCGAAAAGTCTTGGAGGCCGAGGCAAGCGAAAGCAGGCGGCAGGCGTGCAATGAGGCGGCAACAGCCGGACACAGGCGCAACAAGTGGTGGTTGGAGGCGAGCCGCGCCAAGCGAGTGGGCGCCTGTGAGCATGGCCGGACACGACGGTGATGTAGCCAGGGCGGACGTGGGCGACGGTGGCGGTGTGCAGCGGCGGCACAAGAGGAGCAGCAGTACCGAGTGGCAGCGAGCAGCAGCAGCTTCAAGGAGGAGCAGTAGCACAGGCAGGGGCAGGCGCAGCCAGGTCACGGCGAGTGCACGCGCGGGTGGCGGACGGGCGTGGACGGACGAGGCGCATCCAGGGGTCCACGGGCGCGGAGGCTCGGCTGGTGAACAGGGGGCACAAACACGGCGATGTACGGCGACGCAAACAAAGGGAAAACAAGGGGATTTTGTGCGGGGCTCACTGTGGAGGCACAAGTAGGCCCGGTAGGAGCTTAGGAGCGCAGGGTTGGACGAATTTGAAGATGAAAGTATGTGGTGACCGAGGAAGAAGAAGCTCGATCCGCACGATGCAGAGGCGTCGAGCTCGAACAGATGTCCTTAGATGACGTAGACGAACACTGCTGAGCTCCTGGACTCCTTGGCGGGGTGAGGGGACGACGGTGGCCATGGTGACGATGACGACAGGGCGACGACCGAGCTCGGGCAAGGATGGGATCGAGTGAGGGAGGGGCGAGGAAGAAAATGGAGAGAGCTAAGGTTCGGGGGAGGGGTCGCGGGGTTGCTCATTACCTCAGGGGGGACCGTGGGATGGGTGCCACGGCGACATCACCAGCCAGGGAGGCCATGATGGCCACCACGCTGCCCTCTGCCTCCTTTTGCGGGAGGTGGAGGTGGGCAGGGCCTTATGCACTATTGTTAGATGGGCCAAAGGGCATAGTGCCCTTTCTACTTTCCTTTAAAATTCTGCTTTATTTAATTCACCATTGTTTTGCATTTCTTTCTTGTTTAAACCAAATGAATTTTGTTCATCAATAAACTTTTCACTCAAATACTTCACAATATTTTTGAATGACACATAAAGTTTGATGTCAATTGAAATTGTATAAATATTTGTTTAATTTGAAAAGGATATTTTAGTTACTGTTGGACCCCTTTATAATTTTCTAGGAATTAATAAGAGGGTCAAATGAGGTTGGTTCAACATGATAAATGATCACGGGAATTTTTAAAATAATGCAAACATTTTAGTTTTACTGTTTGAAGAAATATTTTTTTCACTTGCAATTTAAAATGGGAAAACTTTGTTTTTGCCACTGTAGCTTTTGCCAACTTTGCTTCTGCCACTCTAGAATTTGACATATCACTTTTGCCACTCTTAGCTTTTGACAATTATCAGAATTGCCATTCCATGGCAAAAGCAAAATTTTCAGAGTGGCAATTATGATACATTGTCAACATCTAAGAGTGGCAAAAGTGAAATAAAAAATTATTGCTTTTGCCACGGAATGGCAATTGTGATAATTGTCAAAAGCGGAGAGTGGCAAAAGTGATATGTCAAATTCTAGAGTGGCATAAGCAAATTTGGCAAAAGCTAGAGTGGCAAAAACAAAGTTTTCCCATTTAAAATTGAATTTGACTTTGACTTTTATCAAATGGGAATTTGGCCTAGTCAAACTTGATGACATGGCACCATTAGTGTGAGGTTACTGTAGCATGACACCGGGGGTGTTACAACAGGTGGGGTCTTGGGTGAGGCCATGACGGGCGCGGCGTTCCGCCGTCTAGCACCGGTCAAGGGACGCAAGCCAGAGGAAAACCTTGTTGTTGAGAGGGGCCCAACTCTTCCAAAGAATCTTCCAACTTGGCGGCGTGGTAGATCCATGAAAGAGAGCATGATAGCAAGACTTGACCGAGTAGGTGCCGTTCGCCGTCCACCTCCAGGTGATGCGATCGGGCATGGAAGTGAGGGTTATACTTTGATGTCTGCGCCATAGGCTGACGTACTTGAGAACTTCCTGAGGCCCAAGGGTGCCATGGATGTCACTGATCCAAGCCCGTTGCGCGAGGCCTTTGCAAACCAAGATCTTGGCGGCGCCACGGCAAGCACGAGGGAGAAATATGGCTTGCCCGTCGAGTCAGTGGTCGCTCCAGAAATGACAGGTTCTCCCGTCCTCGAGGTGCTAGGATGTGGAGGCGCGGAAGAAGCGGGAGGTCACGTCATCGGAGGGAAGCTACAGGTGGTGCCATGGGCGCGAAGGATCTGTGGCCTTGAGCTAGAGCCAATGGCTACGAAGCGAGATGCCGGTGAGGTAAAAGTCACGCACGCCAAGGTCCCCATACTCCAAAGGACGCCTGCTACCTCTTGAGCACTGCGTTGGATTTCCTTGAAGAGGAAAGGGTGATGCAGCAGAGTAGAGTAAGTATTTCCCTTAGTTTTTGAGAACCAAGGTATCAATCCAATAGGAGGCTACGCGCGAGTCCCTCGTACCTACACAAGACAAATAGCTCCACGCAACCAACGCGATTAGGGGTTGTCAATCCCTTCACGGTCACTTACGAGAGTGAGATCTGATAGAGATGATAGATAATATTTTTAGTATTTTTGGTATAAAGATGCAAAGTAAAATAAAAGCAAAGTAAAAAGTAAAAGCAATAATAAAGTGTTGGGAGATTAATATGATAAAGATAGGCCCGGGGGCCATAGATTTCACTAGTGGCTTCTCTCAAGAGCATAGGTATTTTACGGTGGGTGAACGAATTACTGTTGAGAAATTGACAGAATTGAGCATAGTTATGAGAATATGTAGGTATGATCATGTATATAGGCATCACGTCCGAGGCAAGTAGACCGACTCCTGCCTGCATCTAATACTATTACTCCACTCATCGACCGCTATCCAAAGATGCATCTAGAGTATTAAGTTCAAGAAAACAGAGTAACGCCTTAAGCAAGATGACATGATGTAGAGGGATAAATTCATGCAATATGATAAAAAAACCCATCTTGTTATCCTCGATGGCAACAATACAATACGTGCCTTGCTGCCCCTCATCACACCGGGAAAGGACCCCGCAAGATTGAACCCAAAGCTAAGCACTTCTCCCATTGCAAGAAAGATCAATCTAGTAGGCCAAACCAAACTGATAATTCAAAGAGACTTGCAAAGATAACCAATCATACATACAAGAATTCAGAGAAGATTCAAATATTGTTCATAGATAATCTTGATCATAAACCCACAATTCATCGGTCTCAACAAACACACTGCAAAAAGAAGATTACATCGAATAGATCTCCACGAGAGAGGGGGGAACATTGTATTGAGATCCAAAAAGAGAGAAGAAGCCATCTAGCTACTAACTATGGACCCAAAGGTCTTAGGTAAACTACTCGCACTTCATCGAAGAGGCTACGATGATGATGTAGAAGCCCTCTATGGTGGATTCCCCTTACGTCGAAGCTCCGGAACAGGCCCCAAGATGGGATCTCGTTGGTACAGAAGGTTGCCGCGGTGGAATTAGGTTTTTGGCTCCGTATCTGATCGTTTGGGCGTACGTAGGTATATATAGGAGGAAGGAGTACGTCGGTGGAGCAAAGGGGGGCCCACGAGGCAGGGGGCGCGCCCTAGGGGGGCGCCCTCCACCCTCGTGGTCGCGTCCCTTCTTTCTTGACGGGGGGTCCAAGTCTCCTGGATCATATTCGGTGAGAAAATCACGTTCCCAAAGGTTTCATTCCATCTGGACTCCGTTCGATATTCCGTTTCTTCGAAACACTGAAATAGGCAAAAAACTGCAATTCTGGGTTGGGCCTTCGGTTAATAGGTTAGTCCCAAAAATAATATAAAAGTGAAAAATAAAGCCCAATATAGTCCAAAACAGTAGATAATATAGCATGGAGCAATAAAAAATTATAGATACGTTGGAGACGTATCAGGCATCCCCAAGCTTAATTCCTGCTCGTCCTCGAGTAGGTAAATGATAAAAGAAGAATTTTTGATGCGGAGTGCTACTTGGCATAATTTCAGTGTAACTCTTCTTAATTATGGTATGAATATTTAGATCTGAAAGATTCAAGACAAAAGTTTATATTGACATAAAAATAATAATACTTCAAGCATACTAACAAAGCAATTATGTCTTCTCAAAATACATGGCCAAAGAAAGTTATCCCTACAAAATCATATAGTCTGGCTATGCTCTATCTTCACCACACAAAGTCTTTAAATCATGCACAATCCCGATGACAAGCCAAGCAATTGTTTCATACTTTTGACATTTTCAAAAAAATTCAATCTTCACGCAATACATGAGCATGAGCCATGGACATAGCACTATATGTGGAATAGAATGGTGGTTGTGGAGAAGACAAAAAGGGGGGAAGATAGTCTGACATCAACTAGGCGTATCAACGGGCTATGGAGATGCCCATCAATAGATATCAATGTGAGTGAGTAGGGATTGCCATGCAACAGATGCACTAGAGCTATAAGTATATGAAAGCTCAACAAAAGAAACTAAGTGGGTGTGCATCCAACTCGCTTGCTCACGAAGACCTAGGGCATTTTGAGGAAGCCCATCATTGGAATATACAAGCCAAGTTCTATAATGAAAAATTCCCGCTAGTATATGAAAGTGACAAAATGAGAGACTCTCTATCATGAAGATCATGCTTCTACTTTTGAAGCACAAGTGTGGTAAAAGGATAGTAACGTTGTCCCTTCTCTCTTTTTCTCTCATTTTTTTATTTGGGCCTTTTTTTATGACCTCTTTTTTTCGCCCGGAGTCTCATCCCGACTTGTGGGGGAATCATAGTCTCCATCATCCTTTCCTCACTTGGGACAATGTTCTAAAAATGATCATCATCACACTTCTATTTTTCTTACAACTCAACAATTACAACTCGATACTTGGAACAAAATATGACTATATGAATGCCTCCGGCGGTGTACCGGGATATGTGTGACGCCCGGATAATTAGCTACAGTAATCCCACGTTAATGATGCCACGTCACCACGGTTACAGTTGCTAATCTCGTGCTACTTTGACATCGATTCGAATTCAAATTCAAATTCTAGCAAACAATAAAAGTTTTCAAATATTAAAACTAAAATGTTCAGAGTGGGCCAAATAATGCATAATTAGTAATGGTGGAGAAACCACATTGTTACAAAAGGTTTAAATGCAATTAGGTAATTAAAACAGTAGTTAAAACAATTAAATAAATACATATTGGATTTTATTAAATATTAAACTATTTTTGTTTTGGGTAAATAATTGTTGTGGTAGTAGTATAATTATAAAAGCAGGTTTAGGTACTAGGGGTAATTTTTATAAAACAGAAACTTAGAGGAAACTAAAAATAAATATAAAATAATAATAACTAAAAACAAAAGAACAAAACTGAAAACAAAATAAAAGAGAAGAACTGCCTCCCCATCGGGCTCCACCAAAGCACAATACTGGCCAACCCACTGTGCTCACCAAAGCCCCCCCACTCTCTCCATAACCCCCCCGAAACCCTAGTCATTTTTCACCATCGCCCCACTCGCCCCTCCCCCCCCCTCCCCCTCGTCGGTTGGATCTGGATCGGGATCCCGATCCCTCGCCCTCCACCCGACGTCGACGATCCCCGCCGCCCGAAGCTGCATCGCCAACCTCCACCTCGCCGGACCTCCCCACCGGCCTGCTACCCCTACGCACGTCGTCCCCGTCAACCACCTCGCCCCCCGCTGCCACTTCCCTACGGCCCCAGTGAGCTTCGCCCCGCTCCCCGTTGCGTCTCTGCTCGCCCGCGCCTGGCCTCTCATCCCCTTCCCCCCCCCCCCCCGCCTCTGCTTGCTGCTGCTCTGCAGCGTGTTGCCGTTGCGCCCTCGCGCGCCCCGTGTCGCGCCCGCCTTCCCTGCCACGTACCACGCCGACGCCGGCCACTTCGAGCCGCCTCACCGCCCGTCCCTATGACCCCGTCGCCCATCACCTCCTCGCGCGTGCCACTGCTGTCGCCCGGCACTCGACCACTGTCGTCCCTCCCCGGCGCTGCGCATGCCGACCACCGCAAGTCCTCTGGCGCGCCACGCTGGCCAGGCTCCGGCCGCCGTCTTGGCCTCACCCCGCCTCGTCTGCCAGAATCACGCCATTGCGACGGCCGCGTCCACCCCCGCTGAGCCTCCCAGCTCGCACCTTCCGTCCTGCCTCGCCCGCACCTGAGCCGCTCGTCCCGCCCATGCCACGGCTCCTTCCGTCTGATGCTCGCTGCCCCGCCTCCATCGCCGAGCCGCCGCTGCCGTCCCTGCTTCGTCTCCGCGCCCCGGTGCACCCTCCGCCGCTCGGCCTCTGCCCTTCATGCCGCCCGCTTGCCGCTGGTCCAGCACCCACAGCCGGCGCCCGTCGCCGCGGCCACAACCTCCTGGGCGGGCTCCCCCGATGCCAGGCGGGTTCGCCCATGCCCAGGCGCCCATCGCCGCTGCCCGCTGCCCGCTCACCCGCTAAGGCCCTTGGGGCCACAAACATGTGGGGCCCGGCCCCAGAACGTATTTAAAAATAAGAATAAATAATAATTAATTAATCAGTTAATTAAATAATTAATTAAAGAAATAATCAGCTGAATTAATTTTGATTAATTAAATTAAACAACTAATTAAACTAATTACATATTAGTTACCTAATTAACCTGATTAGTTAATTAGTTAATTAAGTAGTCAATGAAAGTGGGGCCCACCCCTAATTAATCCTGATTAGGTTAAATAATATGTTTTATTAAAATGTGTCACTAACCAGTGGGAACCACTCGTCAGGTTGACCAGTCAACCCCTGTTGACTGCTGACGTCAGCATGACATCATGCTGATGTCATAAATCCAGTTTCGAATTAAATTAAATAATTAATTAAATTCTAGAAATTAATAAATTCTTTTGAAAATCATATATTTTAATCCGTAACTCGGATTAAAATATTTTCTACATGAAAGTTGCTCAGAACGACGATACAAATGCGGATACGCAACCTGTTTGTCCGCCACACATCCTAACCTATCAAACTTGCAACTTTCCCCCTCCGGTTCATCTGTCCGAAAACGCGAAAGACCGGGAATACTTTCCCGGATGCTTCCCCCTTCGCCGATATCACCTACTACCGCTATGGGGCACGCTTAGCATCACGCTTTGTCACGTCATGCATTGTCATGCATTTCTTTGCATTGTATTTATTGTTTCTTCCCCCTCTTCTCTCGCTAGACACCGAGACCGACGCTGTTGCTACCCAGTACGACTACGGTGTTGACGACCCCTCCTTCTCGGCTTAGCTTCCAGGCAAGCCCCCCCCCCCCTCGATCACCAGATATCGCCTATTATTTTCTATACTACTTGCATTAGAGTAGTGTAGCATGTTACTGCTTTCCGTTAATCCTATCCTGATGCATAGCCTATCCTTGCTACTACTGTTGTTACCTTTACCTGCAATCCTACATGCTTAGTATAGGATGCTAGTATTCCATCTGCGGCCCTACATTCTTGTCCGTCTGCCTTGCTATACTACCCGGCCGTGATCACTCGAGAGGTGATCACGGGTATATACTTATATACTTTTACATGATACCTTTGGTGACTAAAGTCGGGTCGGCTCGTAGGAGTACCCGCGAGTGGATCTTTGAGGCGGAGCGACAGGGCAGGTTGAGACCACCTAGGTGAGAGGTGGGCCTGGCCTTGGTCGGTGTTCGTGGTTACTTTGAAATAACACGCTTAACGAGTTCTTGGTATTTGATCTGAGTCTGGCCATTTGGTCTATACGCACTAACCAACTACGTGGGAAAGTTATGGGCACTCGACGTCGTGGTATCAGCCGAAGCCTTCGTGACGTCGATCGAAGCGGCGCTACCCGGATTGAAACGTAAGCCTACTTTTTGTATTAAGGGGCTAGTTACGCTTCCGGCACAGTATGCAACGTCTTGGTGTGCTAAGGCGATGGGCCCAGACCCCTGTGCGCTTAGGTTTAGACCGGCGTGCTGACCTCTCTGTTGGTCTAGGTGGGGCTGCGACGTGTTGATCTTCCGTGGCCGGGCATGACCCAGAAAAGTGTGTTTGGCCAAATGGGATCGAGCGTGTTGGGTTATGTGGTGCACCCCTGCAGGGAAGTTAATCTATTCAAATAGCTGTGATCTTCGGTAACAAGACGACTTGGAGTTGTATCTTGACCTTATGACAACTAGAACCGGATATTTAATAAAACACACCCTTCCAAGTGCCAGATATAACCCGGCGATCGCTCTCTAACAGGGCGACGAGGAGGGGATCGCCGGGTAGGATTATGCTATGCGATGCTACTTGGTGAACTTACCATCTACTTCTTCTACATGCTACAACATGGAGGTGGCCTGAAGCGTAGTGTTCGACAGGATTAGCTATCCCCCTCTTATTCTGGCGTTCTGCAGTTCATTCCACCGATATGGCCCTTTACACATATACCCATGCATATGTAGTGTAGATCCTTGCTTGCGAGTACTTTGGATGAGTACTCACGTTGCTTTTCTCCCCCTTTTCCCCCTTTCCCTTCTACCTGGTTGCCGCAACCAGATGCCGGAGCCCAGGAGCCAGACGCCACCGTCGACGATGACTCCTACTACACCGGAGGTGCCTACTACTACATGCAGCCCGCTGACGACGACCAGGAGTAGTTTAGGAGGATCCCAGGCAGGAGGCATGTGCCTCTTTTGATTGTATCCCAGTTTGTGCTAGCCATCTTATGGCAAACTTGCTTAACTTATGTCTGTTGGGGAACGTAGCAGAAATTCAAAAATTTCCTATGTGTCACCAAGATCTATCTATGGAGAAACTAGCAACGAGGGGAAGGAGAGTGCATCTACATACCCTTGTATATCGCTAAGCGGAAGCGTTCAAGAGAACGGGGTTGAAGGAGTCGTACTCGTCGTGATCCAAATCACCGGAGATCCTAGTGCCGAACGGACGGCACCTCCGCGTTCAACACATGTACAGCCCGGTGATGTCTCCCATGCCTTGATCCTGCAAGGAGAGA
The DNA here is from genome assembly GCA_021605145.1 of Aegilops bicornis. Taxonomy (NCBI): domain Eukaryota; kingdom Viridiplantae; phylum Streptophyta; class Magnoliopsida; order Poales; family Poaceae; genus Aegilops; species Aegilops bicornis. The sequence goes on along the minus strand of CM038671.1, from coordinate 403,234,232 downwards.
GGGAGAGGTTGGGGAAGACTCCATCCAGCAGCAGCACGACGGTGTGGTGGTGATGGAGGAGCGTTGCAATCCTGCAGGGCTTCGCCAAGCACCGCGGAGAGGAGGAGGACTTGGGAGAGGGGAGGGCTGCGCCCGGCAAGGGTGCAGCTCCCATGCGCCTCCCCACTATATATAGGGGTGGAGGGGGATTATTTCTTGCCCTCCAAGTCCATTGGGGCGTTGGCAAAGGTGGGAGGAAAGAAATCCCATCCCATCCTTTCCTTTCCCCACCGATTGTTATCCCCCCTTTTTAGGGATCTTGATCTTATCCCTTCAGGATATGATCTTATTCCTTCTAAGGGGGTATCTTGGTGTGCCTTGACCAGGGGTGTGGGGCCTTGCCCCCACTACCCACGTTCATGTGGGTTCCCCCATGCAGGTGGGCCCCACTTCGGAACCTTCTAGAACCTTCCCGGTACAATACCGAAAAATCCCGAACATTTTCCGGTGGACAAAATAGGACTTCCCATATATAAATCTTTACCTCTGGACCATTCCTAACTCCTCGTGATGTCCTGGGATCTCATTCGACTCGAACAACATTCGGTAACCACGTATATCTATTCCCTATAACCCTAGCGTCATCGAACCTTAAGTGTGTAGACCCTACGGGTTCGGGAACCATGCAGACATGACCGACACGTTCTCCGGTCAATAACCAATAGCGGGATCTTGATACCCATGTTGGCTCCCACATGTTCCACGATGATCTCATCGGATGAACCACGATGTCAAGGACTCAATCGATCACGTATACAATTCCCTTTGTCTAACGGTATTGTACTTGCCCGAGATTCGATCGTCGGTATATCGATACCTTGTCCAATCTCGTTACCGGCAAGTCTCTTTACTCGTTCCGTAACACATCATCCCGTGATAAACCCCTTGGTCACATTGTGCACATTATGATGATGTCCTACCGAGTGGGCCCAGAGATACCTCTCCGTTTACACTGAGAGACAAATCCCAGTCTCGATTCGTACAACCCAATGTACACTTTCGGAGATACCGTAGTGCACCTTTATAGCCACCCGATTCACGTTGTGACGTTTGGTACACCCAAAGCATTCCTACGGTATCCGGAGTTGCACAATCTCATGGTCTAAGGAAAAGATACTTGACATTAGAAAAGCTTTAGCATACGAACTACACGATCTTTGTGCTAGGCTTAGGATTGGGTCTTGTCCATCACATCATTCTCCAAATGATGTGATCCCGTTATCAACGACATCCATTGTCCATGGTCAGGAAACCGTAACCATTTGTTGATCAACGAGCTAGTCAACTAGAGGGTTACTAGGGACATGGTGTTGTCTATGTATCCACACATGTATCTGAGTTTCCTATCAATACAATTATAGCATGGATAATAAACGATTATCATGAACAAGGAAATATAATAATAACCTATTTATTATTGCCTCTAGGGCATATTTCCAACAGTCTCCCACTTGCACTAGAGTCAATAATCTAGTTCACATCGCTATGTGATCAACACTCATAGGTCACATCTCCATGTGACCAACATCCAAGAGTTTACTAGTGTCACTAAACTAGTTCACATCATCATGTGATTAAAACTCAATGAATTCTAGGGTTTGATCATGTTTTGCTCGTGAGAGAGGTTTTAGTCAACGGGTCTGCAACATTCAGATCCGTATATACTTCGCAAATCTCTATGTCATATTCTAAATGCTGCTTCCATGCTCCACTTGGAGCTATTCCAAATGGTTGCTCCACTATATGTATCCGGTTTTCTACTCAGAGTCACTCGGATAGGTGTTAAAGCTTGCATCGACGTAACCCTTTACGCCGAACTCTTATCATCTCCATAATCGAGAAACATGTCCTTATTTACTCCAAGGACAATTTTGACCGCTGTCCAATGATCCATTCCTGGATCACTCTTGTACCCCCTTGCCAGACTCATGGCAAGGCACACTTCCAAAGGCGGTACACAAAGATAGCATACTACTGAGCCTATGTCCGAAGCATAGGGACGACCTTCGTCCTTTCTCTCTCTTCTGCCGTGGTCGAGCTTTAACTCTTAACTTCATACCTTACAACTCAGGCAAGAACTCCTTCTTTGGTGATCCATCTTGAACACCTTCAAGATCATGTCAATGTATGTGCTCATTTGAAAGTACCATTTAGCGTTTTTTTATCTATCCTCATAGATCTTGATGCTCAATGTTCAAGCAGCTTAATTCAGGTTTTCTATTGAAAAACACTTTTCAAATAACCCTATATGCTTTCCAGAAATTCTACATCATTTCCTATCAACAATATGTCATTCAAATATACTTATCAGAAATTCTATAGTGCTCCCACTCACTTCTTTGGAAATACAAGTTTCTCACAAATTTTGTATAAACCCAAAATCTTTGATCATCTCATCAAAGCGTACATTCCAACTCCGAGATGCTTAATCTAGTCCTTAGAAGGATTGCTGGAGCTTTGCATACTTGTTAGCATCTTTCAGGATTGACAAAACCTTCTGGTTGTATCACATACAACCTTTCCTCAAGTATAACGTCGAGGAAACAATGTTTTGACATCCTATCTGCAAGATTTCATCAATCATGCAATAATTGCTAATCCAATTCCAATAGACTCTTAGCATCGCTACGAGTGAGAAAGCCTCACCGTAGTTAACTCCTTGAACTTCTCGGAAAACATCTTTAACGACAAGTCGAGCTTTCTTAATGGTGATACTTACCATCATTGTCTGTCTTACTTTTAAAATCCATCTTTACCCAACGTCCTTACGACCATCAAGTATTTCTTCCAAAGTCATGTGTAGCGACCCGACCTCAGACGGTCAAGCCTGCGTATTCTTGTGCCATCCACAGATCAGTATCTTTGGCACACACAAGACATAAATGTATATATCAAAGTGCAATCACATGTATAAATAACGTAAAAATGATATATACCTCATAATACTCAAATGAAACAATCAAACGGGTGTGGAGTCCCATCAACGCCATCGGCAGGTTGAGTGTAGACCGTAACCACTGTCTGCATCTTACTCGTCGAGGAAATATCTGCAACATGATACGTTGCAGTGTAGGTCGATTACATTGAATGTACCGGCAAGATCACAATATGAGAAAAACAGATGATAAAACTATACTATATGCAATTTGGCTTTGTGGCTCAGATTCGAGTTTTGTTTGCATAAAAGCTGATTTTATTTTACCTACATCAAAAGAATAGAATGAAGTCTGTACTATGGAGTTTCCTGTCATGACATGGTTCCGCCAACCGATGTCTCATAGCCCAAAATCATCATAAGTTGCCCACAATTAAGTTATCAATCCGGTGTTGAGAGTTCCAGATATATCCAAGTCCAGATGCTCAAATTGTCCGTGAATCGGGACACGGCTAATCGATTAGGTTATAACCCTCTGCAGAGGTTTGTACACTTTACCCGCAAGATTCGATCCCTCTCTTTGCGTTCTCGCACTTCAGGTGTTTGAGAACAAGATGACGAAACATGGTCTTCCAAGAGTTCCTCGACCACCGTCCTGCACCCATCCAATCCTACCGCCCTTCTACATCTGCTAGTACCGTCCCAGCCAGAGTCACAACTAAGGTCGACCAAGCCAGAGCCCATAATGACTTGCGGTTGCACGGTAAGCTTAGGCGTGAAGTATTCTTCCGTCTCTTTGAGTCCGGGTGAAGCTTTCCGCAAGATGTCATGGCGCTTCTCCATGCATCCCGGCCAACCACTGGTTTCTCCAGGGTGCCCGTCAACCGTCCTTCACCCAGTAGTGTGTATTGAATTCTTGTCTCGAGTCTTGAAGTCTTGAGGTCTTGAAGGTGCAGTCCTTGCAGATTCCATCATGGAGTTGTCGTCATTGACGTAGAGTCCTCCTTCTTCACACCACTCTCGTGCACTCATACCAAACCCCGTCTACTATAGCGTAGCATTAAAAAAAAATAACGTCCCGGGCTTGGTAACGGGGTGATGGGTTCCTACCTCATGCATACTACTCAACTACAAGAATTTCAATATCACTATCGAGGGGTGGTTGCAAGGATGCCACTAAATGCAATAAAACATAGGTAAGAAAAGCATGGTCAAAGTGAACTTGCACGGTTGACGATCTTCAAAAAACTAGGGTTTCAGAGTAGCAATCCTCGCACTCCGGAAATTCTACCGAGGCAAACAATAACTATAATAAGCACATAACATAACATCACTTAACACAATAACAACACAACAAAACAACCAAACCAAATCCAAAAGAAAAACTCAAAGAAAGGCCACTCAAAGTTTCCCTACTTCAAACCATAGCAAAAAATAGTTTTTATATAACGAAAATTCCTTAATATAACCAAATCATGGTTTTATGTTAACTTAACAGAAAAGGATTCACTAAGCAACTAGGAGCAAAAAGAATTAATTTTAAAGCTATTATAAAACTCATTTTAGGCCTAATCCAATTTCTATTAAGAAAAATAAATTAAAACCTTTTATTAATTATAAATAAAAGTTCATCTACTAGAATGACAGAAACTAACCTAGAATAACTAATCACAAGTTAAGAATAAATTAATTTACTAATTAATTAATTAGGAAAAGCAGGAACTAGTTAATTAATTAGGATTAATAGGATTCTGTCTAAAACTAATTATTTATTAATCCTAAAATACCCAAGTTAATTTCTAGGGTTTGGCAATGTCAAAATAAAGTGGTGACAAAAGAATCATGCAAAATAATTTTTTCTAACTAAAGTTATAGCAGATTTGCTATTCTGGCTAAAACAATATTAAAGCATTTTTAATTATTTTTAACATAGCTATATATATTCTACAGAAACTACATAAAATTTGCAATCCAACAAAAAAAGAATCACTCAAAAATATTGAACAGAATAAAAGATATGAATTTTTGAAAACAGAAACTATTCTGCTAAAACAGAAAATCAAATTAAAAAGAAAAAGGCCTAATGGGCCTATACTGTGCCCTGAGCGTAGTTTAGTCTAAACGGGCTCTAGGGTTTAAAACTAAAAACGGGCCGGCTAATTAACTAAAACCCTAACTAATAAACCGGACGAACCGCCGGTTCTTTTATAAAAGATACCCTTCTGGGGTTCTAATCGTGGCCGTTGATCTAGATCGGACGGGGAAATGGTTCCGGTGGCTTACAGGACTCGGCGACGGCCAGGCGGCGGCGAGAGTGCTCGGGCTTCTGGCGTCGGGAGCTCAGAGTCGTCGGGAGGATGCGAGGTCGGGGAGTGGTTCGTGGGGTCGGGAGGGTCGGGTGCACCAGGCGTCGTGGCGGCAACAATGGCGTGAGGAGAGCTCGGGTCTCCGGCGACGTCGAGCAGGAGGAAGAAGTGCGGCGAGCTCTCGGGGAAATGGGGTGCGGGGCTCGGCTCTTTATAGCAGTGGCCTCGGCTCCCTCTTCTAAGGGCATCGGGTGTCGGGGATCCGGATCCTTGAGGATCCGGTGGATCTCCCATGAGGTTCGATGGCGTGGGCGAGGAAGGAGACGGGCGGGGCCCATGGTCGATGGGAGAGAGAGGGAGGGTTGGGCGGTCGACCAAGCACGGGGTTTCAGCCGAGGGGGGCGGGTGGCTGGCTGGCCGGCTCTGGCCGCTGGCCAGTTGGGCAGCTCGGTTGCTGGGCCAGGGAGGCGGCGCTGCAGGCTGGGTGGCTTTGGCGCCTGGGGTTTTTCTTTATTTTTAATAAAACTAAAAACAAAAATAAAACCCAAACTATAAATATTTTATATAGGGTATATATATACCAAAATGATCAGGGAATATTCCCTTTCATTTGAACATTTTCCAAAGGCAAAATCCAAACTTTATGAAAATCCATTTTTCAAATTCAAATAAAATTCAGATTTGAATTCCAAATCTTTTGGCAATGTTTTCTTCTGATATTTTGGAGTGTCATGTTTGCTCCTCTCATACTTTTGACAAGTATTTACCAGGCATAGTTTTTGAAATGATTCCAGCTTGCCAAAGTTTGAATTCAAATTCAAAACTCAAAATTTGAAAGAGGGTTTCAAGCATTTTCAAATGACTTTCAACTTGATACTTTTTAACTTCCAACTCATATTTCATATGATTGAAGAAGTCATTTTATCTTCCCTCATGAAAATCATTGAGTTGCATAAAGCTTTGAATTTGAAAACTTCCCAAATGAAATTCAATTCTTTTTCCAAAACCCTATTCATTTCAAAATGGAAGAAGTCATGTCATCTTCACTCTAGGTTTTGGTGTTGCAATGAACTTGAGTTCAATTGGGATCCAAAAATGCAAAATGGAAAGTTTGGGAAAGTCATTTCATTCCCTCTCATTCAACTTTCAAAGTTTCAATTTCCACTCAATTCCATTCAATCAATTAGTCAAACAATCGAGACAACAACCATAGTTATTTATTTATTATAACATTCCAAAATTTAGAATTTTGGGATGTTACAAACCTACCACACTTAAAATGAATCTCGTCCTCGAGATTCGGAGAGGCTAACAAGAAATAGGTTAGGGTTTGGGGTCTTCTCAAAAATCCATCGATCGTCTCCGGGTCTCGGATGCTACCACCCTTAGAAGCATGGTTACGGTTCCATCAAAACTCATATACTCCATCCTTATTCTTGATGTGTCGGTCTTCTCGAGATATTAAGGATAATTCCTTCTCTGGGCTCTTCCGTAGTGGCATAACCTTTTCCTCAATTCTTTTGTCCTTTACTCTTGGTAAGGTTATTCTCGAGGCCCAGGTCTTCATAATGACGGGTCCGCGCCAATTCTAAACAAATATCGGTATCTCATGGTGGTCAACGATTTATGGTTTCCCTGCAGAAACGGGTGCAGGTTGAACCTCACCGTATAACCTACGGTTGGCAACAACCGCCGTGTACAAGGGAAAAAATACCTATACCTTTCTAAGGTTTAAACAAGGTTTTGATCGTCGTCTCTCTACTATAGGTAAGTCACTCAGATTTTACCATCCCATATAGCAAAGCGAATAATAAGAGTAAGTCGGTATGGTGATCAATCCATCCCGCACCCAAATCATTACCTTGTACATGGTTTAGCGAATCTCGCATTCTAACACTCGGTCATTCTCACGAGCATTGCAGAATTTCTCTTGTTCTCGAACTGGGTTTGAGTAATTCCATGGTTTCTGCAAAACATCTATCGTTACTTCACCACTCTCAGGTTTATGCGTAATCTCCTTCGAAACGTCTGCTGATTGGATCACTGATTCTTCCAAGTGTATTCCTTTATCAAGGTTACATCTGTTCCTTATCAAAATCCACGGGCACATGGGTTATGGCCCACTTCAACACTAGTGCAGCTTTAACTCATCCTTGGAGTAACTCTCATGTTACACCTCCTTTAAATCCAATAGTACTCTGTTTCTTCATACCATCATATCAAAGATAAAACTTCAACTCATTTTTTTCCAAACTCCAACCTGTGGGACACATTTCCATTTCCATTGGTCTAGTGTTCTTCATAGGGTACTATCACCCTTAAAATGAAATTCACAAATCCATCCATAGACCATATTTCTCATATCCTCGAAAATGGTCAAAATACGTGTTCATAGAGTAACAACTCATACAATTAAACATATGAAAACATGTCACCTTAACTTTATTGATTTCATGAATCCATTACAAACTCTGAGCACTCATTACATAACTCAACTCATCGAACTCATGAGAATGAAATTGTTTTCTACTACTCTTGTTTCCAATATCAAAATTCCAACTACTCAACTCCAGCTTTCATCTTGTTGGGACATTTAGTAGCATAATGTCACTCGCTTCCTTGCAGCGAAAACAAATGACTTCCGACATGTCTCGGGGCTTCTTTGTGATTATGCGGGCTCCTTGGATTCTTGGCTTCTTTTACGTGCATTTACTAGCGAAATGACCTAAATCCTTGCACTGTAACAAGTGATATGACTCGAGGTCCTTCTCTGCGAAAATTGTGTTGTTCTGGGGTTGCCTTCTTTTCTCTTCTGGATTTCTCTGTAATGATCAGAGCTTCTATTTCCGAGGGTCAAACTTCACTTCTGGCATCGGAAATATCCTAGATACTCTTTTCTTTCCTTGGTGCAATCTTTGCGAAAAATGTCCTTCTTCTCCACATGAATAGCGTACATTGGAGTAAAATCTGTTGAGGCCTTCTCCATCGGGGTCTTCAACACATTCCTTCATCACAGGTTCTTTCATAACTTCTCGGAGGGCTTCTTTCATTCCTTCTTCCTGCTCCTGAATAGTTTGTTGCACCATGGGGTAAATGTGACACTTTGGAGTGCAGTAGTGGGTGGTTCCTTCACACAAGAAACAAGTCACACGACTAGTTGGGCATTCCTCGGTGGGTGTTTCTCCTCACAATGAGGGCATCCATCTTTGTGTTCCTCCTGGTGTGTCCTATTTCTCCGCAAATCTTGCAGGCACAAGGTTTACTTCTTGGTGTATCATTGTGCTTCCGGATAAGACGTGATCTCATCGGGGTCTTCTTGAATTCCTCCCAAGTTCTTGCTCCTTTAAATCCTTGTATGGATTGATGCATTCTCCACCAGGTTGCGGCACTTTTTACGTAAAAGTACGGAAGAGCGTATTGGACCTCATACTTCCTTGAAACCAAATTGTTCCCGGTGATTCTCCATGTTCTGCATCCATAGCTCGCCTCCCACCGAGTCTTGATCCAGAGAATATCAGTCCAACTTCATTCATCATCTATGGGGTTCAAGGGTTTTAGGGTGAGATGAGAGAGAGGTGGGGAGGATATACACACAATACAAACAATAGTTTTTGAAGAAACAAGTTTTACTTTGTGGCTGTCGGAAAACATCAAACAAATGACAGCTCACACATCGTCGCATCTAACGTAAGTGTGTAATGTGAGGTTTGGTCTTCTAAAGGTCAAATATTTCTTCAGAACTTCAAATCTTGAGTCTTCAACTGTTGTAGCTTCTAATACATGGTGAAATCCTCTTTACTCTGAAGGGGTCATCAGTTCTCCGATATCAAATCCTTCTTGGAGCGTCTTCAGTTGATCCTCCGGGTGACCAAAGGATAAGGGGTATATACTAACTATTTGAGGTGAGAGGGTCTATTTGATAAATTCAGAAAAGATGAGAAGTAAGAGTCTTTTTGTAAATAAAGTTTTTGAGATATCCTGTCCTAAGGGCTTTTCCGGTTTCTAGGGTCACGTCCTACAGTCAACATGTGCTCTGATACCATCTGCATGGCGACCCGACCTCGGGCGGTCAAGCCTACGTATTCTTGTGCCATCCACGGATCAGTATCTTTGGCACACACACAGTACATAAATGTATATATCAAAGTGCAATCACATGTATAAATAACGTAAAATGATATATACCTCATAATACTCAATGAAACAATCAAGCGGGTGTGGAGTCCCATCAACGCCATCGGCGGTTGAGTGTAGACCGTAACCTGTCCCGTACTCTTACTACTGTCGAGGAAATATCTGCAACATGATACGTTGCAGCCGTGTAGGTCGATTACATTGAATGTACCGGCAAGATCACAATATGAGAAAAACAGATGATAAAACTATACTATATGCAATTTGGCTTTGTGGCTCAGATCTCGAGTTTTGTTTGCATAAAAGCTGATTTTATTTTACCTACATCAAAAGAATAGAATGAAGTCTGTACTATGGAGTTTCCTGTCATGACATGGTTCCGCCAACCGATGTCTCATAGCCCAAAATCATCATAAGTTGCCCACAATTAAGTTATCAATCCGGTGTTGAGAGTTCCGAGATATATCCAAGTCCGGATGCTCAAATTGTCCGTAGAATCGGGACACGGCTAATCGATTAGGTTATAACCCTCTGCAGAGGTTTGTACACTTTACCCGCAAGATTCGATCCCTCTCTTTGCGTTCTCGCACTTGAGGTGTTTGAGAACAAGATGACCGAAACATGGTCTTCCGAAGAGTTCCTCGACCACCGTCGGTACCCATCCAATCCTACCGTCCTTCTACATCTGCTAGTACCGGCCCCACCAGAGTCACAACTAAGGTCGACCAAGCGAGCCCATAATGACTTGCGGTTGCACAGGTAAGCTTCCGGGCGTGAAGTATTCTTCCGTCTCTTTGAGTCTGGGTGAAGCTTTCCGCAAGATGTCATGGCGCTTCTCCATGCATCCCGCCAACCACTGGTTTCTCCAGGTGCCCGTCAACCGTCCTTCACCCAAGAGTGTGTATTGAATTCTTGTCTCGAGTCTTGAAGTCTTGAGGTCTTGAAGGTGCAGTCCTTGCAGATTCCATCATGGAGTTGTCGTCATTGGCGTAGAGTCCTCCTTCTTCACACCACTCGTGCACTCATACCAAACCCCGTCTACTATAGCGTAGCATTAAAAAAAAATAACGTCCCGGGCTTGGTAACGGGGTGATGGGTTCCTACCTCATGCATACTACTCAACTACAAGAATTTCAATATCACTACTGAGGGGTGGTTGCAATGATGCCACTAAATGCAATAAAACATAGGTAAGAAAAGCATGGTCAAAGTGAACTTGCCTGGTTGACGATCTTCGAAAAAACTAGGGTTTCGTAGTAGCAATCCTCGCACTCCGGAAATTCTACCGAGGCAAACAATAACTATAATAAGCACATAACATAACATCACTTAACACAATAACAACACAACAAAACAACCAAACCAAATCCAAAAGAAAAACTCAAAGAAAGGCCACTCAAAGTTTCCCTACTTCAAACCATAGCAAAAAATAGTTTTATATAACGAAAATTCCTTAATATAACCAAATCATGGTTTTATGTTAACTTAACAGAAAAGGATTCACTAAGCAACTAGGAGCAAAAAGAATTAATTTTAAAGCTATTATAAAACTCATTTTAGGCCTAATCCAATTTCTATTAAGAAAAATAAATTAAAACCTTTTATTAATTATAAATAAAAGTTCATCTACTAGAATGACAGAAACTAACCTAGAATAACTAATCACAAGTTAAGAATAAATTAATTTACTAATTAATTAATTAGGAAAACAGGAACTAGTTAATTAATTAGGATTAATAGGATTCTGTCTAAAACTAATTATTTATTAATCCTAAAATACCCAAGTTAATTTCTAGGGTTTGGCAATGTCAAAATAAAGTGGTGACAAAAGAATCATGCAAAAATAATTTTTCTAACTAAAGTTATAGCAGATTTGCTATTCTGGCTAAAACAATATTAAAGCATTTTTAATTATTTTAACATAGCTATATATATATTCTACAGAAACTACATAAAATTTGCAATCCAACAAAAAAAGAATCACTCAAAAATATTGAACAGAATAAAAGATATGAATTTTTGAAAACAGAAACTATTCTGCTAAAACAGAAAATCAAATTAAAAAGAAAAAGGCCTAATGGGCCTATACTGTGCCCTGAGCGTAGTTTAGTCTAAACGGGCTCTAGGGTTTAAAACTAAAAACGGGCCGGCTAATTAACTAAAACCCTAACTAATAAACCGGACGAACCGGCCGGTTCTTTTTATAAAAAGATACCCCTTCGGGGGTTCTAATCGTGGCCGTTGATCTAGATCGGACGGGAAATGGTTCGGTGGCTTAGGACTCCGGCTGACAATGGCGTGGCGAAATCTTGTCGGGGCTTCTGGCGTCGGGGAGCTCGAAGTCGTCGGGAGGATGCGGGAGGTCGAGGAGTGGTTCGGTGGGTCGGGAGGTCGGGGTGCACCAGGCGTGGCCAGCAACAATGGCGTGAGGAGAGCTCGGGTCTCCGGCGACGTCGAACGGGAGGAAGAGGGGGTGCGGCGAGCTCTCGGAAATGGGGTGCAGGGGCTCGGCTCTTTATAGCTGTGGCCTCGGCTCCTCTTGGAAGGGCATCGGGGTCGGGGATCCGGATCCTTGAGATCCGGTGGATCTCCAGCGAGTCGATGGCGTGGGCGAGGAAGGAGGCAGGCGGGGCCAGGTCAGATGGGAGAGAGAGGAGGGTTGGGCGGTCGGCCAAGCACAGGGGTTTCAGCGAGGGTGAGCTGGGTGGCTGGTAGCTCTGGGCTGGCAGTTGGGCCTTCGGTTGAAATTTGGGAAATTTGAGGGTGGCTGGCTGGGCACAGGGTGCTTTGGTGGCGCCCTGGGTTTTTCTTTATTTTTTAATAAAACTAAAAACAAAAATAAAACCAAAACTATAAATATTTTATATAGGGTATATATATACCAAAATGATCAGGGGAATATTCCCTTTCATTTGAACATTTTTCCAGAGGCAAAATCCAAACTTTATAAAAATCCATTTTTTTTTCAAATTCAAATAAAATTCAGATTTGAATTCCAAATCTTTTGGCAATGTTTTCTTCTGATATTTTTGGAGTGTCATGTTTGCTCCTCTCATACTTTTGACAAGTATTTACGGGCATAGTTTTTGAAATGATTCCAGCTTGCCAAAGTTTGAATTCAAATTCAAAACTCAAAATTTGAAAGAGGGTTTCAAGCATTTTCAAATGACTTTCAACTTGATACTTTTAACTTCCAACTCATATTTCATATGATTGAAGAAGTCATTTTATCTTCCCTCATGAAAATCATTGAGTTGCATAAAGCTTTGAATTTGAAAACTTCCCAAATGAAATTCAATTCTTTTTCCAAAACCCTATTCATTTCAAAATGGAAGAAGTCATGTCATCTTCACTCTAGGTTTTGGTGTTGCAATGAACTTGAGTTCAATTGGGATCCAAAAATGCAAAATGGAAAGTTTGGGAAAGTCATTTCATTCCCTCTCATTCAACTTTCAAAAGTTTCAATTTCCACTCAATTCCATTCAATCAATTAGTCAAACAATCAGACAACAACCATAGTTATTTATTTATTATAACATTCCAAAATTTAGAATTTTGGGATGTTACATCATGGATCCTCTCTCGGATGTTATGGCCTTGAGCCATTCGTCGAAATCCAGGCCCACCATCGCTTCTTCATAGCTCGTAGGTTCATTGTTGTCTAGCAACATGACCTTCAAGACAGGATTACTGTACCACTCAGAAGTAGTACGCATCCTTGTCACCCTACGAGGTACGGTAATGACTTGATCCAAAACTTCATGATCACTATCATAAGCTTCTACTTCAATTGGTGTAGGCGCCACAGGAACAATTTCATGTGCCCTGCTACACACTTGTTGAAGTGACGGTTCAATAACCTCATCTAGTCTCCACCATCCTCCCACTCAATTCTTTCGAGAGAAACTTTTCTCGAGAAAGGACCTAATTCTAGAAACAATCCTCTTTGCTTCCTAATCGAGATCGAGGTATACCCAACTGTTTTGGGTGTCCTATGAAGAAGCATTTTATCCGCTTTGGGTTCGAGCTTATCAACAGAAACTTTTTCACATAAGCGTCGCATCCCCAAACTTTTAAGAAAGCGACAATTTAGGTTTCTCCAAACCATAGTTCAAGCGGTGTCGTCTCAGCGGAATTACGTGGTGCCCTATTAAAGTGAGTGTGGTTGTATCTAATTCCTAACCCATGAACGATAGTGGTATTTCGATTAGAGACATCATGGTACGCATCATATCCAATAGGGTGCTATTATGATGTTTGGACACACCATCACACTATGGTGTTCCAGCGGTATTTATTGTGAAACAATTTCCACAATGTCTTAATTGCGTGCCAAAGCTCGTAACTCAGATACTCATCTCTATGATCATATCATAGACATTTTATCCTCTTGTCACGATGATCTTCAACTTCACTCTGAAATTACTTGAACCATTCAATAATTCAGACTTGTGTTTCATCAAGTAAATACACTCAGTATCTACTCAAATCATCCGTGAAGTAAGAACATAACGATATTCACTACATGCCTCAGCACTCATTGGACTGCACACATCAAAATGTGTTACTTCCAACAAGTTGCTATCTTGTTCCATCTTCTTTGAAACCGAGGCTTTTCAGTCATTTTGCCCATGTGGTATGATTTGCATATCTCAAGTGATTCAAAATCAAGTGAGTCCAAGCGATCCATCTGCATGGAGTTTCTTCATGCGTATACACCAATAGACATGGTTCGCATGTCTCAAACTTTCAAAAGCAGTGAGTCCAAAGATCCATCAACATTGAGCTTCTTCATGCGTTTATACCAATATGACTTACATGGCGATTGCCACAAGTAAGTGGTACCATCATTACTATCTTATATCTTTTGGCATGAAAATGTGTATTACTATGATCGAGATTCAATAAACCATTCCTTTAGGTGCAAGACCATTGAAGGTATTATTCAAATAAATAGAGTAACCATTATTCTCCTTAAATGAATAACCGTATTGCGATAGACATAATTCAATCATGTATATGCTCAACGCAAACACCAAATGACAATTATTCTGGTTTAATACTAATCTTGATGGTAGAGGGAGCGTGCGATGTTTGATCACATCAAACTTGGAAACACTTCAACACATATCGTCACTCACCTTTAGCTAGTCTCCGTTTATTCCGTAGCCTTTTATTTCGAGTTACTAACACTTAGCAACCGACCGGTATCTAATACCACAGTGCTACTAGGAGTACTAGTAAAGTACACAATAACTTAATGTATATCCAATATACTTCTATCGACCTTGCCCGACCTTCTCATCTACCAAGTATCTAGGGTAATTCTGCTCGATGTTGTTCCCCTTATTACAGAAGCACTTAGTCTCGGGTTTGGGTTCAACCTTGGGTTTCTTCATTAGAGCAAAGCGGTGATTTCTTTGTTTCATGAAGTATCCCTTCTTGCCCTTGCCCTTCTTGAAACTAGTGGTTTCACCAACCATCAACAATTGATGCTCCTTCTTGATTCCTACTTTCGCGGTGTCAAACATCGCGAATATCTCAAGGATCATCATATTTATCCCTGATTTGTTATAGTTCATCACGAAGCTCTAGCAGCTTGGTGGCAATGACTTTGGAGAAACATCACTCGATCAACTCCCACTCGATTCAAGTGATTGTTGCACTCAGACAATCTGAGCACAAGCTCAACGATTGAGCTTTTCTCTCTTAGTTTGCAGGCTATGAAAATCGTCGGAGGTCTTATACCTCTTGACGTGGGCACGAGCCTGAAATCCCAATTTCAGCCCTCGAAACATCTCATATGTTCTGCGACATTTCGAAAAACGTCTTTGGTGCCTCAACTCTAAACCGTTTAACTGAACTATCACGTAGTTATCAAAACGTGTATGTCCGATGTTCGCAACATCCACATACGACGTTTGGGGTTCAAAGACACCGAGTGGTGCATTAAGGACATAAGCTTTTTACATCCGCATAATCGCCATCATCAACTTTCAACTATATTTTCTCTAGGAACATATCTAAGCAGTGAAACTAAAGCGCAAGCTTACGACATAATTTGCAAAGATCTTTTGACTATGTTCGGGATAATTAAGTTCATCTCATGAACTCCCACTCGAGATAGACATCCCTCTAGTCATCTAAGTGATTACATGATCCGAGTCAACTAGGGCCGTGTCCGATCATCACGTGAGACGGACTAGTCATCATCGGTGAACATCTTCATGTTGATCGTATCCTCCATACGACTCATGCTTGACCTTTCGGTCTCTTGTGTTCCAAGGCCATGTCTGTACATGCTAGGCTCGTCAAGTTAATCTAAGTGTTTCGCGTGTGTAAATCTGGCTTACACCCGTTGTATGTGAACGTAAGAATCTATCACACCTGATCATCACGTGGTGCTTGAAGCAGCCGAACTTACATAGCGGTGCAGTTAGGGGAACACTTTCTTGAAATTTTAATGAGGATCATCTTATTTACTACCGTCGTTCTAAGCAAATAAGATGCATAAACATGATAAACATCACATGCAATCAAATAGTGACATGATATGGCCAATATCATTTTGCTCCTTTTGATCTCCATCTTGAGGGCTCCATGATCATCATCGTCACCACATGACACCATGATCTCCATCATCATGATCTCCATCATCGTGTCTCCATGAAGTTGTCTCGCCAACTTATTGCTTCTACTACTATGGCTACCGGTTAGCAATAAAGTAAAGTAATTACATGGCGTTGTTCAATGACACGCATGTCATACAATAAATAAAGACAACTCCTATGGCTCCTGCCGGTTGTCATACTCATCGACATGCAAGTCGTGATTCCTATTACAAGAACATGATCAATCTCATACATCACATATCATTCATCACATTCTTCTTGGCCACATCACATCACATAGCATACCACCGCAAAAACAAGTTAGACGTCCTCTAATTGTTGTTTGCATGTTTTACGTGGCTGCTATGGGTTTCTAGCAAGAACGTTTCTTACCTACACAAAACCACAACGTGATATGTCAATTGCTATTTACCCTTCATAAGGACCCTTTTCATCGAATCCGATCCGACTAAAGTGGGAGAGACTGGCACCCGCTAGCCACCTTATGCACCAAGTGCATGTCGATTCGGTGGAACACATCTCACGTGAATGTATGCGTGTAAGGTCGGTCCGGGCCGCTTCATCCCACAATACTGTCAAACAAGATTGGACTAGTAACGGTAAGCATATTGAACAAAATCAACGCCCACAACTACTTTGTGTTCTACTCATGCAAAGAATCTACGCAATAGACCTAGCTCATGATGCCCTTTGTTGGGGAGCGTGGCGAGAAATTCAAAAATTTCCTACGTGTCACCAAAATCTATCTATGGAGAAACTAGCAACGAGGGGAAGGAGAGTGCATCTACATACCCTTGTAGATCGCTAAGCGGAAGCGTTCAAGAGAACGGGGTTGAAGGAGTCATACTCGTCGTGGTCCAAATCACCGGAGATCCTAGTGCCGAACGGACGGCACCTCCGCGTTCAACACACGTACAGCCTGGTGATGTCTCCCATGCCTTGATCCAGCAAGAAGAGAGGGAGAGGTTGGGGAAGACTCCATCCAGCAGCAGCACGATGGTGTGGTGGTGATGGAGGAGCGTGGCAATCCTGCAGGGCTTCGCCAAGCACCGCGGAGAGGAGGAGGACTTGGGAGAGGGAGGGTTGCGCCAGGGCAAGGGTGCAGCACCCATGCGCCTCCCCACTATATATAGGGGTGGAGGGGATTATTTCTTGCCCTCCAAGTCCATTGGGGCGTTGGCAAAGGTGGGAGGAAAGAAATCCCATCCTTTCCTTTCCCCACCGATTGTTATCCCCCCTTTTTAGGGATCTTGATCTTATCCCTTCAGGATATGATATTATTCCTTCTAAGGGGGGATCTTGATGTGCCTTGACCAGGGGTGTGGGGCCTTGCCCCCACTACCCACGTTCATGTGGGTTCCCCCATGCAGGTGGGCCCCACTCCGGAACCTACTAGAACATTCCCGGTACAATACCGAAAAATCCCGAACATTTTTCGGTGGACAAAATAGGACTTCCCATATATAAATCTTTACATCAGGACCATTCCGGAACTCCTCGTGACGTCCGAGATCTCATCCGGGACTCCGAACAACATTCAGTAACCACGTATATCTATTCCCTATAACCCTAGCGTCATCGAACCTTAAGTGTGTAGACCCTACGGGTTCGGGAACCATCTGAACATGACCAAACCGTTCTCCGGTCAATAACCAACAGCGGGATCTGGATACCCATGTTGGCTCCCACATGTTCCACGATGATCTCATCGGATGAACCATGATGTCAAGGACTCAATCGACCCCGTATACAATTCCCTTTGTCTAACGGTATTGTACTTGCCGAGATTCGATCGTCGGTATACCGATACCTTGTCCAATCTCGTTACGGCAAGTCTCTTTACTCGTTCCGTAACACATCATCCCGTGATCAACCCCTTGGTCACATTGTGCACATTATGATGATGTCCTACCGAGTGGGCCCAGAGATACCTCTCCGTTTACACAGAGTGACAAATCCGGTCTCGATTCGTGCCAACCCAATGCACACTTTCGGAGATACCTGTAGTGCACCTTTATAGCCACCCAGTTATGTTGTGACGTTTGGTACACCCAAAGCATTCCTACGGTATCCGGAGTTGCACAATCTCATGGTCTAAGGAAAAGATACTTGACATTAGAAAAGCTTTAGCATCTGAACTACGATCTTTGTGCTAGGCTTAGGATTGGGTCTTGTCCATCACATCATTCTCCAAATGATGTGATCCCGTTATCAACGACATCCAATGTCCATGGTCAGGAAACCGTAACCATCTGTTGATCAACGAGCTAGTCAACTAGAGGCTTACTAGGGACATGGTGTTGTCTACGTATCCACACATGTATCTGGGTTTCCTATCAATACAATTATAGCATGGATAATAAACGATTATCATGAACAAGGAAATATAATAATAACCAATTTATTATTGCCTCTAGGGCATATTTCCAACAATGTCTGTACTCAGATATTGTTTCTTTCGCTGACTCGTCTATGGTCGAGCACTTGTATTCGAGCCCTCGAGGCCCCTGGCTTGTATTATGATGCTTGTATGACTTATTTATGTTTTAGAATTGTGTTCTGATATCTTTCGGTGAGTCCCTGATCTTGATCGTACACGTTTGCGTGCATGATTAGTGTATGATTGAATCGGGGGCGTCACAATATGCACTAAATCAAGAGTGACTTGTATGAAATAATTATGAACAATGGCTTTGCCACAAATAAGATGTCAACTACATGATCATGCTAAGCAATATGGCAATGATGGAGCGTGTCATAATAAACGGAACGGTGGAAAGTTGCATGGCAATATATCTCGGAATGGCTATGGAAATGCCATGATAGGTAGGTATGGTGGCTGTTTTGAGGAAGGTATATGGTGGGTGTATGATCTGCGTGAAAGGTCTTGTGCGGTATTAGAGAGGCTAGCAATGGTGGAAGGAAGGAAAAGTGTGTACAATCCATGGACTCAACATTAGTCATAAAGAACTCATATACTTATTGCAAAAATCTAGAAGTCATCAAAGCAAAGTATTACGCGCATGCTCCTAGGGGGGTAGATTGGTAGGAAAAGACCATCGCTCGTCCCCGACCGCCACTCATAAGGAAGACAATCAATAAATAAATCATGCTCCGACTTCATCACATAACGGTTCACCATACATGCATGCTATGGGAATCACTAACTTTAACACAAGTATTTCTCAAATTCACAACTACTCAACTAGCATGACTCTAATATCACCATCTTCATATCTCAAAACAATTATCAAGCATCAAGCTTTTCTTAGTATCCAACACACTCAAAAGAAAGTTTTACAAATCTTGAATACCAAGCATATTAAGATTATTAAGCAAATTACCATGCTATTTAAGACTCTCAAAATAATCTAAGTGAAGCATGAGATATCAATAGTTTCTATAAAACAAATCCACCACCGTGCTCTAAAAGATATAAGTGAAGCACTAGAGCAAAACTATATAGCTCAAAAGATATAAGTGAAGCACATAGAGTATTCTAACAAATTCCAATTCATGTATGGCTCTATAAAAAGGTGTGTACAGAAAGTATTATTGTGGTAAACTAAAAAAACAAAGACTCAAATCATACAAGACGCTCCAGGCAAAACACATATCATGTGGTGAATAAAAATATAGCTCCAAGTAAAGTTACCGATGGAAGTAGACGAAAGAGGGGATGCCTTCCGGGGCATCCCCAAGCTTTGACTTTTTGGTGTCCTTGGATTATATTGCGGGTGCCATGGGCATACCCAAGCTTAGGCTCTTGCCACTCCTTGTTCCATAATCCATCAAAAGATTCACCCAAAACTTGAAAACTTCACAACACAAAACTCAACAGAAATCTCGTGAGCTCCGTTAGCAAAAGAAAACAAAAGACCACTTCAAGGTACTGTAATGAACTCATTCTTTATTTATATTGGTGTTCAACCTACTGTATTACAACTTCTCTATGGATTATAAACTATTTTACTAGCCATAGATTCATCAAAATAAGCAAACAACACACGAAAAACAGAATCTGTCAAAAACAGAACAGTCTGTAGTAATCTGTAACTAACTCAAACTTCTGTAACTCCAAAAATTCAGCCAAAATAGGAAGACCTAGGCAATTTTCTTATTGACCATCAGCAATTGGAATCACTATTTTCTCACGTTCTGGTGATTTTTAACAATTATTTTCGAGAACAGAAAGTTTCTGGAAATTACAGCAAGATCAAATAACTATCATCCAAGAAAATCCTATAGGTTTAACTTGGCACAAACACTAATTAAAACATAAAACCACATCTAAACAGAAGGTAGATGGATTATTTATTCCTAAACAGAGGCAAAAGCAAAAAAACTAAAAATAAAATTGGGTGCCTCCCAACAAGCGCTATCGTTTAACGCCCCTAGCTAGGCATACAAGCAAGGATAGATCTAGGTATTGCCATCTTTGGTAGGCAATCCATAAGTGGATCTCATGATAGATTCATATGGTAATTTTATTTTCTTCATAGGAAAGTGTTCCATGCCCTTTTTTAATGGAAATTGGAATCTAATATTCCCTTCCTTCATATCAATAATTGCACCAATCGTTCTAAGAAAAGGTCTACCAAGAATAATAGGACAAGAAGGATTGCAATCTATATCAAGAACGATAAAATCTACGGGCACATAATTCCTATTTGCAACAATAAGAACATCATTAATTCTTCCCATAGGTTTCTTAATAGTGGAATCCGCAAGATGCAAGTTTAGAGAGCAATCATCAAAATCACGGAAATCTAGCAAATCACACAAGGTTTTGGGAATAGTGGAGACATTAGCACCCAAATCACATAAAGCTTAAAATTCATGATCCTTAATTTTAATTTTAATAGTTGATTCCCACTCATCATATAGTTTTCTAGGGATAGAAACTTCCAACTCAAGTTTTTCTTCATAAGATTGCATCAAGGCATCAACGATATGTTTAGTAATAGCTTTATTTTGACAATAAGCATGAGGAGAATTTAGCACAGATTGCAACAAGGAAATACAATCAATTAAAGAGCAACTTTCATAATTAAATTCCTTGAAATCCAAGATAGTGGGTTTAGCAACATCTAGGGTTTTGCTTTCTTTACCCCCACTTTTATCAATTTCATCATCAAGATCTAAAAACTCCGAATTTTTGTAACGCCTTCTAGGTAAGGGTGGATCATATTCAGTCTCATCAAGATTCATATTGCAAAACAAAGATTTAATAGGGGACACATCAATAACTTTTAGATCTTCATCTTGATTTTCATAGGAATTGGAAGAACACGCTTTAATAAAGGCATCTTTCGTAGCACGCATCCTAGCGGTTTTTTCCTTGCACTCATCAATGGAAATTCTCATGGCTTTGAGAGACTCATTGATATCATGCTTAGGAGGAATAGATCTAAGCTTTAAAGAATCAACATCAAGAGAAATTCTATCAATCTTAGCCAATTCATCAATTTTAAGCAATTTCTCTTCAAGCAAAGCATTAAAATTCTTTTGTGAATTCATAAACTCTTTAACACTAGTCTCAAATTCAGAGGGCATATTATTAAAATTTCCATAAGAGTTGTTGAAGAAATCTCCATAATTATTAGAAGGATTACTAGGATAAGGCCTAGGATTAAAATTCCCTCTATACGCGTTGTTACCAAAATCATTCCTACCAACAAAATTCACATCCATAGATTCATTATTATTCTCAATCAAAGTAGACAAAGGAATATCATTAGGATCAGAAGAAACACTCTTAGTAGCAAACAATTTCATAATTTAATCCATCTTTCCACTCAAAACATTAATTTATTCTATCGCATGCACTTTTTATTAGTAGATCTTTCGATTGTGCCATTGAGAATAATTAACCATAATATTATCTAGGATTTTAGTAGCATCTCCTAAAGTGATTTCCATAAAATTGCCTCCCGCCGAATCCAAAAGATTTCTAGAAGAAAAATTCAATCCGCATAATTTTTTGTATAATCATCCACAAATTCAAACCATGAGTAGGGCAATTACGTATCATTAATTTCATTCTCTCCCAAGCTTGTGCAACATGTTCATGATCAAGTTGCTTAAAATTCATAATATCATTTCTAAGAGAGATGACTTAGCGGGAGGAAAATACTTAGAGATAAAAGCATCTTTACACTTGTTCCAAGAATCAATACTATTTTTAGGCCAAGACGAAAACCAAGCTTTAGCACGATCTCTAAGCAAAAAAGGAAATAGCTTCAATTTAACAATATCATTATCGACATCTTTCTTCTTTTGCATATCACATAAATCAACGAAGCTATTTAGATGAGTAGCGGCATCTTCACTAGGAAGGTCGGCGAATTGATCTTTCATAACAAGATTCAACAAAGCAGTATTGATTTCACAAGATTCAGTGTTGGTAAGAGGAGAAATTGGAGTGCTAAGGAAATCATTATTGTTGGCATTGGTAAAGTCACACAATTTGGTATTATCTTGAGCCATCGTGACAAGCAAGCAATCTAACACACGAGCAAATAGAAAGGCAAGCGACAAAAAGGCAAACGGAAAAGAGAGGGCGAATAAAAAGACAAGGGTGAAGTGGGGGAGAGGAAAACGAGAGGCAAATGGCAAATAATGTAATGCGAGATATAAGGGATTGTGATGGGTACTTGGTATGTTGACTTTTGCGTAGACTCCCCGGCAACGGCGCCAGAAATCTTCCTGCTACCTCTTGAGCACTGCGTTGGATTTCCTTGAAGATGAAAGGGTGATGCAACAGAGTAGAGTAAGTATTTCCCTCAGTTTTTTAGAACCAAGGTATCAATCCAGTAGGAGGCTATGCGCGAGTCCCTCGTACCTACACAAAACAAATAGCTCCACGCAACCAACGCGATTAGGGGTTGTCAATCCCTTCACGGTCACTTACGAGAGTGAGATCTGATAGAGATGATAGATAATATTTTTGGTATTTTTGGTATAAAGATGCAAAGTAAAATAAAAGCAAAGTAAAAAGTAAAAGCAATAATAAAGTGTTGGGAGATTAATATGATAAAGATAGACCCGGGGGCCATAGATTTCACTAGTGGCTTCTCTCAAGAGCATAGGTATTTTACGGTGGGTGAACGAATTACTGTTGAGCAATTGACAGAATTGAGCATAGTTATGAGAATATCTAGGTATGATCATGTATATAGGCATCACGTCCGAGACAAGTAGACCGACTCACCTTTTGCATCTACTACTATTACTCCACTCATCGACCGCTATCCATGCATCTAGAGTATTAAGTTCAAGAAAACAGAGTAACGCCTTAAGCAAGATGACATGATGTAGAGGATAAATTCATGCAATATGATAAAAACACCATCTTGTTATCCTCGATGGCAACAATACAATACGTGCCTTTGCTGCCCCTCATCAATGGGAAAGGACACCGCAAGATTGAACCAAAAGCTAAGCACTTCTCCCATTGCAAGAAAGATCAATCTAGTAGGCCAAACCAAACTTATAATTCGAAGAGACTTGCAAAGATAACCAATCATACATAAAAGAATTCAGAGAAAATTCAAATATTGTTCATAGATAATCTTGATCATAAACCCACAATTCATCGGTCTCAACAAACACACCGCAAAAGAAGATTACATCGAATGGATCTCCACGAGAGAGGGGAGAACATTGTATTGAGATCCAAAAGAGAGAAGAAGCCATCTACCTACTAACTATGGACCCGAAGGTCTGAGGTAAACTACTCACACTTCATCGGAGAGGCTATGATGATGATGTAGAAGCCCTCCGTGGTGGATTCCCCTTCCGCAGAGCTCCGGAACAGGCCCTAAGATGGGATCTCGTGGGTACAGAAGGTTGCGGCGGTGGAATTAGGTTTTTGGCTCCGTATCTGATCGTTTGGGGGTACGTAGGTATTTATAGGAGGAAGGAGTACGTCGGTGGAGCAAAGGGGGGCCCACGAGGCAGGGGACACGCCCTAGGGGGGGTGCCCTCCACCCTCGTGGCCGCCTCCCTTCTTTCTTGACGGGAGGTCCAAGTCTCCTGGATCATATTCGGTGAGAAAATCATGTTCCCGAAGGTTTCATTCCGTTTGGACTCTGTTTGATATTCTTTCTTGAAACACCAAATAGGCAAAAAACAGCATTGCAGGTTGGGCCTGCGGTTAATAGGTTAGTCCCAAAAATAATATAAAAGTGGAAAATAAAGCCCAATATAGTCCAAAACTGTAGATAATATAGCATGGAGCAATCAAAAATTATAGATACGTTGGAGACGTATCAACGGCAGACGCGCAGCCAGTTGACAAGACAACTGCATGATTTGGCGTCTCGCCTGCCATACCAGAGGAAGTCGCAGATGAAACGTGTGATCTTCTTGAGAATCGTCAGGTTGATAGCAATGGCCATGAGGATGTGGATGGGCATGGCGGTGAGCATGTGGCGCACTAGGGCAAGCCGCTCGCCGCGAGATAGAAGTGCGACCTTCCAAGTTGCAAGCTTCCTCGTGAGCTTATACACCAGTGGCAGCAACGCTGAGGAAGGAATTTTATGGACGAATAGGGGTAGCCCCAAGTACATCATGGGGAAGGTGGTGACCGCGCACGCGAGCGTGGAGCTGATGGCTGTGGTCGCCTCGTCGCTGCAGCGATGGGGGTGGCGGAGCACTTGAGAAAGTTAGTTTGTAGATCCGAGGTGTCACCGAAGACCCGGAGCAGCTCGCGGATGGTGGCAGAAAATAACCACATCGTCGGCGTACAGGTAGATGCTAGACACGACATGCCGTGTGGTGAGAGGTTGTACCATTCCCGCGCAAACCCCATGCTGCAGCAATGCGTTCGGCGTGTCAATCACAATTGCGAAGAGGAGAGGGGAGACGGGGTCGCCCTGGCGGAGGCCGCATGCGTGGTCCATTGGAGGGCCAGGGTTGCCATTGATGAGGATGCACGTGGATGCCATGGAGATGAGGATGCACACCCACTCGCACCAGCGGTGCCCAAAGCCGAGATGTCATAGAGCTTGCAGGAGGAAGGGCCAGGATACCATGTCGAAAGCCTTCGCAATGTCTAAGTTGAGGAGGATTCTCGGGGCCTTTAGATTGTGGAGCAGGCGTGTCGTCTGTTGGACCAAGAGAAAGTTATCTACACACTCCGACTGGCGATGAAGGTGCTCTGGTCAGCGGAGACAATCTGCCCCATCCGCGGCGCCAGGTGAAGGGACATGACTTTAGCAAACAACTTTGATAGGAGGTGGATCAAGCTCATCGTCCGGTAGTCGTCGAGCGTGGATGCGTCTGGTTTGTTGGGCAATAAGACAAGCAAGGCTTCATTGAGATTGTGGAAGCCCCTGCCGTTCATGGTGTAGAGTTTGTCAAACGCAGCGCAGATATCGACCTTGATAATAGTCCAGCATGCACGCAAGAACTCTGTCGTGAACCCGTCCGGCCCAGGCGCTTTGCCGGTGGGGAGCTGCTTCACGACATTCCATATTTCCTCCTTAGAGAAGAGGGTGCTTCTGAAGGAAATATGCCCTAGAGGCAATAAAAAGTTATTATTTGTTTCCTTATTTCATGATAAATTTTTATTATTCATGCTAGAATTGTATTAACCGTAAACTTAGTACATGTGTGAATACATAGACAAAACAAAGTGTCCCTAGTATGCCTCTACTTGACTAGCTCGTTTATCAAAGATGGTTATTTTTCCTAACCATAGACATGTGTTGCCATTTGATGAACAGGATCACATCATTAGGAGAATGATGTGATGGACAAGACCCATTCGTTTGCTTAGCATTATGATTGTTACAGTTTCAATGCTACTGCTTTCTTCATGACTTATACATGTTCCTCAGACTATGAGATTATGCAACTCCCGAATACCAGAGGAACACCTTGTGTGCTATCAAACGTCACAACGTAACTGAGTGATTATAAAGATGCTCTACATGTGTCTCCGATGGTGTTTGTTGAGTTGGCATAGATTGAGATTAGGATTTGTCACTCCGTGTATCGGAGAGGTATCTCTGGGCCCTCTCGGTAATGCACATCACAATAAGCCTTGCAAGCATTGTGACTAATGAGTTAGTTGCGGGATGATGCATTACGGAACGAGTAAAGAGACTTGCCGGTAACGAGATTAAACTAGGTATGAGGATACCGACGATCGAATCTCGGGCAAGTAACATACCGATGACAAAGGGAACAACATACGTTGTTATACGGTTTGACCGATAAAGATCTTCATAGAATATGTAGGAGCCAATATGAGCATCCAGGTTCCGCTATTGGTTATTGACCGGAGATGTGTCTCGGTCATGTCTACATAGTTGTCGAACCCGTAGGGTCCGCACGCTTAAAGTTCGATGACGGTTTGTATTATGAGTTATGTGATTTGATGACCGAAGTTTGTTTGGAGTCCCGAATGAGATCGGGGACATGACGAGGAGTCTCGAAATGGTCGAGAGGTAAAGATCGATATATTGGAAGGCTATATTCGGACTTCGGAAAGGTTCCGAGTGATTCGGGTATTTTTCGGAGTACCGGAGAGTTACGGGAATTCGCCGGGAGTAGTATTGGGCCTTATAGGGCCATACGGGAATGGAGGAGGCGGGCCAAATATAAGGCCACGCCCCCCCCCCCCCCCCCATGGGTCCAAATTGGACTAGGGGAAAGGGGGCGGCGCTCCCCCCCCCCTTGCCCTTTCCTACTCCCTCTCTCTTTCCCTCTTTCTTCTCTCCTACTCTGGAAAGGAAAAGGGGAATCCTACTAGGACTTGGGAGTCCTAGTAGGACTCCCCACACTTGGCGCGCCCCCTCTAGGGCCGGCCTCCTCCTCCTCCCTCCTTTATATACGTGGGCAGGGGACACCCTAAAGGAGTACAAACAATCTCTTAGCCGTGTGCGGTGTCCCCCTCCAAAGTTACACACCTCGGTCATATCGTCGTAGTGCTTAAATGAAGCCCTGCGCCGGTAAATTCATCATCACCGTCGCCATGCCGTCGTGCTGACGGAACTCTCCCTCGGCCTCAACTGGATCAAGAGTACGAGGGACGTCATCGAGCCGAACGTGTGCAGATCGCGGAGGTGCCGTACTTTCGGTACTAGGATCGGTCGGATCGTGAAGACGTACGACTACATCAACCGCGTTGTCATAATGCTTCTGCTTACGATCTATGAGGGTACGTGGACTACACTCTCCCCTCTCGTTGCTATGCATCACCATGATCTTGCGTGTGCGTAGGAATTTTTTGAAAATTACTACGTTCCCCAACAGTGGCATCCGAGCCAGGTTTACGCATAGATGTTATATACACGAGTAGAACACAAGTGAGTTGTGGGCGATAATAGTCATACTGCTTACCAGCATGTCATACTTTGATTCGGCGGTATTGTTGGATGAAGCGGCCCGGACCGACATTATGCGTACGCTTACATGAGACTGGTTCTTCCGATGTGCTTCACACACAGGTGGCTGGCGGGTGTCAGTTTCTCCAACTTTAGTTGAATCGAGTGCGGCTACGCCCGGTCCTTGTTGAAGGTTAAAATAACACATACTTGACGAAAAATCGTTGTGGTTTTGATGCGTAGGTAAGAACTGTTCTTGCTCAGCCCGTAGCAGCCACGTAAAACTTGCAACAACAAAGTAGAGGACATCTAACTTGTTTTTGCAGAGCATGTTGTGATGTGATATGGTCAAGACATGATGCTAAATTTTATTGTATGAGATGATCATGTTTCGTAACGGAGTTATCGTCAACTGGCAGGAGCCATATGGTTGTCGCTTTATTGTATGAAATGCAATCGCCATGTAATTGCTTTACTTTATCACTAAGTGGTAGTGATAGTCGTAGAAGCAATAGTTGGTGAGACGACAACGATGCTACGATGGTGATCAAGGTGTCGCGCCGGTGACGATGGTGATCATGACGGTGCTTTGGAGATGGAGATCAAAGGCACAAGATGATGATGGCCATATCATATCACTTATATTGATTGCATGTGATGTTTATCCTTTATGCATCTTATTTTGCTTAGTTCGACGGTAGCGTTATAAGATGATCTCTCACTAAATTTCAAGATACAAGTGTTCTCCCTGAGTATGCACCATTGCGACAGTTCGTCATGCCGACACACCATGTGATGATCGGGTGTGATAAGCTCTACGTTCACATACAACGGGTGCAAGCCAGTTTTGCAGACGCGGAATACTCGGGTTAAACTTGACGAGCCTAGCATATGCAGATATGGCCACGGAACACTGGAGACCGAAAGGTCAAGCGTGAATCATATAGTAGATATGATCAACATAGTGATGTTCACCATTCAAAACTACTCCATCTCACGTGATGATCAGACATGATTTAGTTGATTTGGATCACGTCATCATTTAGATTACTAGAGGGATGTCTATCTAAGTGGGAGTTATTAAGTAATATGATTAATTGAAATTTAATTTATCATGAACTTAGTCCTGATAGTATTTGCATATCTATGTTGTAGATCAATAGCTCGCGATGTAGTTTGCAGTTTTTTATATGTTCCTAGAGAAAAATAAGTTGAAAAATGTTAGTAGCAATGATGCGGACTAGCTCTGTGATTTGAGGATTATCCTCATTGCTGCACAGAAGTATTATGTCCTTGATGCACCGCGAGGTGATAGACCTATTGCAGGAGCAGATGCAGACATTATGAATGTTCGATAATGATCAGTATGATGACTACTTGATAGTTTAGTGCACCATGCTTTACGACTTAGAACCGGGACTTCAAAAGTGTTTTGAACGACATGGAGCATATGAGATGTTCCAAGAGTTGAAATTGGCATTTCATACTCATGCCCGTGTCGAGAGGTATGAGACCTCTGACAGTACGTTGCCTACAAGATGGAGGAGACTAGCTCAACCAAAGGAGCATGTGCTCGATTGTCTGGGTACTACAATTGCTTGAATCAAGTGGGAGTTAATCTTCCAGATAAGATAGTAATTGACAAAGTTCTCTAGTCACTATCACCAAGTTAGTAGAACTTCATGATGAACTATAATATGCAAGGGATGACGAAAGTAATTCCTGAGCTCTTCGAGATGCTGAAATTGGCGAAGGTAGAAATACAGAAAGAGCATCAAGTGTTGATGGTTAACAAGACCACTAGTTTTAAGAAAAGGGAAAAGGGAAAGGGAACTTCAATAAGAATGACAAGCAAGTTGTCACTTCCATGAAGAAGCCCAAAGCTAGACCCAAGCCTGAAACTGAGTGCTTCTACTGCAAAGAAAATGGTCACTGGAAGTGGAACTGCCCTAGATACTTGGCGGATAAGAAGGATGGCAAAGTAAACAAAGGTATATTTGATATACATGTTATTGATGTGTACTTTACTAGTGTTTATAGCAACCCCTCAGTATTTGATAGTGGTTCAGTTGCTAAGAGTAGTAACTCGAAACGGGAGTTGCAAAATAAACAGAGACTAGTTAAGGGTGAGGTGATGATGTGTGTTGGAAGTGATTCCAAGGTTGATAAGATCACCATCACACACTCCCTTTACCTTCGGGATTAGTGTTGAACCTAAAATAAATGTTATTTGGTGTTTGCGTTAAGCATAATATGATTGGATCATGTTTATAGCAATACGGTTATTCATTTAAGTCAAAGAATAATTGTTATTCTGTTTATGTGAAGAAAACCTTATGTGGTCATACACCCAAGGTGAATGGTTTATTGAATCTCGATCATAGTGATGCACATATTTATAATATTGAAGCCAAAAGATGCAAAGTTAATAATGATAGTGTAACTTATTTGTGGCACTGCCGTTTAGGTCATATTAGTGTAAAGCGCATGAAGAAAATCCATGCTGATGGGCTTTTGGAATCACTTGATTATGAATCAGTTGATGCTTGCGAACCATGCCTCATGGGCAAGATGACTAAGACTCCGTTCTCCTAACAATGGAGCGAGCAACAGACTTGTTGGAAATAATACATCTTGATGTATGCGATCGATGAGTGTTAAGGCTCATGGCGGGTATCGTTATTTTCTGACCTTCAGAGATGATTTGAGTAGATATGGGTATATCTACTTGATAAAACATAAGTCTGAATCATTTGAAAAGTTCAAAGAATTTCAGAGTGAAGTGGAAAATCATCGTAACAAGAAAATAAAGTTTCTAAGATCTGATCGTGGAGGAGAATATTTGAGTTATGAGTTTGGTCTTCATTTGAAACAACGCAGAATAGTTTCGCAACTCACGCCACCCGGAACACCACAGCGTAATGGTGTGTCCGAACGTCATAACCATACTTTATTGGATATAGTGCAACCTATGATGTCTCTTACCAATTTACCACTATCGTTTTTGGGGTCATGCATTAGAGACAGCTACATTCACGTTAAATAGGGCACCATCTAAATCCGTTGAGATGACACCGTATAAAATATGATTTGGCAAGAAATCTAAGTTGTCGTTTCTTAAAGTTTGGGGTTGCAATGCTTATGTGAAAAAAAGTTTCAAACTGATAAGCTCGAACCCAAATCGGAGAAATGCATCTTCATAGGATACCCAAAGGAAACTCTTGGGTACGCCTTCTATCACAGATCCAAAGGAAAGATATTCGTTGATAAGAATGGATCCTTTCTAGAGAAGGAGTTCCTCTCGAAAGAAGTGAGTGGGAGGAAAGTAGAACTTGATGAGGTAATTATACCTTCTCCCGAATTGGAAAGTATTTCTTCACTGAAATCAGTTCAAGTGATGCTTACACCAATTAGTGAGGAAGTTAATGATGATGATCATGAATGTAGCGACCCGACCTCAGACGGTCAAGTCTCTGTGCTTAAGTGTCATCCCTGGATCGGTATGCTGACACACACAGTACTCGAGGATTTATAACAGAGGTAAATCACATGTATAAATAACGTAAATACTATTACCTCAATCCAAATATAGCGGAAGCAACAAGGTTGTGGATTCCCATCAACACCAATGGCAAAGTTGAGTGTAGAAATCGTAACCCTAACGTATCACTTACTGTCAGAAGATCCTGCAACATGAGACGTTGCAGCCACAAAGGGTCAGTACATTGAATGTACTGGCAAATTCACACCATAGAGCAATGATGAATAATGGCTATCTCTACATGCATATTTGGCTGGTGGAAAAGCTCTGTGGTTATAATGTTTTTGCGAAAAGCCAATTTTTCCCTACTGCAAAGGAATAAATTTATTTAACTATCATGGTGGTGGTTAAACATTGAGAATGGTTGACAGCATTCTCAATCCCAATTAATCATCATCATTAAAACCCAACAATATTAATTTAAAGTAACATGATGAGATTCACAGGAAAATCCAAGTACTAGATACTCAAGATGTCCATAACCGGGGACACGGCTAATCATGATTAGTTTATACACTCTGCAGAGGTTTGCGCACTTTTCCCCACAAGACTCGATCGCCTCCGTTGGATTTCTCGCACTACATGATGTTTGAGAAACGGATGACCGAGACATAGTCTTTCAGAAGCGCTAGCACCTTACTAAGGGTAGACCGGTACACCTACTTTCCCCTACATCTACTAGTCTACACGTTAGAGTTCGCACAACTTTATCATCTATGCGAGTTCCCATAATGGCTTGTGGCTGCACACGGAAGTTTCTAGTATGAATAATCTCATGATCCCTTTGGGCCTGGGTGGCGGTCCAAAAAAAACAGGCAAGTCCTGGAATAACCAGGTACCTCAATCCACCCAGATGTGTATTAATGTTTCCACCTTAAATAAACCATTAATTAATAACCCCACATCTGTCATGGAAAATCACTCACCCAATCCACGTCTACTAGCATATCATGGCATCATCAGCAAACGTAGAAGTAACTCCCAAGGGTTTGATAATAAAACAGGTAATAGGTACTACCTCATCTACTTCCCAAAACCCACAATTTAATTAGATCCTAATCATGCAATGTTTGAGGATTGAAACTAATGCATAAAAACTGGGTATGAAAAGGGATATGATCAAAGTGTGAACTTGCCTGCAATGTTGACGAAGATGGTTCGCACTCAAAACTCTTGATAGTTCTACTCGTCACACTCCGGTCAATCTATCGTAAACAATCAATAGTAACCACACATAAGCAATCACTCAAAAGATCGGAAAGAACGAAGGAAACAATTCGGAAAACATCAAAACCAAGCAAATAACTCTTGCAACATAAAACAATTTCTAACAGTACCAAAATTATGTGAATTTGGCCTTATCAGAAAGTTTAGGTCAAGAGCTTCGATTTGCAAAAAGAATCAACTAAATCGAAGTTACGAAACTCAAGTTATGAACAAAAGAAGTTTGAATATAAATCTGAACAAATTTCGAAATTTGAAAATTTCAAAAAGTTGACGTGACAGGTTAACTGGATAGGTGAAAACAAGACGAAACTATAGTCGCTGGTTTTATCTAATTTGGATGAACGAGTAAAAGTTATAGCTATTTGAAAAATCAGGGCCAAAAGGCATTTACGGAAGAAAAAATAGATACGTCTAAAAGAATTTTAGGTCTAATGTATAAATTCAGAGACAAATTAGTAATCTAATTATTATATCATACTAGTCTAGAAAATAATAAACTGCGGAGGTATAAAAAAGAAAAAAAACAAAGAAAGATACTTTTATAAGGCAAAGAACAGACAACTTCGGAGAGAGAGAGACAATTTCCAGAAGTCGCGCTGGAGAGGAGAAAAATATTTTTAGCTAGTCAAACCAAAATATTGATTTAATCTGCAATGGATAATTTTGGAGGCTCTATGGGTCTATATTTATAAGTGGAAAAGAGGTTTAGGGGTTAAAGGCTAGGCAATATGGGAGTAAACATAGACGAACAAATAAAATAAACGGGGAACCGCATGGGCTAAAAGCACCACGGGCCGGCTGCGCGCGCACGTACAAGGCGTTGCAGTTTTTTTTTCTTTTTTTTGAAATTGAAAAAGAAAACTATGGAGAAAAAAAAATGGGGAAGCATTATGGCCGGTTGGGCCTGGCCCACTTAGGAGAGAAAAAAACAATGCGGCGCCTGAAGCTACTATACTACGCATGTAGGCGATAAATAAATATGGGCCGCACGTACAGTTTTTTTAAAATAGAAACAGAAGGAAACCGGATAAATAAAATAAACTAAAATTTTATATAGGCATATTATATATCAAAAATTTCAGAAAACGATTTCCTACATGTTGAACATTTTTCTGGAGTTAAATAAAATACACACAAATTCCAGTAAAACAAAGAGTGCTTCTGCTCTAGTAAAATCCAGTAAAAATCATTTTAAAAATACCAAAATTAATTCAAATTTATTTCTCTCCAATTTTCTGATGTAGGGAATCATGTTACCCTATTTTGCATATATTTTATTTTTGGAGAAAAATAATTTGAATAAAACTCAAATAACTCCAAATTGAAAATAAATTCAAAAGAACTTTGATTGTAATTCTTTGAAACTCCCAACTCATATTTCATATGTTTTGAAGAAGTCATTTTATCTTCGCTCGTGAA
The DNA here is from genome assembly GCA_021605145.1 of Aegilops bicornis. Classification (NCBI taxonomy): domain Eukaryota; kingdom Viridiplantae; phylum Streptophyta; class Magnoliopsida; order Poales; family Poaceae; genus Aegilops; species Aegilops bicornis. The sequence continues at coordinate 403,200,723 of CM038671.1, read as the reverse complement.
AATCATTGAGTTGCATAAAGTTCCTGGGTTGGAAATATTTTCCTAATGAAATTCAAATATTTTCAACACCCCTTGTCATTTAAATAAATGGAAGAAGTCATGTCATCCTCTCTCCAGGGTTTTGTGGTGAAAAGAATTTGAATTCACGGAGATCACGAATGCAAAATGAAAGTTTGGGAAAGTCCTTTTATTCCCTCTCATTTAACTTTCAAAAAGCTTTGAATTTCACTCAATTTCACACAATCAATCAAATCTATCTATTTATTATAACATTCCAAAATTTAGAATTTTGGGATGTTACAAACCTACCACCCTTAAAATGAATCTCGTCCTCATGATTCGGAGAGGCTAGAAAAAAATAGGTTAAGTTTGGGGTCTTCTCAAAAATCCATCGATCGTCTCCGGGGTCTCGGGTGCTACCACCCTTAGAAGCATGGTTACGGTTCCATCAAAACTCATATACTCCATCCTTATTGTTGGCAGTGTCGTTCTTCTCAGATCCTCTGGATAATTACTTCTCTAGGCTCTTTTGGCAGTGGCATAACATTTACCGCAGTTCTTCTGTCCTTTCATCTTGGTACTGTTATTCCGAGACTGGGTCTTCTTAGCTGACGGGTCTGGCGCCAATACTAATCAGCTATCGATATCTCATGGTGATCAACAATTTATGGTTTCTCCTACAGAAAACGGGTTTGGGTTGAACCTCACCATATAACCTACGGTTGGCAAAAGCTGCCTTGTACAAGGGGAAAAATTCTTATACCATTCTAAGGTTTAAACAGGGTTTTGATCATCGTCTCTCTACTATAGGTAAGTCACTCAGATTTACCATCCCATATAGCAAGGCGAACAATAAGAGTAAGTCGGTATGGTGATCAATCCATCCCGCACCCAAATCATTACCTTGTACCTGGTTTAGCGAATCTCGCATTCTAACACTCGGTAATCCTCACAAGCATTGCAGAATTTCTCTTGTCGACGAACCAAGTTCGGATAAATCCATGATTCTGCAAGCCAAACAAACATCTATCGCTCCTTAACAACTCTCGTGTTTTGCGTAAACTCCTATAGAATCGCCGATTGATAAAATCGTAACTTCTTCCGGTGGTTTTTCCTTCCAAGAATGTGCTTGCTTCTTGGCGTGTCCTGGGCACATGGGTTATGGCCCATCTCATCACTTGCAAACCTTGAACACATCCTCGGGGCAACTGATCATTATTCCAACATCCAACTCCCTATCATCCTAGCATACTAAAAATCCGTCCAATTGTATTGTCTCCCTTCCTTCTATTGGCACCAAACTAGGGCATGATTACTCAGACTCATCATGGAATTTACCTTGATCCATATTTCCAACATCATACCTCCTTTATATCCAATAGTAATTCATCTCTTCATCCTCGTGGGATATCCCACCTACCGAGATAAAAACTTATACTTATGAAGTCCATACTCCACTTCGTGGAACATCATTATCCTTTCCGTGGTCAAGCATCCTTACAGGGAATATTGGCCATTTCGCATGGCACTTCTTCAATCGAATACGTGAAACACATCATGAACTTCCGACATTCTTCGGGTGACTCCAACTTGTTGGCCATCGTCCGACACGCTCCAAAACTCGGTATGGTCCTACAAATCTCGGGGCTAACTTTCCCTTAACTCCAAATCGCTTAACTCCTCGCAGAGGGGACACATGAAGACATGCTCATCTCCAATTTCATAGACTACCTCCTTCGCTTTTTGAGTCTCAGATAACTCTTCCGCTCGGATCGAGCTACCTTCAGTATATCTCGATCAACTTTAACATTCTCTTCTGACTCCTTGATCATATTTAGTCCAAACAACTGACGGTCTCCAACTTCATCACACATCAATGGTGTCTGGCTCCTTCTCCCATACAAAGCTTAAAAAGGGGCCATCTTCAAACTGACTTGGTAGTTGTTGTTGAATGAGAACTCCGCGTAAGGTAGATTATCATCCCTACTAGATCCATAATCTAGCACACGCGTTCTCAACATGTCCTCCAGAATCTGATTGACCCTCTCGGTCTATCCATCCGCTCACGGATGAAAGGTTGTAATCAACTCTAGCCTAGTACCCAAAGTCCGTGCAACCGATTCCAAAACTTTGAGGTAAACTGTGTTCCTCTATCCGATATGATGGTCCTCGGAACTCCATGCAGACATACGATCCTGGTCAAATATATCTTGGCCAACTTCTCACTTGTATAGGTGGTTTCACTGGGATAAAGTGAGCCACTTTGGTCAAGCGAATCAACTACTACCCAGATAGAATCATATCCCGATCAGGTTCTAGGAAATTCGGTAATGAAATCCATGCCAAGCTTATCCTGCTTCCATTCGGGTATCGGCATAGGCTGTAGTAATTCGACCGCTTCGATGCTCGCTTTACTCTCTCCGCATACATCACCCACGACTACATACTCGCAATATCCTTCTTCATACCAGTCCACCGTAAACGCTCCTTCAAATCCAAATACATCTTGGTGTTTCGAGGCGAATCGAGTATGGTGAGTCATGAGCCTCCTGAAGTATTAAGTTCCTGATCTTTGCATTATTAGGCACATATACACGATCCTCGAACCATAAGGTGTCGTGCTCATCCTTAAGAAAACCTTCGGCCTTTCCTTTGCTCATCCTCTCTTTTACCTCAAAGAATCTCTTTGTCATCCTTCCGAGCTTCACGGATCTTTCCCAACAATGTAGACCGAACTTCCATTGCTGCAACAAAACCTTTGGGAACAATCTCCAACCAAAGTTCCCCGAGATCCTTGGCTAACTCCTTTGGTAATCCTCTGCTTATGAGGGTATTTGTCCTTATTTTCTTTATGGTTGTGTCCTATTTCTCCACAAAGCTTGTATGCACAAGGTTTCTTCATATCCTTTCCATAAGGCCTCAATTTCTGGGACACTAGCCAAGACTTTAACAAAGTCCACTTAAATTCTTTCCAAGTGGTTATTCCTTGCCATCCATTGATGGTTTGGTACATCCTCCACCCAGGTAGCAGCACCTCTTTCAAAGAACGGAAGAGCATGCTGGGCTATATCCTTTTCGACTATAGGGTTATTCTTAATGCGGTCCTCCATGTTCTGAATCCATCGGTCTGTCTCCAATTGACTCATTGGTCCAGAAAATACAAGCTCATCTCCATTCATCCTCTAATGGGTCCATGGGTTTTGGAGTGGGATAAGAGAGATGCGGGATGCACACAATACAAACAATGGTTTTGAAGAGACGGGTTTTTATTGTATCGCCGGAAAAACATCAAACAAAATGACAGCTCACAATCGTCGCATCTAACGTAGGTATGTGACAGGGGTTTGGTCTTCTAAAGGTCAATAAGTCTTCAAGGTCATCAAACTCTTCAAGTTGTGTTCATGTCTCCGATGGCTTCTTCCGATCGTGCTTGTCTTTCTCAAGTCCTTTTTGCCAGCTCATCTCTGTTGTCGCAAAGTCTCTCGTGGCGTCCTTCAATATTTCTGGAGTTACGTTCCAACTTCTGGATTTCATCAACTCGATATGAACGATGATCCTACTGTCCTTCAGTTCCTGACAAATCTCCGGTATCTCGAGGTTTAGCTCCTCCTGCTTGGCTATTTTAATCTTCTGGGACCTGGGTTCTTCACGAATCGCTTCCTTGTCAAATACGGCTTCCCGCATATCCATCCTAAACTTCTTGATGTAATACTCCAGATCCCGGTGATGCACCATTTATGTTAAAATCGCATCCTTCACGATGATGCTCCTTCAGCCTTCTACCATCCAATTCTTCCATGCATATGCATGCTTAACTCAAAGACGGTGACAATAGCATAAGCGGGCGATAACATCATGGATAGCGTGTTTACGCTCTTGTCATTTCCATGAGCTATCATTCCATAGTTGATATCTCCCGCCTTAGGGTTTTCTGACAAAACTTTGAGTTTCTAACTCTCCATGTTCGGTCTTACTCCAATACACCTTGATCTCGGTATTGATAACTTCCATAGTCTGTCAAATTCCATAAGCGTAACCTTCCTAGATCATAAAAATCTGGGAATTCTTCAGAGCCTTCAAAATCTCCTAGTCTTCGGAGTCTTCAACAGTTGTAGTTTCCATTTACACGGTAAAATCATCTTCATTCCAAATGGTCTTAGTTGTCCGATATCTTATCTCCTTGGAGTGGTCTCATCGGTCAAATCTTCGAGTGGTCAAAAGAGAAAAGGGGTATGGTCTCACTAAAAGGGAATATTTGAATAAGCTCAGAAGAGAAGAGAGGTAAGAGATCTTTTTGAAAAGAAAGTTGTAGAGGAAATCTTTCCTATGGGCTTGCCAGTTTCTAGGATCACGCCCCACACCAACATGTGCTCTAATACCATCTTGTAGCGACCCGACCTCGTGACGGTCAAGTCTCTGTGCTTAAGTGTCATCCCTGGATCAGTATGTGGACACAGACAATACTCGAGGATTTATAACAGAGGTAAATCACATGTATAAATAACGTAAATACTATTACCTCAATCCAAATAGCGGAAGTAACAAGGTTGTGGATTCCCATCAACACCAACGGCAAAGTTGAGTGTAGAAATCATAACCCTAACGTATCACTTACTGTCAGAAGATCCGCAACATGAGACGTTGCAGCCACAAAGGGTCAAGACATTGAATGTCTTTGGCAAATTCACACCATAGAGCAATGATGAATAATGGCTATCTCTACATGCATATTTGGCTGGTGGAAAAGCTACGTGGTTATAATGTTTTGCGAAAAGCCAATTTTTCCCTCTTCGCAAAGGAATAAATTTATTTAACTATCATGGTGGTGGTTAAACATTGAGAATGGTTGACATTCTCAATCCCAATTAATCATCATCATTAAAACCCAACAATATTAATTTAAAGTAACATGATGAGATTCACAGGAAAATCCAAGTACTAGATACTCAAGATGTCCATAACCGGGGACACGGCTAATCATGATTAGTTTATACACTCTGCAGAGGTTTGCGCACTTTTCCCCACAAGACTCGATCGCCTCCGTTGGATTTCTCGCACTACATGATGTTTGAGAAACGGATGACCGAGACATAGTCTTTCAAAAGCGCTAGCACCTTACGAAGGGTAGACCGGTACACCTACTTTCCCCTACATCTACTAGTCTACCCGTAAGAGTTCGCACAACTTAATCAACTATGCCAGAGCCCATAATGGCTTGTGGCTGCACACGGAAGTTTCTAGTATGAATAATCTCATGATCCCTTTGGGCCTGGGTGGCGGTCCAAAAAAACAGGCAAGTCCTGGAATAACCAGGTACCTCAATCCACCCAGATGTGTATTAATGTTTCCACCTTAAATAAACCATTAATTAATAACCTCACATCTATCATGGAAAATCACTCACCCAATCCACGTCTACTAGCATATCATGGCATCATCAGCAAACGTAGAAGTAACTCCCAAGGGTTTGATAATAAAACAGGTAATAGGTACTACCTCATCTACTTCCCAAAACCCACAATTTAATTAGATCCTAATCATGCAATGTTTGAGGATTGAAACTAATGCATAAAAACTGGGTATGAAAAGGGATATGATCAAAGTGTGAACTTGCCTGCAATGTTGACGAAGATGGTTCGCACTCAAAACTCTTGATAGTTCTACGTCACACTCCGGTCAATCTATCGTAAACAATCAATAGTAACCACACATAAGCAATCACTCAAAAGATCGGAAAGAACGAAGGAAACAATTCGGAAAACATCAAAACCAAGCAAATAACTCTTGCAACATAAAACAATTTCTAACAGTACCAAAATTATGTGAATTTGGCCTTATCAGAAATTTTAGGTCAAGAGCTTGATTTGCAAAAAGAATCAACTAAATCGAAGTTACGAAACTCAAGTTATGAACAAAAGAAGTTTGAATATAAATCTGAACAAATTTCGAAATTTGAAAATTTCAAAAAGTTGACGTGACAGGTTAACTGGATAGGTGAAAACAAGACGAAACTATAGGCGCTGGTTTTATCTAATTTGGATGAACGAGTAAAAAGTTATAGCTATTTGAAAAATCAGGGCCAAGCTGTTTTACGGAAGAAAAAATAGATACGGCTAAAAGAATTTTAGGTCTAATGTATAAATTCAGAGACAAATTAGTAATCTAATTATTATATCATACTAGTCTAGAAAATAATAAACTGCGGAGGTATAAAAAAGAAAAAAAACGAAGAAAGATATCTTTATAAGGCAAAGAACACACAATTTTGGAGAGAGAGACAATTTCCAGAAGTCGCCGGAGAGGAGAAAAATATTTTTAGCTAGTCAAACCAAAATATTGATTTAACCCGCAATGGATAATTTTTGAAAGCTCTATGGGTCTATATTTATAGGTGGAAAAGAGGTTTAGGGGTTAAAGGCTAGGCAATATGGGACTAAACATAGACGAACAAATAAAATAAACGGGGAACCGCATGGGCTAAAAGCACCATGGGCTGGCTGCGTACACGGCGCTGCAGTTTTTTTTGTTCATTTTTTGAAATTAAAAAAAACTATGGAGAAAAAAATGGGGAAGCATTATGGCCGGCTGGGCCTGGCCCACTTAGAAGAGAAAAAACAATGGGGCGCCTAAAGCTACTGTATTACGCGTGTAGGCGATAAATAAATATGGACCGCACGTACAATTTTTTTAAAATAGAAACAGAAGGAAACCAGATAAATAAAATAAACAAAAATTTAATATAGGCATATTATATATCAAAATTTCAAGAAAAAGATTTCCTACAGGTTGAACATTTTTCTGGAGTCAAATAAAATACGCACAAATTCCAATAAAACAAAGAGTGCTTCTGCTCTAGTAAAATCCATTAAGAATCATTTTTGAAAATACCAAAATTAATTCAAATTTATTTCTCTCCAATTTTCTGATGTAGGGAATCATGTTACCCTATTTTTCATATATTTTATTTTTGGAGAAAAATAATTTGAATAAAACTCAAATAACTCCAAATTGAAAATAAATTCAAAAGAACTTTGAATTTAATTCTTTGAAACTCCCAACTCATATTTCATATGTTTTGAAGAAGTCATTTTATCTTCGCTCGTGAAAATCATTGAGTTGCATAAAGTTCCTGGGTTGGAAATATTTTCCTAATGAAATTCAAATATTTTCAACACCACTTGTCATTTAAATAAATGGAAGAAGTCATGTCATCTTCTCTCCAGGGTTTTGTGGTGAAAAGAATTTGAATTCACGGAGATCACGAATGCAAAATGAAAGTTTGGAAAAGTCCTTTTATTCCCTCTCATTTAACTTTCAAAAAGTTTCGAATTTCACTCAATTTCACACAATCAATCAAACAACCAATCAAATCTATTTATTTATTATAAAATTCTAAAATTTAGAATTTTGGGATGTTACAATGAAGCTTCGGATCAAGTTACTAACAAACCTCGTAGGTCAACTAGAGTACGTTTCGCACCAGAGTGGTACGGTAATCCTATTCTGGAGTTCATGTTACTTGACCATGACGAACCTATAAACTATGAGGAAGCGATGATGAGCCCAGATTCCGCGAAATGGCTTGAGGCCATGCAATATGAGATAGGATCCATGTATGAAAACAAAGTATGGACTTTGGTGGAATTGCCCGTTGATCGGCAAGCCATTGAGAATAAATGGATATTCAAGAGGAAGATGTACGCTGATGGTAGTGTTACTATCTACAAAGCTCGACTTGTCGCGAAAGGTTTTCGACAAGTTCAAGGTGTTGACTACGATGAGTTTTTCTCACTCGTAGCGATGCTTAAGTTTGTCCGAATCATGTTAGCAATTGCCGCATTTTATGAAATCTGACAAATGGATGTCAAAACTGCATTCCTTAATGGATTTCTTAAAGAAGAGTTGTATATGATACAACCAGAAGGTTTTGTCAATCCTAAAGGCGCTAACGAAAATATGCAAGCTCCAGCTATCCATCTATGGACTGGTGCAAGCATCTCAGAGTTGGAATATACGCTTTGATAAGTTGATCAAAGCATATAGTTTTTTAATTATTTTGCGATGAAGTCTGTATTTACAAGAAAGTGACAGCCTTTCTGATAAGTATATGTGGATGACATATTGTTGATCAGAAATGATGTAGAATTTTCTGGAAAGCATAAAGGAGTGTTTGAAAGGAGTCCTTCAAAGAAAGACCTCGGTGAAGCTGCTTACATATTGAGCATCAAGATGTATAGAGATAGATTAGGACGCATGATAAATTTTTTCAATGAGTACATACCTTGACAAGTTTTTTGAACTATTTGAAAATTAGAACAGTCAAAGAAAGAGTTTTTGCCCTGACCACGGCAAAAAATAGAAAGAGAATGAAAAGTCATTCCCTATGCCTCTGTCATAGGTTCTATAAAGTACGCTATGCTGTGTACCAGACCTATTGTGCACCTCACCATGAGTTTGGCAAGAGGGTACAATAGTGATCCAGGAGTGGATCATTGGACAGCGGTCAAAATTATCCTTAGTGGAATAAGGACATGTTTCTCGATTATGGAGGTGATAAAAGGTTCGTCGTAAAGGGTTACATCGATGCAAGTTTTGACACTGATCCAGATGACTCTAAGTCTCAATCTGGATACATATTGCAAGGGGAGCAATTAGCTAGAATAGCTCTGTGCAGAGCATTGTTAACATAGAAATTTGCAAAATACATACGGATCAGAATATGGCAGACCCGTTGACTAAACTTCTCTCACAAGAAAAACATGATCACACCTTAGTACTCATTGGGTGTTAATCACATGGCGATGTGAACTAAGATTACTAACTCTAGTAAACCCTTTGAGTGTTGGTCACATGGCCATGTGAACTATGGGTGTTAATCACATGGTGATGTGAGCTATTGGTGTTAAATCACATGACGATGTGAACTAGATTATTGACTCTAGTGCAAGTGGGAGACTGAAGGAAATATGCCCTAGAGGCAACAATAAAGTTATTATTTATTTCCTTATTTCATGATAAATGTTTATTATTCATGCTAGAATTATATTAACCGGAAACTTAGTACATGTGTGAATACATAGACAAAACAAAGTGCCCCTAGTATGCCTCTACTTGACTAGCTCGTTTATGAAAGATGGTTATGTTTCCTAACCATATACATGTGTTGTCATTTGATGAACAAGATCACATCATTAGGAGAATGATGTGATGGACAAGACCCATTCGTTAGCTTAGCATTATGATCGTTACAGTTTCATTGCTACTGCTTTCTTCATGACTTATACATGTTTCTCAGACTATGAGATTATGCGACTCTCGAATACCATAGGAACACCTTGTGTGCTATCAAACGTCACAACGTAACTGGGTGATTATAAAGATGCTCTACAGGTGTCTCCGATGGTGTTTGTTGAGTTGGCGTAGATCGAGATTAGGATTTGTCACTTTGTGTACCGGAGAGGTATCTCTGTGCCCTCTCGGTAATGCACATCACTATAAGCCTTGCAAGCATTGTGACTAATGAGTTAGCTGCGGGATGATGTATTACGGAACGAGTAAAGAGACTTGCCGGTAACGAGATTGAACTAGGTATGAGGATACCGACGATCGAATCTTGGGCAAGTAACATACGATGACAAAGGGAACAACATATGTTGTTATACGGTTTGACCAATAAAGATCTTCGTAGAATATGTAGGAGCCAATATGAGCATTTAGGTTTCGCTATTGGTTATTGACCGTATATGTGTCTCGGTCATGTCTACATAGTTCTCGAACCCGTAGGGTCCGCACGCTTAACGTTCGATGATGATTTGTATTATGAGTTATGTGATTTGATGACCTAAGTTTGTTCGGAGTCCCGGATGAGACCGGGAACATGACGAGGAGTCTCGAAATGGTCGAGAGGTAAAGATCGATATATTGGAAGGCTATATTCGGACATCGGAAATGTTCCGAGTGATTCGGGTATTTTTCAGAGTACCGGAGACTTACGGGAATTCGCCGAGAGAAGTATTGGGCCTTATTGGGCCATACGGGAATAGAGGACGCAGGCCAAAGGGAAGGAGGCACGCGCCCCCCCCCCCCATGGGTCCGAATTGGACTAGGGAAAGAGTGGCGCCCCTGCCCTTTCCTACTCCCTCTCTCTTTCCCTCTTTCTTCTCTCGTACTCCGGAAAGGAAAAGGGGAATCCTTCTAGGACTTGGGAGTCCTAGTAGGACTCTCCACACTTGGCGCGCCCCCTCTAGGGCCGGCCTCCTCCTCCTCCCTCCTTTATATACGTGGGCACGGGACACCCCAAAGGAGTACAGACAATCTCTTAGCCGTGTGCGGTGCCCCCCTCCACAGTTACACACCTCGGTCATATCGTCGTAGTGCTTAGGCGAAGCCCTGCGCCGGTAACTTCATCATCACCGTCGCCACGCCGTCGTCTTGTGGAACTCTCTCTCGGCCTCAATCGGATCAAGAGTACGAGGGGACGCCATCGAGCCGAACGATGTGCAGATCGCGGAGGTGCCGTACTTTCGGTACTAGGATCGGTCGGATCGTGAAGACGTCGACTACATCAACCGCGTTGTCATAACGCCCGCTTCGGCCCACGAGGGTACATGGACTACACTCTCCCCTCTCGTTGCTAAGCATCACCATGATCTTGCGTGTGCGTAGGATTTTTTTTGAAATTACTACGTTCCCCAACAGCTCCAAGTCCATGAGATCGAAGTGGCGAGGGTCGATGCCATCAAGATCGATGGAGTGGTCCCTAAGAGCGATGGAGCCCAGGATTGAGCTGAAGTGCTCAAACACTGCTTTTGCCATGGCTGCTTCATCAGTTATAAGCCGCGAGCCCACTTGGATGCTGGCCATGTCATTCTTCTGCGCACGTGGGTAGCGTGGATCTTGAGGAACGCAACATTGGTGTCGCCCTCGCGAAGCCAGCTGAGGTGCACGTGTTGTCGGAGAATAGAGCGCTCGAGGGAGGCCAGACCAAGGTATGCAGGCTTGAGCTCGCGGTGAAGCCAATCCTCCGCCGGTGACAAAGGTCGAGAATCTTACGCAGCGTCGAGACGGTAGATGATCTCGCGCGCAATCTGAAGCTGCTGGGAGATGTTGCAGGTGGTGTGGACGCCCCAGCTCTGGAGGCGGCGAGCAGTGGCCTTGAGCCTGCCATAGATGCGCCGGAACGGGTCGGGGTCCGAGGGCATTGAATTCCAGGCCTCATGCACCTTGTCGTGGAAGCCGTACAAATTGGGCCAAAACCGCTTGAAATGGAAGCAGTGTTTACCCGTGCCGCCAGGTGCGCAGTCGACCAGCAAGGGGCAGTGGTCGGAGGTGGCTGTGGACATGCACTGTAGAAGATGATGAGGATTAATTGTCTCCCACGAGGGTGTGCAGAGCACTTGATCGTTCCGCACTAGTGTGGGGTTGCGTTGCTCGTTAGACCATGTGTATCTCCTCCCGTGAAGATAAATATCACGAAGGGAATGATCCACGATGAACCGCCGAAATCGACCCATGGTGCGCAGGAGGTCATCATGTTGAAGTCGCCGCCGAGCAGCCAAGGGCAGGCGATGATGTCGCGCAGGTCGTGGAGCTCGGCCATGAAGGCCAGTTTTTCATCCACGCCTTGCAGCCCGTATACCCCTGTGAGCCTCCAGGGAGTAGCGCTAGTGCACAGGGATACGGTGGTGGAGACGTGGAATGTTCCGATGATAGGGTTGGCTAAGGATACACAATCACTACGTCAAGCCAGTAATATACATCCACGCGTTCCCGCCGCGGGCAGGAAGAAGTAGTCCGCAAACGGAGGACCCAAGGTCTCAATCAGAGTCGACAACGAGAGAGAATTCAACTTAGTTTCAGAAAGACAAACGATACAAGATTGGCAGATGAAATGACCGAGCGGACGGTGGTGCGCTTGGCACGGCTGTTGAGCCCTCGCCGTTCGAAAACTATCATGAGGCTTTAATCCATAGTCAGGTTGGTGTGGCCGGGATGACGTGAATGCGCGGACGCATCAGACCTCGACCAAGCGAGGAGCAGCGGGAGTTGTGCCGTCTAGAAGTCCAGGGGATGGTCCAGCCAAAGAAGACGGCGAACGCGAGAACAATGTCTTCGGCGAGAGGTATGGCAAAGAGTTTGTTGTAGCGCTCAAGTGCCTCATCCGAGACGGGCTCGTCTTCGCCGAGTAGCCCGAGGCAGCGAAGGAGAATGCGCTTAGCCTTGGTCTCTGAATCCAAGCCACGGTTAGCCTTGGCGGCCGCCCGCGCGACGCGGCATAAAGTTAAGCGACACTTACGCTTGCGGCGCATAGAGGGCGTGGTGAGGAGGGAGTGGGCGCGTCCTAATCGAGTCGATGAAGCTCAAGACATGGCGTGGAAGGCGGGATGCCTGGCCGTTTAATGTGTAGGCTGGTAGCTGCTGACCATCTATATGGCATCGAGGGGAGGCGCGCAATCAGCGGTAGCGAAAGGCCCACGGCATGCACCGATCTTTGCGGCAAGAGGCGTGCATCTCGTGGGGCGGGGCAAGGGTCCCGCTAGAAATGCCACGGGGTGGAGTCTGCAAACATGCGGCCGCGGTGCGCCTCGGGATCGGAGCTGGTGACACGATCGGTGGGGATCGAGGAAGCAATGCGTAATCGGGGCTCGCCATGGGAGGTGGGGTGCCGTTGGTTGGCTTTATGACGACACCACAAAGGGCCGTGGATGTGGTTGGTGGAGCCAGTGATAGTGGGCGTGCCTCGCTGGCTGTGGCGGGCGCGGGAGACGTGGGTGGGACCACAGGCAAGGGGCCTGGTTGGTGGTGGAAGGATCTGAGGCGGTTAGGCACAAGGAATGAGGGATGTGGCTCGCTGCGCAGTTGAAGGGCGGACGGGGCTTGCCTGCTCCCGTCCCGTGCTCCCATCCCTGCTCCCTGCGGGTTATTTTACATCCGACGGCTGTGTTGTTTAGCGCCCCCACGTCTCTTTTCCAGCGAAAGAAAAAACATTAAAAGTTGTATTCTCTTTCCGTTCTCTCTCCGTAATACCAGCAATACTCACGGTCCACTAATCTGGAGGGAAAAAGGAGACTAATCTCATTTTTGCCGCCAACATGCGTAACAAAGAGGTTAGGGCGGCAAACCTCTTTGACTTGTGTTAATCCGCACGGAAACACATAAATTCCTGCTTATCCATATAGGAAACATGCAAATCTCACCACCATATTAGATCACCCACATCAATCAGAACAAGATCCTTGGCGAAGCACATCAAACAAGTTCAATCTCCTGAAGAAGAAAATTTGCAACTGGAGGCCAAAGTGCATCAACCGAGGCGAGCGGTAGCGATCTAGGGGCGAAGGAAAGGGTCATCTTGTGCCCCATGGCTTCTTCAAGCATCGATCCTCGGATCCATGAGGACAATGATGAATCTCATGGGCCAAAAGTATAGTCTTCATGATCTCTTTTCGTTCTTCTTTTACCAGAGAATTTATTGGTTAATTTTCCTGCTGAAAAAGATCGAGAATGCCTTCATGATTGTAGAAAATTTAATTATCCACGATGTTTTTTAAATGCAGTACATGAATTAACTGGACATGTCAAAATAGATACTTAATACATGAGGCAATTTGCGATAAGTATTTCATTCAAGAATTCTAGATGCTTCAAAAACAATCCTTTGTACTAGAACAAACTATAGCTTGTCTTGGAGGCGCTTATTAGTGTTTGTAAGCTGCTCAGAGCTGCAAGGAGCCACAATCCATAGTGTCCATTTCATTATTATACTCGATTATTAATACACCACTCACTCTCATCATGTTGTAATAGAACAGGAGCATGTGTATAGTAGTCTACATTGTTCGATAATACTCTTATGAGGTGGGTAATATTTTTTAACCCTTGTTTCATAAATCCGGTAAAATCGTGCATGGTAAGCACAATACAACATATGTGAAATTGTGCATTAACAAAATTGAATACTAATTCATACAGATACACAAGAAAATTTTGCAACCAATTGTATTGACAACGGTTTACCAAAGATTGACATGACATTTTTATCTCAAGAGGAGGCCTACTCCTTTTATAACAAGTATGCAAAAGGTACTGGTTTTAGCATCCGAAGAGGAGTCACCATAAAGTGAAGAATACTCTTGTAATACAACAACGGACATTTACATGCTCCCGTCAAGGTATGGGTTGCTTGTATTTTGTTTTGGTTATACTATTACTTTTGGACTCACTAAGATAATTACTTTAATTGACAGATTCCGAGTTGAAGATAGCGAGAGAGGATTCTTTCGATTCTGATGAGCACGAAACACGATGTGGTTGTCAAGCTCATATGAAGATAAGTCTAAAAAGCGGATTGTATTATGTGTATGAATTTGAGGCGTAACATAACCACCCTCTTGCTACCGGAGACATGGCCCTATACTTAAGATCCCAAAGGAAAGTCACGTATAGCACAAATAGCAAGTATTTGAAGTCGCAAAGTCAGAGGCATTTGAATAAAGCAACTATTGATCTTATGGCCAAAGAAGCATGTGGCCTTCCAAATCTTGGGTTTGCACCTGAAGATATGAAAAACCGTTTGTATTCTAAGAGAACACCGCAAGCAAAGAAAGGAGACACGGGAGTGTTAGAATACATGGAGAAGAAGGTAAAAGAAGATGCCAATTTTTTCTATTCAATTCAAGTTGACGAGGATGATCGATAACTAATATTTTTTGGGCTGACTCCAAAATGATATCGCACTATGCAATGTTTGGTGATGTTGTATGCTTTGACACCACATATAGGAAACTAGATGATGGACGTCCATTTGGTTTGATTGTTGGGGTGAATAATCACAAGAAAACTCTTGTCTTTGGTGCTACACTTCTCTATGATGAAACAAATTTGAAAGTTTTGGTTGGCTTTTTAGAACATTTCTAACGTATGTCTCGGGAAACATCCAAGGACTATTCGACCGATGAAGATGCGGCAATGGCCAAGGCAATCAAGAAAGTCCTTCCTCGGTCTCACCATAGACTTTGTGTGTGGCATATGAATCAAAATGCTTGCAAGCACCTTCTTTGGGGTTGTTGAAGAATATAAGAAGTTCAATGCAGATTTTCAAAGATCAGTATCTATGATATTGAGGAAGAAGACGATTTTATAAATGAATGGAATAGAATGCTAGATGTATATGGACTACGTGACAATACACAGGCTGCAAAGGCTGCTTTGAGAAAAGGGAGCAATGGGCACTAGTGTATGGCGTAAACACATTCTCGGCCCACATGAGCACTACCCAAAGAAGTGAAAGCATGAATAATGAACTAAAGCGGTACATTAGTATTAAATATGACATGCTTACTTTTTGAGCATTTTGAGCGGCTCGTTGCGGATAAAAGATTTGTAGAGGTGAAGTGTGACTTCAAGGCGTCACAAACCGCTCCCAATTTGAAGGCGGAAGGTAGCTATGTATTAAGGCAAGTCGCAACTACATATACTCCGCAATATTCAAGATGTTTCAGGGAGCAAGTGCTTGGACCCTGAACTATGACACATTTCTTTGTGATAATAGTGATAAAGAGATGAAGGTTTATACTGATGAAATTTCATGGCACGCATAGCGTGAGCATGTTATCGATTTTATCCGAACGAAGAAAGAGTCAATTGCGATTGCAAGAAGTTTGAATTTGTGGAATCCTCTGCTCTCATTGCTTAAAGATACTTGATATTAATAATATCAAGCATATCCTGAACAATATATGTTGAAAAGATGGACAATTGATGCGAAAGTGCTAGAGATAACAAGCAATCGCAATCGCACGAGGATATAAAAACAAGAATGTCAAACTTTTACAAGGACTTGTGCGAATGTTTATCCACATAGCTGCTTTCATGGCAATGAGTCCGATGAAACATATGATATGGCTGCTAAATGCAGAGCAGCTAGCACGAGATGTGGAGCAAAGCTTGAAAATTAGAATCGATCCGGATCCAAATCCAGATTTGCGTAACTCCTCCGTTTCACAAGGTATATACTATACCACTAGTTGCATAGAGTTTTCAAAGTAAGACTCACATTTAACTTTACGTTGCAGGTCCGAACATTGACTCTGCTAGAGTTTCAAAGCATAATGAGGGGCTTCACATGCCAAGAGGTATGAAGGTCAAGGAGAAGACTGTCACGAGGATCTGCGAGACCCGTCGGTGGCTTGGAGAAAGCAAAAACAACGAAAAAAGAAGATGGATGATTCTTTACAACTAGAACCTCAAATGGCTTTTACAAATCATATGTCATCGTATAATCCAATCTTAATGGTATAACAAGTCTACCCGTTTAAACTTTCTCTCATTTTCAAAGTTTGGTGACTCTAAGCTTTGCTATTAATCTTCATAGGGTCATCTCGGAGAAAATACTATACCAGATCAGCAAGACCCGTTGGTGGCTCGAACAAAGCGAAAACAAAGAAGAAAAAAAAAGCGATGATTCTTTACTAGTACGACTGAAATGCCTTTGAAACCAAATGTCCGGGTATCTACCACAAGACAACCCAACCCAAATGGTATAAGAAGTCTACTTTTAACCTTTTGTCATTTACAATCTTCTATGACCTAAGCTTGCTATTTATCCGCATAGGGTCATCCGGGAGCTTCACCACTCTTGCACACCCCTACTTAGCACATTACAACTCAAGTCTGCAACAATCCAATGGTACCTCTACCCCTACGGCGATGCCGTGACAAAATATGTCATTCTTCCAACAACATACTCCTGCCGTGGTACTTCTATCCCTATGATGATGCTAGGACAAAATCTATCATTCTTCCAACAACAAAATCCTACCAAGTGGTACCTCTACTCCCGTGATGATGCCAGGACAAAATCCACCATTGTTCCAACAACAGACTCGCCCGATTGGTACCTCTACTCCCGTGATGATGCCGGGACGTAATGTACCATTCTTCCAACAGAGACTCCTACGTGGTACCTCTACTCCCATGATGATGCCAGACGTAATCTACCATTCTTCCAATGAAGCCGACTTAATATATGTTATAGAGTTTTATCTTATGTATGTGCTTGCAATTCTATTAGAACCTATGAGCATATAACCATGGATTGAAGATTCACTTACTTTCCGTGTACCATCTGTTGATAGCTTAAACGATTATGAATAGTATGCAGGATTTTTTACCCCACTTTCTACTTTAATTATTGTCAACTCATTGTAGACAAGTTGTGAAACAATGATAGCCCTCAAGTTGGATGAGAATTAATAGCGATATTGTGATTTATAGTATAAGTAATCGCTACACAACCAATATGAACCAAGCTGCAGTTTGGCTTGGTTTCCATCAACTACAAACTATAATATTACCAACAACATAGGTTTTTTGTCTAACGACAAGCGGACCAGCAGTCCATCGATGTGGTAATGAAGCGCCACGGATCACCGTCACACTGGATCAGGATCCAAATCATATGAATTTGCATGCATCAATCTAAGGAGTACTTTGTTCAACGTCCTCTGGCCTCATCCTGTATACAAAAATCACCACCGGCCTATTAAATTTCATTTTATTCCACCAATACATGACAAAATTGGAATTTTGTGCAATGCAAGATCTGTCCCAAGTCTAAATCCATTGCATTTCAACATCTTTTTACGAGAAAAAAGTATCAAACCGAGCACCTTCAGACGCAGAGAACAATTATAGAATTATCTTATCAAGTAAAACTCAGCTAGGTAGGCATCCAGGACATGTAGAAACTAATTTCCATCTACAAAATTTGAGGTTTAAACAAATCTCGGTATGAGGAAAATTAATTTGCAAGATCCCCTTCGCATGTGTGCTCAATTACTATTTACTAGTACCTACAGACAAAATAAATCAGATCGAGATATCTGAACTGCAGAAAAAGAGATAGGAAGAAGAGAGGAGCGGGCCGAGTTACCAAGGCGACCTCATTTGGAAGAGCCGGATGGGGGCCACTCGCCATGGCTCCGGCCTCCTTCAGTGGTCTTGACGGCCTCCAACACCACCACCTCCACTATCCCTCGCCACGATCTCCGCCATCGTCGTCCCATCGCAGCAACTTCGACGGTGGCCTTTAGTGCGAAAGCACGAACCAGAGGCGGAGGCGGTCTTACGAGAGGATCGACATCTTGACGGGCGGCGCCATAGTCGGCAAATCGCTGGGCTTAAAGCTTTTCTCCGCTGCCTTCACACCGACGGACTCTCGCTCGAGGCCATGGAGCGGAGCAGAACGAGATCTACCGGCGGATGGTAGCCGATTCATGGATCCCTCCGCTCCCCGCGGTCGGGTCAGACGGGAAGGCGAAGGGAGAGGAGGAATACGTATTGGGAACAAAGGAAATACAGAGGTCTGTGTGTTTTTTTGGCCAAAAAAGCGACGCGGTAAAGGAAATTAGCTGCAGCCGTCGGATGTAAAATAACCCGCAGGGAGCAGGGATGGGAGCACGGGACGGGAGCAGGCAAGCCCCGTCCGTTGAAGGGCGGGATGGGATTAACAGCTGGTGGGCCGCAGATGGCCAAGGTGGTCGCAACCTGCGTTTGAACTGGGGGCGCGTCGGGATTTGGCTCGTAGCGGCGCCCGTGTCAGCAGATAGACCCGGCAGCCTTTGACGAACTGGGGGCCCATGGTCGACGCTGCCAACGGCAAGATGGGGTCCCAGGACGCCTTGTCAGCCACGATACGGTGGCAGTCTAGCACGCCGGCGCTGATGCTACCGGGCCGAGCCCTGGGCGGAGGAGCCACAAGGCCGGCGGGCGGCAGCGGGCGGTGGGAAGTCGTGCCGACAAGGCCAACCCTCCGGGAGGGGTGGTGAGGGTACGCGGCTGGCATCACCACCCTGCCTCGCAGGAGGAGGCGGAGGGGGCGCGGCAGGGAAGCGGAAGTCGTTGGTGTGCCGCACATGGATGGATACTGGAAAAAGCAGCATCGAGACGGCAAAGCGGTCGACTTGGTCGGGGTTCGCGTTGGTGAGTTTGTCAGGCTCGGCGAACAGGAGCTCGGACGTACGCAGGATTGCGTCGGGGTTGGTGGTCCAGGCGAACAGCCGGAAGACAGACATGTCGATGCTGTTCAACGTCGCAGGAGCCAGCCGGTCGAAGAGGCAAAGGGGGCGAGCAGCTGCATGACGGAGGAGATGTCCCAGCCATGGTCCGGAATACCGGTGATCTCGATGTCGACAGAGATGCGAAGTGAGACAGGCTCGGCCTCGGCTAGACGACTCCATGGATGCAGAATCAGCCGGAACATGGCAGCACGAACCGGTCTTGCAGCGACACGGGCGCGGTCGGCGGCATCGCGGAAACGAATGAGGAACTCCTCGTCGCGGCGACGGTGGACGCAGAAGTCAGCATGCTCGAGCAGGAAGCGCTCGCTCAGCTCTCGCGTGACATCAGCGGCGGAGATGCCGGAGCGGTTCCCGGCGACGATTGCCACCAAGGCGAGGTCCAAGGCGTGCTCGGCCGCATCCAAGCGTGCAGACCGCGGCAGGTAGCAGACGGCTCCAGCCGGCCGCGGGGCGGGGTGGCCGGACAACACCAGTTCGCGGCCTGCGTACAGGTGCCTGCGGAAACGGGGGGCGAGGGAGTAGCCGAAGCAGGTGGCGAAGGGGTGACCGCGGTGGAGGAGGTGGTGGTGGTGGCGACGGATGTCGAGGGCAGGCTCATCCCAGGCCCGTAGGACGCGGGTGGGGATGGGCCCGCTACGCTCGAAGCCGAGGAGCCAACGGAGTGCGGGGATGATGGGCGCGTACGCTTAGCCGCCAGCACGTCGCTCGGGGAAGACGAGCGCGGGGCGGTGTAGAACCTCACAATGTGACCGAAAAAGCGGCAACCCCGTATGCGGTACAACCACTAGAGTAGGTACGGTTTATAACTCTCACACGATCACTTTCGTAAGGTTTCTGTGGGCGTTAAGAGATCTGACCACACGTCTGTGTATGGTATCTAAAGAACCAGCCTACATATTTACATGTAGGCAAAATAAGTAATGCCCACATGTTCGGTTTTTTGGCTCGTGGTCCCTCTTACACGCCTACGTATGCGCAAAGTTGATAACGCCCACACGCCCGTACTCACGGTCCAGCATGCTTTGCGTGACAGTCGCCACGCGTCCCCGCAATTGCCATGGTCCGGACCCTCTTCCATGTTTGTTTAATTGCAGTAGCCATGTTGCTGAACTACAGTTGCCACGTCTGATAACTACAGTTGCCATGGTTGCTCAACTGCAGTTGCCATCTCAGGTCAAGTGCCAGATGCCATTTTTGGACAACTGCAGCTGTTGTCATGTATGGTATGGTCTACTACAGTTGCCATGATTTGAAAACTTTAGAAGTTCCCACCTACTAACACTAGGCAGTTGCCATGTAGTACTAAAAAAAGGCATGGCAAAATACATGTCCGGATAAATAGAGAGTTGCCAACTGCTTACAAGCACGCTAGGGCAGTTGTCATGTACCCTGCAAAAACACATGGCAACTCGGGTAAAAGAGAGAGTTGCCATCTGCCATAAAGACGCTAGGCGATTGCCATGTACACCGCAAAACACATGGCAACTGACAGCTTTGGATGTGGGAGAGAAGACGGGCGTGTGGGCGAGCTGCTAAACGCCCACGCATCAGCCCCTCCGTGTGCGTGAAAACTGACATGTGGGCGAACTGCTCAACGCCCACACACCAGTCCCTCCGCGTGGTCAAACGGGCGTGTGGGCGACCGGATGAATGCCCACACACCAGCCCAATCCTACGTGGCATAAAAAATCTGGTAAAACATGCCAAGATTCGTGCAAACACAAACGGACATTGATCCATGCATGTGGGCGAGATGCAAACGCCCACACGTGTGGGCGTTAGTATTTCCACTTTCGTAAACATATTTCAATAAACTTGGTGAGAAAACTATCTAGGACTCTAAACTTTGGTGACCTTAGACTACAACTGGGTTAATTTCTACATTAGCTTTTCAAAACTAGTGTTAATTTGTAGGAGGTGGTTTAAAATGTGAAGTCTTAGGGAAAGATGCTTTAAGTTTACAATGGGGCAGCCAGTGTATGAAGAAATCTATTACAGAATCAACAACATCGTTCTTCCCAAAATTTCATTCCGATAAGATACATTTGCTTAACTTGTGCTTATTATTATATCAATGTGGCAAACTGCATATACCAGAATACGTATGTACTATTACTATTTGTTATCATCAGTTGAGCAGGTCGTCTGAGGTGCAGTACTGACCGCCGGCGAGCGCCCGGTAGTAGCGGTCCCTGCAGTAAACCGGGCGTCCATTGGCGGCCTCCGCAGCAGCCGCAGCGAGGTCGTCGTCTTGCCTCACCTCGGCAGGCAGCTTCAGCAGGTCCTCTCTCCTGCACGCAGGCACGCCCTAGTCAATTCCGCTTGCAACAATGGCTTACAGTCTATTGTGAAAGCTGGGTAGCAGCATTGAGTTGACTCACTCACCTCATCATCGGCTTAGAGGAGGCGGCAGTGGGGGCTCCATTGAAGGAGTGGACGAATTCCTCGACGGGGGCGGCGAAGGCTAAGAGTGCCACCGCCCCGACGAGCAGCGCACCGGTGCCCACCAGTGTCTGTTTGAGCAGGTTGATCACCGGCTTTACCTGAAGAATCCGTCGGTCACCGAGATAAAATGTGAAAAATCCATTTTTATAATTATATAAGCGTCAACGATCATATATGTTTTCCCGCCAAAAGAAAGAAGCATATGTGGGAATATATGGGTTTTTCGGTCCAGTGAGAGGATCATTTTCCTTGGAAGGTAATTTTCCCAACCAATAAGTATTGGGCTCCCAAGTAAACAAAGCGAAGGATCAAGTAACCAACATGTTGCGGAGCAGCCAAGTAAACCCAGAAATGACTCAAGTAATCCAAGGGCAGAGCAACGTAATCCAACGGAGGGGCTACGTGATCCAACAGAAGAACTACGTAAACAAGGAACACATGAACCTGCTAAGGATCCACTCCACCTGCCAAGTGGACCAATAAGAAGAAGACAAACTACAAGATACAGTACCTTGTAAGATCCCAATAACCTGTCGCGAGCCAGCACCTGCATCAGGAAGGAAATAGACGTTTAACGGCAGTCTGAATTGCATGGCTGTGCTTAAGCTGAAGAAGCAAGCTTGGATGATAATACATACCTCTGCTGGCTTGACCCACATTTGGCCATCGTACCACCCGGTTTCTTCATACGGCACGACTGCCGACAATAGCCTGTCACCAACGTAGCTCCAACCCTGCAGCACTAGCACAGTTTTTTAAAGGGAAAATTTTGTTTTTGTCACTCTAGCTTTTGCCAATTTTATTTACGCCACTCTAGAATTTAACATCTCACTTTTACCACTCTTAAGTTTTGACAATACATCACAAATGCCATTCAGTGGCAAAAAAGATAAATTTTCATTTTATTTTTGCCACGCTTAGCTTTTGACAATGTATCAGAATTGCCACTTTGAAAATTTTGCTTTTGCCACGGAATGGCAAAAGTGATCTATTGTCAAAAGCTAAAACTGGCAAAAATAAAATGTCAAAATCTAAAATGGCATAAGCAAAGTAGGCAAAAACAAAGTTTTCCCTTTCTCAAATACGGCCGACGTTTGCCAAACTTACCAGGTAGATCCTGAGAACCACAAGAGACACCAGGAGCAGGGTCCCAATCCCAGCAGCTAGCACGAACTTGAGTGGATCCTGCATAGCGTTGACATACATATCATGGAGAAATTGGTCAAACAAAAGAGGACACACATCATGTATTTGTTACACTGTGAGGAACAACATACTAGCACAATTTCCGCTGCTCATTAAACTGAAAAATAGAACCATAACGAACGGCCGTACCTTTCCGGGACTGAAACTTGCGGCTGAGATTGGGGCCGCCAGAACTGTAAATGTGACCAGGCACAGGCTGCCTAGGCGCATGAAGAAAGAGCCCGGACTCAGCTCTGCCCACGAGTACAAGGTGCTCTCCTTGAGAGCGGAGTACTCGTTAACCTGAGCCAATCATCCAAATTAACCAGCAAAATGAGGAGCCAATCATCTTTCATTCAGACTACAAGCTAGGTGCATGCCCCAAGTGTCTAATTTCTTTTGTGTGAGACGCTAAATCATACCGGCCTTTGCTCGTATGGGACTCCGATCTCCATCCTGGGGTCCCAGCTCGGACCGCCCCGGCGAAGCGGCTTCGGCTGCTCTCCGGCTCCTCCTCCTTGAGCGCCATCGCCACCGCCACGCTCCTCAGCCTCTTTGCCCTCGTGGACGCTCCACCGCCCTGCGGAAGGGCTCCGGCGAGCCGCCGCGGGGATGCTGTCGCGCCATGGTCATGCCCAAGAAGCAGCGCCACAGGCTGGACGGTGGTAATCTTCAGGCGGAGCAACATGGAAAAACTCGCGCCTATTATCTTCTAGCCCACCGTACTGAACTCGGGGAGCGAGAGGGCACCATGTATAGCCGTGAACCTTTTACGTGGCCCAGGTTTTTCTTTTTGGTTGCAGTTTTTCACATTTTTGTGGCTGAGGCAGTGGAGTGGTCGCGACGGCCAGGTCTGGACACTCTGCCTACACGTGGTGGGATGCGCCGTGGCACGCTGCCTGCTCGTGCCGGCGCACGGCAAGCCAGGTGCGGACCACTGTACATTGTTCTCCAATAATAATAATAATAATAATAATAATAATACTCATACTAAATTTTTTTAAACCTTCCAAACTAATTCTGCCCCCCTCCCATAATTTCCAAGGAAAACGTTTCCATCTGGTGCGCCGGCCTAAACGTTATCCCGGACGCACGCGGGCCTTGCGATTACGTTGCCCGGGCTTCCCTCTTTTCCCTTTCCAATACAAACCGTTTTCCCACCTTCTCCGTTCTTCAACCTCACGACGAGCACTAGGTGACGCTACAATCACTCAGTTCCTTCATCTTTACGCTCACGCGCAACACCCCAGCATGAACAAGGCCTTGCTCATAGTGTGAGCCATGTCGGGGGTGGAGAAGACGTCGACAACCAGTGCCTCCTCCCTCCCTTTCCCCCCTCTCAGCCCCGCACCCTCGCCTTCCCGCGCATAGGGGTGGAAACGGATCGGATGCGGATCGGATAATGCTCTTGCCACTTCCATTTTCATATTTTCAAAACGAATCCGAATCCGAATACGGATGTTATCGGATATGGATACGGCTCGGATATTATTCGAATACGGATACGTATCGGATATTTTCTTGATTCGGAACGGATACGAATAATATCAACATATTGCTTAAGTAAATTAGTCGATAGCTATGTGACCTAAAATAATCAACTTGTGACATACAATAAGTCAATGATAAATAGGTTTATGAATAAATACTATTGTAATGCATAATAATTTATAAGTTTAATCATATAAAGAGTAAAATTTGACCCCTTATTTGGCTTTATGTTGGATAATTGGAATACTGGGTCTAGAATTTTGAAAATTACCTCCCAAGGTCTTATTCGGATACGGATATATCCACTTCCATATCCATATTTGTGTCAAAATCTCCTACCATATTTTATTTTTTATTTGTTTAATAAATTCGGATACGGATAATTTTCATTTCCATTTTGGTTCGAATGCGGATGTTTCGGATACGAATAGGCATTTTCTCGAATACGAATATCGGATATTTCGGATTATCCGCTACCAATTTCCACCCCTACCCGCGCACGAGCTGCAAGCGGCAGTTGTCAGAGCTGCAAACAGCTTTACAAACGCTACGAACAACTTCTTTTTTGCTGGAACCATTAAACTGATGACGGTGAGCTACAAACGACAGTTGATGGAGCTGCAACCAGTGATACAAAATGCTACAACCGTCTTTTTTTGCTGGAACCATTAAACTGATGACGGTGAGCTACAAACGACAGTCGATGGAGCTGCAACCAGTGGTACAAAATGCTACAACCATCCTTTTTTTTGCTGGAACCAGAAAGAGAGGAGGTTGTGAATGGTGCAGGAGGAGATGCAAATAGTACCGCAAAATGCTATATCCGTTGTCCAAGGAAGCTAACACCTGCTTCTAAAAAAGCTTCAAACAAAGACGGGGAAGTTCTGGGGCGGCCAACGCACATACTGAAAAAGTTGCAACCGGCTACGAGATAGCTGCAGCGGGTCTTATGAAAAGCTTCAACTAAGGAACGACAAGATGATGATGGAGAGCGGCGATGACAGAAGCTGAGCGGCGGTGCACCGGGTGATGCAACTCGTGGCGACGGCGATGCTAATTTTTTGTTGCAACCATTATCGTTGTTTGCTACGACCGGTGGGATATTTTGCTACATCCATTCATGGCAGAGCGGAGACTCGGGATGGCGGTGACGCTATTTTTTGCTGCAACCATCATCGATTTTTGCTATGACCGGTGGGATTTTCGCTACATCCTTTCCATGGTGCGAATGGTGGTCGTCGTTCCTAGAAACTCATGGGGCGAGCGAGGACGGCAGCGGCACACTGGAGTGCTGAAACCATCAGCATCGACTGTAGGAGTTTCATCTGGTTGACGGGGAATTTGCAACCGATTGACGCCGAGATTTTTGCAACCGAGGTTCCTCGGTGAGCACCATCACTGGGAATGATGTGATAACCCACAAGTATAGGGGATTGCAACATTTTTTGAGGGTAGAGTATTCAACCCAAATTTATTGATTTGACACAAGGGGAGCCAATGAATATTTGCAAGTATTAGCAGCTGAGTTGTCAATTCAACCACACCTGGAGATTAATTATCTGCAGCAGAGTGATCAGTAGCAAAGTAGTATGATAGTTTTGATAGTAGTAGCAACAACAATAGGAACAGTAACAATGATAGCAATGATTTTGTAGCAAGTATAACAGTAACGATAGCAATAGTAACTTAGCAGAAACAATATAAAAGAAATTTGTTGGATGATATTCATCATATAAAAGTCATAACCTAGGGCAACGCGGCACTAGCTCCAGTTCATAAATATAATATAGGCATGTATTTCGTAAATAATCATACGTTCTTATGGAAAGAACTTGCATGACATCTTTTGTCCTACCCTCCCGTGGCAGCGGGGTCCAATTGGAAACTAAGGGATATTAAGGCCTCCTTTTAATAGAGAACCGGAACAAAGCATTAGCACATAGTGAATACATGAACTCCTCAAACTACGGTCATCACCGGAAAGTATCCCGACTTCTGTCACTCCGGGGTTTACGGATCATAACACGTAATAGGTGAATATAACTTGCAAGATTGGATCTAGAACATAGATATAATGTTGATAACATAAACGATTCAGATATGAAATCATGGCACCCGGGCCCAAAGTGACAAGCATTAAGCATCACAAAGTCATATCAACATCAATCTCAGAACATAGTGGATACTAGGGATCAAGCCCTAACAAAACTAACTTGATTACATGATGAATCTCATCCAACTCCTCACCGACCAGCGAGCCTACGAAGGAATTACTCACTCCCAGTGGGAAGCATCATGGAATTGGCGATGGAGAAGGGTTGGTGATGACGAAGATCGAAGACCCCCCTCTCCGGAGCCCCAAACGGACTCTAGATCTGGCCTCCCGATGAAGAACGGGAGGTGGCGGCGGCTCCGTCTTGCGAAACACGATAATTTTTACTCCCTTATTTTTTCTAGAAAAATAGGTATTTATGGAGTTGGATTCAGGGTCTGCGGGGCCACCAAGTGGGGACAACCCACCTAGGCCCGCTAGGAGGGGGGCCGCCCTGGTGGGTTTTGCTCACCCAAGGGCCCCCCTCCGGTGGTTCTTGGCTCCAGTAATTCTCTTTTATTTTGTAAAAAATCCTCGCAAAGTTTCATTCCAATCCGATAACTTTTATTTCTACACAAAAACAACACCATGGTAGTTCTGCTGAAAACATCGTCAGTCCGGGTTAGTTTCACTCAAATCATGAAAATTAGAGTCCAAAACAAGAGGAAAAGCGTGAGGGATCCCTGCTTTCATAACAGACGATCGTGATTGGTTTGAGTTGTGTATTTTATTTCGGTGATGTCCTATGGTGCCCTCCGTGTCGCGCATACGTGAGGGATCCCCGCTGTAGGGTGTTGAAATACGTTCATGATTCACTTATGGTGGGTGGCGTGAGTGACAGAAGCACATGCCCAAGTAAGGGGGTTGTTGCATATGGGATAAAGAGGACTTTATACTTAATGCTATGGTTGGGTTCTATATGCTAGAGTTCCAGTCATAAGTGGATATGATCCAAGTACGGAAAGTATGTTAGCTCATGCCTCTCCCTCATATAAAATTGCCACAATGATCACCGGTCTAGTTATCGATCACCTAGGGACAAATGACTTTCTTGTGTGACAAAAGCTATCTACTTTTATTATCTTGCAATTCATTCATAGTTTTATTCTCACAAAGTACTTCTAGTTTTATTCTTGTTCTAGGTAAAGCAAACATTAAAGTGTGCGTAGAGTTGTATCGCTGGTCGATAGAACTTGAGGGAATATTTGTTCTACCTTTAGCTCTTCGTTGGGTTCGACACTCTTATTTATCGAAAAAGGCTACAAACGACCCCCTATACTCGTGGGTTATCAAGACCTTTTTTCTGGCACCATTGCCGGGGAGCAATAGCGTGGGGTGAATATTCTCGTGTGTACTTGTTTGCTTTACCTTTAAGTAGTTTTTATTTTCTATTCTAAGTTGTTCTCTATCTTTAGTTATGGATATGGAACACGAAATACCAACAAAATTAGTTGTACTTGCTACTCATGGAGATGGGGAACCTCCTAAAACCCTCGATGCTCGCTATGTGAAAAATATTAAATACTACTTTGATAATCCTGAGAAAACCCCATTTAACTTGATAATGGGAGACACGTTGGATCAACGTGAATACTTTCGGGATTATTGTTGGGAATCGTCTCATGGAAACCAAAAAAAATCTACGCACACGCAATGATCTATCCATGGATATGCATAGCAACAAGGGGGAGAGTGTGTCTACGTACCCTCGTAGCCCGTAAGCGGAAGCGTTTCTCAACGCGGTTGATGTAGTCGAATTTCTTCGCGCTTCAACTGATCAAGTACTGAACGCACGACACCTCCGCGTTCTGCACATGTTCAGCTCGGTGACGTCCCTCGCCTTCTTCATCTAGCAAGATGTCGAGGTAGTAGATGAGTTCCGTCAGCACGACAGTGTGGTGACAGTGATGGTGAAGTGATCCTCGCAGGGCTTCGCCTAAGCACTACGTAGATATGACCGTGGGAGTAAACGGTGGAGGGGGGCGCCGCACACGGCTAACAATTGTCTGGGATGTGCTAGGGCGGCTCCCTCCTCATATATATAGGTGGGAGGGAGAGGGGAGAGGCCAAGGGGCGCCCCAAGTAGGTCCAAATCCTACTTGGGATCCTGCCCTTGGTCGCGACCCCTCCTGCCATGTTTGTCGGAGGGGGAGGAAAGAGGGGGGGGGGGAGAGGGAAGGAAGTGGGAATCCTAACCCACACTTACCTTTCCCTTCTCCCCTTTCCTTCTCCTCCTTAGGTCGGCCCATATGGGGGGTGGGGCGCACCAGCCCCTTGTGACTGGTGTGTTTCCCCTCTTGGCCCATAAGGCCCATATCTTTTGCCGGGGGTGCCCGGAACCCCTTCTGGTGACCTGATAAGTACCCGGTACCCCCCGACACACTTTCGTGTCTGAATACTCTCGTCCTATATATCAATCTTTACCTCTCGACCATTTCGAGACTCCTTGTCATGTCCGTGATCTCATCCGGGACTCCGAACAACGTTCGGTCACAAATCACATAACTCATATAATACTATATCGTCATCGAACGTTAAGCGTGCGGAC
Source organism: Aegilops bicornis (assembly GCA_021605145.1). Lineage (NCBI taxonomy): Eukaryota > Viridiplantae > Streptophyta > Magnoliopsida > Poales > Poaceae > Aegilops > Aegilops bicornis. The sequence goes on along the minus strand of CM038671.1, from coordinate 403,171,883 downwards.
CCTACGGGTTTGAGAACTATGTAGACATGACCGAAACACCTCTCCGACCAATAACCAATAGCGGAACCTAGATGCCCCTATTGGCTCCTACATATTCTACGAAGATCTTATCGGTCGAACCGTTATGACAACATACGTAACTCCCTTTGTCCATAGGTATGTTACTTGCCCGAGATTCGATCGTCGGTATCTTCATACCTAGTTCAATCTCGTTACCGGCAAGTCTCTTTACTCGTTCCGTAATACATCGCCTCGAGACTAACTCCTTAGTCGTTTGCTTGCAAGCTTCTTATGATGTGTATTATCGAGTGGGCCCAGAGATACCTCTCCAATACTCGGAGTGACAAATCCTAATCTCGATCTATGCCAACTCAACAAACACCTTCAGAGATTCCTGTACAACATCTTTATAATCATCCAGCTATGTTGTGACGTTTGATAGCACACAAGGCATTCCTCCGGTATCCGGAAGTTGCATAATCTCATAGTTGAAGGAATATGTATTTGACATGAAGAAAGCAATAGCAATAAAACTGAATGATCATTATGAAAGCACAAGTGCTCCCTAGGTGGTTTTGGTAATTAATGTCAACATATCTCTTGTTGGACTAACACTTTTATCTAGTATGTTTCAGATAAGTTCAACAATGGAGTGGCATGGACTAAATGATGTGGGAACACCTTCAAGATGCTAAGGACAAAGGATTGGCTCAAGCTTCAAGCTCAAGACTCTTCATTTTATATTTTAGTGATCCAAGATCACATTGAGTCTATAGGAAAAGCCAATACTATCAAGGAGGGATGAGGTGTTGCTTAATGAGCCTCCCGCTTCATGTGCTTAGTGATATGCTCCAAAACCCTCAACTACTTTCCCACTTCCACACATATGTCCTAAACCTAAAGTCAAACTCGCCCCACCGATTCTTTCTATCCGGCGCTACCGAGTTCAGATGTCATAGCTACTGCCACAAACCCTCGGCAAATCGGTTTCACCGATAGGGATCTCGGTCTCACAGAGATGGGATTGTAATCTCTCTGTGTATGTCCATTATCAAAATCGGTCTCACCGAAGTCTGTATGTCGGTACTACCGAGATTACAATGCAAACTCTCTGGTTAACTTATTACCAAAATCGGTCCCACCGAGTTTGAGTAATCAGTCCCACCGAGTTTGCACGACCAACTCTCTGGTTAGCTAATTACCAAAATCGGTCTCACCGAAGTTTGTATGTCGGTCTCACCGAGATTACGTTATGCCCTAACCCTAACCATATCGGTCCTACCGAGTTGCATATCGGTCCCACGAAAACCCTAACGGTCACTAGGTTTACTAAATCGGTCCCGACCGAGTTTGGTAAATTGTGTGTAATAGTTAGATTTTGTGTGGAGGCTATATATACCCTCCACCTCCTCTTCATTCGTGGAGAGAGCCATCGTAACAAACCTACACTTCCAACTTACCGGTTCGAGAGAGAACCACCTCCTCATGTGTTGAGGCCAAGATATTCCATTCCAACCATATGAATCTTGATCTCTAGCCTTTCCCAAGTTGCTTTCCACTCAAATCTTCTTTCCACCAAATCCAAATCCTGTGAGAGAGAGTTGAGTGTTGGGAGACTATCATTTGAAGCACAAGAGCAAGGAGTTCATCATCAACACACCATTTGTTACTTCTTGGAGAGTGGTGTCTCCTAGATTGGCTAGGTGTCACTTGGGAGCCTCCGACAAGATTGTGGAGTTGAACCAAGGAGTTTGTAAGGGCAAGGAGACCGCCTACTTCGTGAAGATCTACCGCTAGTGAGGCAAGTCCTTCGTGGGCGGCGACCATGGTGGGATAGACAAGGTTGCTTCTTCGTGGACCCTTCATGGGTGGAGCCCTCCGTGGACTCACAAGCAACTGCTACCCTTCGTGGGTTGAAGTATCCATCAACGTGGATGTACAATAGCACCACCTATCGGAACCACGACAAAAACATCCGTGTCTCGAATTGCGTTTGAATCCTCCAAACCCTTCCCTTTATATTCTTGCAAGTTGCATGCTTTACTTTCCGCTGCTCATATACTCTTTGCATGCTTGCTTGTTATGTATTGTGAATGTTAAACTTGTGCCCAAACTCCACTTAAACCTAAAGAAGTTAAAAATTGCAACTTTAGTACTTAGTGTCTAATCAACCCCCCTCTAGACACCTCTTCTCAAGATCCTACACATTATGCTAAGCTAACGGATGGGTCTTCTCCATCACATCATTCTCCCAATGATGTGATCCTGTTATCAAACGACAACCCATGTTCATGGTTAGGAAACCTTAACCATCTTTGATGAACGAGCTAGTCTAGTAGAGGCTCACTAGGGACATGGTGTTTGTTTATGTATTCACACATGTTTTTAAGTTTCCAAACAATACAATTCTAGCATGAATAATAAACCTTTATCATGAATAAGGAAATATAAAATAACAACTTTATTATTGCCTCTAGGGCATATTTCCTTCAGTCTCCCACTTGCACTAGAGTCAATAATCTAGTTCACATCACCATGTGATTTAACACCCATAGTTCACGTCTCCATGTGACCAACACCCAAAGAGTTTACTAGATTTAATAATCTACTTCATATCGCCATGTGATTAACACCCAAAGAGTACTAAGATGTGATCATGTTTTGCTTGTGAGAGAGGTTTAGGCAACGGGCCTGTCACATTCAGATCCGTATGTATTTTGCAAATTTCTATGTATACAATGCTCTGCATGGAGCTACTCTAGCGAATTGCTCCCACTTTCAATATGTATCCAGATCGGGACTCAGAGTCATCGAGATCAGTGTCAAAGCTTGCATCAACGTAACTCTGTACGACGAACTCTTTATCACCTCCATAACTGAGAAATATTTCCTTAGTCCTCTGAGGATAATTTTGACTGTTGTCCAGTGATCTACTCCTGGATCACTATTGTACCCCCTGCAAATCTCATGGCAAGGTACACAATAGGTGTGGTACACAACATGGCATACTTTATAGAACCTATGGTTGAGGCATAGGGAATGACTTTCATTCCCTCTCTATCTTATGTCGTGGTCGGGCTTTGAGTCTTACTCAACTTCACACCTTACAATACAGGCAACAACTCCTTCTTTGACTGATCCATTTTGAACTCCTTCAAAATCTTGTCAAGGTATGTACTCATTGAAAAATCTTATCAAGCGTCTTGATCTATCTTTACAGATCTTGATGCCTAATATATAAGCAGCTTCACCAAGGTCTTCTATTGAAAAAATCTTATTCAAGTATCCTTTTATGCTATCCAGAAATTCTACATCATTTCCAATCAACAATATGTCATCCACATATAATATCAGAAATGCTACAGAGCTCCCACTCACTTTCCTGTAAATACAGGCTTCACCGTGAGTCTGTATAAAACCATATGCTTTGGTCACCTCATCAAAGCGTATATTATGCTTGCACCAGTCCATAGATGGATCGCTGGAGCTTGCACACTTTGTTAGCACCTTTAGGATCGACAAAACCTATGGGAGAAAACAACTTATGGGAGCAAGAATCAACTAGCATAGGAAGGCAAAACAAGTGCAACTTCAAAACAATCAACACATAGAGAAGAAACTTGATATTGTTGAGATATGTAAGAGGACAATTTCCTTTCTCATAATAATTTTCAGAGGCATCATGAATGGATTGAACAATATAATTATCACATACAACACTCTTTTCATGATGCACAAGCATATAAGATTTATCACTCTTTATGGCATACATGTCATCATAATAGTCATCATAGATAGCAACTTTATTGTCATAGTCAATTGAAACCTCTTCTAAAATAGTGGATGTATCACTAAATAAAGTCATGACCTCTCCAAATCCACTTTCATCAATGTAATCATCATAAATAGGAGGCATGCTATCATCATAATAAGTTTTCTTATCGAAAGTAGAAGGAATCAAAGGATCATATTCATTAAGCAAAGCATCCTCAAGCTTAGGACAAGCATTATTTCCAGCAAATAAATATTCAAACATATCATACTCATCAAACATAGCATCCCCAAGCTTGTAGTTTTGCATATCATCACAATCATTCTTATCAATAGCATGAATGTCACCAATAGTATAGCAAACATTATTATCATATTCTTCCAAGCAAGTGCTAAAAATATTTTGAAGATCACAAGGGATATCGTTGTCTTCCCAATCAAAATCATCACAACAAGCAATAGGCATAAAAAATTCATCATCAATATCATCATCCTCCATCAACATATTTGATTCACTTTCATGAGGCACGATGGTGATGGGAGCAACATTATTTGGGAGGGATACCTTTTTACCTCTATTATTTCTTCTTTTCTTCTTATTCACCACACCATGTGTGGGTTTAATTAATTTTTTCAAGCTTCTTGCTGAAGAGATTGATTGGATAGGAAGCTCCTCCTTATTACCTGATTCATCATAATAAACACTAGGAGGGTATTGGGAAATATTTTCCCTTTCACTAGTACTCTCTTCATATTCTATTTGTTTTCTTGTCTTTAGGTAGTTTTGCAATATAAGGATTCTCAATGCAATTTACCGCACAAAACATATAGATTCCCTCTAGATCAAAACCAAGAAATCTCTGGGATTTGGAAAACCCTTAGTTATATGTTTCATTTCTTCATACCCCAAAATAAGGCTAAGCTCTTTATGATGCTCAAGGGTAATCAAGTTATCACAATTTTTGGACACGATTTGATCATGAAATAAATTGCATTGGAGATTTAAATGACCACGTTCATTGCAAAGTTCACAAGGATGGCGAAAAAATTACATCTTTTAGCACAATCATCTAGCCTCTCTTGCAACCTTTTTATTTCTAAATATTTATGCTTCTTAGAAAATCTATCTTCCCTTTTTTGTGTGCAAAGGCACTCCCAACTCATTCCGCAAAAAGTGACATGCTTATAAGAAACATTTTTGTCGTGACTTGTGCAAACATCATTGGCATTTTGGATATTCAAAGAATTCACACTAACAACATTGCAATCATGCTCATCATTCAAATAATTTGTGCCAAGCATTTTATTGACTTCTTCTTCTAACAATTGAGCACAATTTTCTGAACCATCATTTTCAAGAAAGATATTATAAGGATGGTCACTAATAGGATGCAACCTAAATTCCATTTTTGCAGTTTTCTTTTACAAACCAAACTAGTGATAAAACAAGAAACTAAAAGATTCAATTGCAAGATCTAAAGATATACCTTCAAGCACTCACACCTTTAAGAACGGGCGCTTTAAAAGAGCTTGATGTCTACTACACAACTTTATTCTTGTAGACTCGTGTTGGGCCTCCAAGCGCAGAGTTTTGTAGGACAAGAGCAATTTTCCCTCAAGTGGATGACCTAAGGTTTATCAATCCTTGGGAGGTGTAGGATGAAGATGGTCTCTCTCGAACAACCCTACAACCAAATACAAGAAATCTCTTGTGTCCCCAACACACCCAATACAATGGCAAATTGTATAGGTGCACTAGTTCAGCGAAGAGATGGTGATAAAAGTGTAATATTGATGGTAGAAATATATTTTTATAATCTGAATAAATAAAAACAGCAAGGTAGCAATTAGTAAACAGGCACAAAATTGGTGTTGCAATGCTTGAAAACAAGGCCTAGGGTCCGTACTTCCGCTAGTGCAATCTCTCAACAGTGCTTGTCGGTGGAAACGGCACCTATGGAATCACTGGGATCCCTTGTACGGTTGGCAGGCGTGGGGTTGTGCAAAGAGCGGGTCTGGTAGCCATCACAAAGATCGTTTACCCAGGTTTGGGCCGCGAGGATGCATAATACCCTAGTCCTGGTTTGGCGTATATTTGAGTGTTCCTGAGCTCTCGAACTAGCTGCGGTGCGTGCGTAGTCCAAAAGATCCGAATCCTTCTCCAGTACGCCTCGGGCCTCCTTTTATAGACAAAAGGGGTTGCCACAGTGGCACACAGGAGGTGGAAAGGTACACCGTGGTTAAGTCTATCCTCTGGCACCGTCGGACAAACGCATTTAATGCACTACTGACGTGCCCTTCTTGCTTTATCGGGGATGGCAAGGAAGCTCGTCCCAGCTGTCGCCGCCTCGCCTGGCTCCGACGCGCGTCCGAGCTGATGGGGTGTTGTAGTGCCACGTTGGCTGGCTGCTGGGCTGGCGCGGTGGCAGAGTCTTCACGAAGATCTGCATGCCACCATGTAGGTGCTTGCTGAGTTGGCCTGGAGGCCGCGCGTCGCCATGTAGGTGCCTGCCCAGCTGGTTGGGCTGGCAGCTGTATGGGAACGGTGGTGGAGTCTTCGCAAACATGGGCCTGGCTGTGGCCCCGCAGGTGTCCTCGGCAAGGGTCTTGCCGGGGCCCTGGCAAGGGTCTTGTCGTGGCATCACGGTCGTCCCCGGCAAGGATCTTGCCGGGGGTCTCGTGGATTTCCTCGGCAAGGATCTCGCCGAGGATTGTCATCTTATGGTCCTCATCTGATCCCGTGTCTTTATGATCTTCACAAAGATCTGCATGCCACCACGGAGGTGCCTCCCGAGCCTTGGTTCCAATGTGGATGATGGTGTTGGTACCCTTGGTGAGGGAGTCCTGGATTAGGGGGTGTCCGGATAGCCGAACTATAACCTTCGGCCGGACTCCTGGACTATGAAGATACAAGATTGAGGACTTCATCCCGTGTCCGGATGGGACTTTCCTTGGCGTGGAAGGCAAGCTTGGCAATACGGATATGTAGATCTCCTCCCATTGTAACCGACTATGTGTAACCCTAGCCCTCTCCGGTGTCTATATAAACCGGAGAGTTTTAGTCCGTAGGACGAACAACAATCATACCATAGGCTAGCTTCTAGGGTTTAGCCTCTCTGATCTCGTGGTAGATCCACTCTTGTACTACCCATATCATCAATATTAATCAAGCAGAGTAGGGTTTTACCTCCATCGATAGGGCCCGAACCTGGGTAAAAACATCGTGTCCCTTGTCTCCTGTTACCATCTGCCTAGACGCACAGTTCGGGACCCCCTACCCGAGATCCGCCGGTTTTGACACCGACATTGGTGCTTTCATTGAGAGTTCCGCTGTGCTGTCGCCATCAGGAAGGATGCCTCATCCCGTCTTTAAAGACGACTCTGTTGCTAAAGGAGCTTTGGCTATCGGCCAAACTCTCCGGCTAGGCGGTTTTCTTATGACCGCCTGTTCGGCCGCCGCGCCGACGATGACTTCTCGGGTCATCAAAAGCAATCTTCACGTCAACTCGGAACTCGCCGAGTAGTTAGATCCGATGGAGCTCTCTTCTTTAAACGAGCTCTTGGATCGCATCGCCGCCTGGGAGTCGCTACAGACTACGATCAGATTAGGCCTAAACCCGATCTGAGAGAGATTAACTCTCCCCAGGTCACCCATCACGTTGATGTGGTGGAGGAACAATGCGGCGACCCTTCATCTATCTTAAGGACTAACTATGTCCGGATTCCCAATCCCTCCAAGCCGGATACCCGCAGAGGGGAGGACGTCACTCAAGACCTGAACTTAGAGTCAGGCAACGGGCTAGATTCAGTGGACAACATCCAAGAATCCAAGCTTCCGAGTTCGGAAACTCCTTGGCCCTTGAGCCTCAGATTGGATGGGGTTTCGGATCTAATTCCACCCACCCACCCAAACATAGGCGATCTATCCAATATTAAGCAAGAGCCTGAAGAAACAGTACATCATTACTGGGCCAGATTCCTCCTGGTTATGAACAGGATAAAGGACTGCCGCGAGGAAGACGCAATTTCATTCTTCTGCAATAATTGCACGGACATGGGAATCCACAACGACATAGGTCGCCGTGAAATTACACGCTTTGCTGACTTGGCGTCCATAGTACGAAAGTACTGTGTGATGGAAAGCGCCTGGAAAACCGAAGTAAGATTTTGGGACAATCCGGCCCCGAATACAAACCCAGTCCGAAACAAAAGGGTGCATTATCGCCAATCACCCGGGTTAAACACCAAAAAACAAAAACCCCCCACGGGGCATGGAACCATACTGGAGGGATGGCTCAACGGACCCTGTAAAATTCATAGTACAGAGGGCGCCACACCAACTCATAGCCTTAGAGCATGTTGGATACTCCGGCAGGTGGCCAAAAGCAGCGAGGAGCTTCTAACCCCAGCATCCACAGAGCACCAGCCCAAGGATACCAGTACGGTATTAACAGTCTTCGAGACTTTCGCATCAAACAATATGCGAAAACGAACACTCCGCAGCCTTGCCGAAGTCTACCAAGTAGCAACAATAAATCCATGGAGTGACACGGCTATTACCTTTAATGCCAGTGATGAACCTAAATTCCGAACAGCCCGAGCACCAGCAGCATTGGTCCTCAGTCCAATAGTGGACGACTTTCGCCTTACCAAGGTACTCATGGACGGTGGCAGCGGATTGAACCTCATTTATGAGGAAACCCTTCAAAAAATGGAAATAGACTGGAGCCGCATTGAGCGGCAAGACAACCTTTAGAGGAATAATCCCCGATGGAAGCGAAGCTGCAGACAGTATAACCACACCGGATGTGGTGTTCGCACGCTGGATAATTACAGGTCCGAGGAGGTCACGTTCCAAGTGGCCCCTGCTCAATGACGGATACCACGCTCTATTAGGGCGACAGGCATTCACAATTTTTCAAGCTATACCCCATTACAGGTACATGAAGCTCAAAATGCACGGGCCCAACGGAATCGTCACTCTTGCTAGTGACTGGACATAGCACTCCAGCGAAAATAAGACAGCCGCACTAGCCCTTGAGGCACTATCCAAAGCCCTAGCGGCCGAGGAACTGATTGCTTCGCTCCCACGGTGAACAGGGACGATGTGATACTCGATAAAAGATCCAAGTCCACCTCCTTTAAACTAGCGATTTAAATAGTCAAATTCCAAGTCCACCCAACGGACCCTACAAAAACGGCTTCCATTGGGGCACAATTAAACCCTGATGTAGACGCCGCACTACGAGAATTCCTACGCGAAAATTGGGACATTTTTGCCTGGCACCCTTCAGACATGCCAGGAATCCCACGCCGGCTGGCCGAGCACAGCCTAAACATCCTAAAAGTATTCAAGCAAGTCAAACAGGATCGTCGGCGTTTCTTCGAACCTAAGAGACAAGCCATGGGAGAGGAGCTAGCCAAACTATTGGAGGCCGGATTCATCAGAGATATAAAGCATCCGGACTGGCTAGCAAACCTGGTGATGGTACCAAAGAAGGACAAATCCTGGCGCCTATGCATCGATTTCAAGGACCTCAACAAGGCTTGCCCAAAGGATCCCTTCCCCCTCCCCCGCATCGATCAAATTATCAACGCTACCGCAGGACACGATTCATTGTGTTTCCTCGACGCATACTTTGGCTACCATCAAATCAAGATGGCAGAACCTGATCAAGCCGCAACGACATTTATCACCCCATACGGCCCATTCTGCTTCAACACAATGCCCTTCGGGCTCAAAAACGCCGGCGCAATATATCAGCGCATGATTCAGACATGTCTGGCAAACCAGATCGGCAAAACAATGGAGGCATACGTAGATGATCTGGTCGTCAAAACCAAGCATGTCGAAACCCTAGTAGACGACTTGAGGCTCACATTCGATAATCTTCGAACATATGGTATCAAGCTTAACCCGGAAAAATGCGTTTTCGGTGTACCAGCCAGAAAGCTCTTGGGCTTCATTGTATCCGGTAGAGGAATTGAAGCAAACCCAGCCAAGATCCGAGCTCTGTCACAATTGGATATCCCAAAGGACCTCCAACAAATATAAAAATTGACTGGATGCGTGGCGGCTTTAAGCCACTTTATCTCCCGTTTGGGAGAAAAGGCATTACCCCTCTATCGCCTCCTCCGGTACACTGAACACTTCGAGTGGACGGATGCCGCCACGGCCGGACTCGAAGAAATAAAAGCCATATTGGCAACAAACCCGGTCCTGGCCGCGCCCAAGATGGGACAACCAATGCTATTATACATCGCCGCAACTCATCAAGTTGTAAGCGCGGTGCTCGTTGTCGAACGAGAAATGGACGGACACAAGTTTCCCCTTCAAAAACCAGTCTACTACGTGTCCACTGTCCTCTCCATGCAAGTCACAGTATCGGCATTATCAAAAGATAGCGTACGCGGTGTTTATGGCATCCCGGAAGCTTCAACACTACTTTCAAGAGTGTTCGATAACAGTAGCCTCCGAAGTACCTCTTAATGACATTATAAACAACCGCGATGCGACGGGCCGGATTGCCAAATGGGCCATTGAGCTCCTCCCGTTCGACATAACCTATAAGCCACGGCGAGCAATTAAGTCGCAAGTTTTGGCCGACTTCATCGCCGAATGGATCAAGCCGAACTCCCTAAAGAGTACGACACATATTCCAACTGGATCATGCACTTCGACGGCTCCAAAATGTTGGCTGATCTGGGGGCTGGCGTTGTTCTGACGTCCCCAACAGGAGATACAGTTCAATACGTACTCCAGATAATGTATACGGACTCCAACAACGCAGCGGAATACGAGGCCCGGCAGTATCCATGGGCATTCAACGCCTAGAGGTGCGCGGGGACTCGAACCTCGCGATATCCCAAATAAATGGAGACTTTGATGCCAAGGATCCGAAAATGGCAGCTTATCACAAAGCCGTCCTAAAAATGTCAGCTCGGTTCAAGGGCTCGAATTTCACCATATAGCCCGGAAAACAATCAGCAGCAGACGTCCTAGCACGCATTGGCGCAAAGCGATGCCGCCCCCCAATATCTTCTTAGAGAGGCTGTTCAAGCCATCCAGATTCATGGGAAGGGGAGTCCGAAATAACAGCCCGGACCCAACAACACCGCCCGACACCGAACATTCTCGACACAATTGGAGGCTACGCCAATGAAGTAACATCTTCAAATTTACGTAATAATGGCGGTCATTGCCCGTGGGCCGGAAGCATTCCTAGCCTACCTAACCAGGCAGAACTTCCCGAGGACCAAAACGAGGCACGCTGCATAGTGCGGCGATCTAAAGCCTATAAAGTCCATGAGGGAGAGCTTTATAAGAAAAGCACCACCGGAGTCCTTCAAAGGTGTATCTTCGAAGAGGAAGGGCGGAATCTTCTGGCTGAAATTCATGCCGGACTCGGCGGGCACCACGCCGCAGCCCGGGCCCTTGTAAGCAAGGCCTTCCGTACAGGATTCTATTGGCCGACGGCTCGGGCAGGTGCTCAGGACTTAGTCCAACGATGCGTCGGTTGCCAACTCTTTGGTAATCAAAGCCACATGCCACCCACCGCCCTCCAAACTATAGCCATCACCTGGCCCTTTGTGGTCTGGGGGCTTGATATGGTTGGACCCCTTAAAGGAGGAACCCACAAGCAAAAATACCTACTGGTCATGGTGGATAAATTCACCAAATGGATAGCGGCCAAGCCTGTTAAGACGGCGAATCCGGACCGGTGATAGACTTCATATCAGAGGTCGTGACACCGTTCTGGCGTCCCCACAAGATCATCACTGATAACGGCACGAACTTCACGGCCGACGAGGTCAAACTCTGGTGCAAAAACATGGGCATCAAGCTCGACTATGCTTCAGTCTATCAACCTCAAACTAACGGTCAAGTTGAGCGAGCAAATGGTCTAATAATGAGCGGCATCAAACCTAGATTAGTGCGATCCCACAAGGAATCTAACACGCACTGGGTAGAGGAGCTCGACTCCGTACTCTGGGGGCTGCGGACCACGCCGAATCGCACCACGAGATTCACACCATTCTTTATGGTATACGGCGCAGAGGCAGTTCTACGCCTGCGACATAATTCATGACTCACCTCGGCGTGCGCATGTACGAAGAAAGAGAAGCCGAGCTCGATCGGCGGGGCAGTTGGACGCCTTGGAGGAGGAGCGTGATGTGGCCAAAGCCCGTTCCACATTCTATCAACAAAGAGGCTCGAAGATATCAAAGCAGAAGTACGGGCCAAAACTTACAATGTTGGCGAATTAGTTCTACGCCTGCCGGACAAGAAAAAGGACAAACTCAAGCCCAAATGGGAAGGTCCCTTTATTATCGACCAAGTCCTGACCGGTGGAGCGTACCGTCTGCGAGATGCATCGGATAACCGACTCGAGCCGAACCCATGGAACGCAGCCCGTCTCCGAAGATTCTACGCCTAGCGCCGGATTCTGAGTTCGTCTCCTTCCTCTGTCTATTTTTTACACATTAGTTGTCTTATATTTCTCTCCTTCTCCCTCTTTTTCTCTTACAGCCTTTAAAGGCTCGTTCGCGCATTGTTCGCACACACTTGACGCACTATCCGCGCTCATTATACCTGGGGGCTTCTTTAACAGAAGCTTATTTTACGGGCTTTATGCCTAACACATGTGTAACGCTTCTGCATGTACCTTTTATTCACCATTATATGCATCGATATGACTTAAGTTTTGGCCAAGCTGAGTTTCCTGGCTCCTGTGCTTACCCCTACGTTCCCGATTGTTCGGCTAGGTGGTAAAGGAGCACCTCTGCGATTATTCTTGCCGGTCACCGGATGTGTACCTCAGACTGGGTGAAGCCGAAAGCTAGCGTTCTTAAGGGAATATTCGATCGGTGAACTAAAGATGATTTCTCACTTATTTATTTATCCGCCCCTAGATGCTTTTCTGCTTTTTTCGCAATCCGGACATGCACTTTAAGGCATGCCTCGCAGGGAAAGGAACCCCTAACGGAACTATTCTCACTGGAAGATGTTTCTTACTAACCATGTAATATACATTAACTAGTTGGGCACTTGTCTGTTAAAGCACTAACCCCTACGCCTGGTCTCCACGCGTACCCCGGGTCTTACATAATCGTGATGGTATTCGGACACACTCCGGACTATAGGGTCCCGAGGTTGAAGCGAAAAGGTCCGCCATGACAAACGATCTACAATCCGGCTAGAAGGCATTTTTACATGTCATCTTAAATTACATAGTCAATTTGACCGGGTCAGATTCCTCCTCAATACCATCTAATAAGCTGTCTAGTTTACGATCCTGTTTGGAATACTTTATGCCAATTCTACTTGGCCGTACACTAAGCTCACAGGGATCTCCTTCCCATCGGGCCCCACAGGTCCGACCTCGGCCATGTGGTTTTGGTCAGCCTTCGTGTACCGCGTCTTCACCATGGCCCAGGCCTCCTTGGCGCTTTGACGGCAGGCCGATATCTTCCATAATCGGAAGCGCCGCCGCGCTCCCTTAAGCCTCTCTGCAAGCTCCCCAAGGCCTTCGGGCAGGGAGACAGATGGCCGCAAGGCCTGGGCGACACCCTTCATCACCTGCCGAACTCGTTCGTGCAATTGTAAGAGCTCGGGAAGAAGGTCACCCGTAGAACCGGGCATTTCCTCTGCAGGACGACCTGTGAGCATACCTACAGACATAACTCAGTTAGTCGACTTCTTTGCCAAACTCTTTTTCAAAGTTCGTTCAATCACTTACTAAAAATGCCGTGTTGAAGCCGTCGATTCTCCTTCACGGAGTCCGCCAGCTGGGCACGAACATCTTTGAGTTCCTCTCCCAGCTGGGTTTTGGCATCTTGGAGATTATTCTTCTCCTGCCTCACCCTCGTAAGCACGCTCTCCCCGGCTTTTTAACCGGGCGCAAGAGTTGTTGCTTGTCCGGATCTACTCCGCGCCATCTGCAATGATATTGTCGATTTACACATACGCCGCACTTCACAACATACTTATCTTTCGGAGCGTATATTACGGAGGGGTCTCCTTGGCCTCCCCTGCGTGACTAGTGCGGCCTCAAGTTGGGCTTTGCACTCTTCAAGCTCTGGGACAGTTGGGTATTCTTTTTGTAAGATCCTGGATAACAAATGATCCTTAAATCAGTTATTCTAACTATTTCAAGTCTCGGGGCTCTTTGGTATATATAACCATCAAATTTTCTCGCTTTGCCGCACAAGAAAAAGGACAAACTCAAGCCCAAATGGGAAGGTCCCTTTATTATCGACCAAGTCCTGACCGTGGAGCGTCTGCGTCTGCGAGATGCATCGGATAACCGACTCGAGCCGAAACCATGGATCGCAGCCCGTCTCCAAAGATTCTACGCCTAAGCGCCGGATTACGAGTTCGTCTCCTTCCTCTGTCTATTTTTTACACATTAGCTGTCTTATATTTCTCTCCTTCTCCCTCTTTTTCTCTTACAGCCTTTAAAGGCTCGTTCGCGCATTGTTCGCACACACTTGACGCGCTATCCGTGCTCATTATACCCGGGGGCTTCTTTAACAGAAGCTTATTACGGGCTTTATGCCTAACACATGTGTAACGCTTCTGCATGTACCTTTTATTCACCATTATATGCATCGGTATGACTTAAGTTTTGGCCAAGCTGGGTTGCCTGGCTCCTGTGCTTACCCCTACGTTCCCGATTGTTCGGCTAGGTGGTAAAGGAGCACCTCTGCGATTATTCTTGCCCGAATTGACGGATGTGTACCTCAGACTGGGTGAAGCCGAAAGCTAGCGTTCTTAAGGGAATATTCGATCGGTGAACTAAATATGATTTCTCACTTATTTATTTATCTGCCCCTAGATACTTTTCTGCTTTTTTCACAATCCGTACATGCACTTTAAGGCATGCCTCCTAGGGAAAGGAACCCCTAACGGAACTATTCTCCCTGGAAGATGTTTCTTACTAACCATGTAATATAACATAACTAGTTGGGCACTTGTCTGTTAAAGCACTAACCCCTACGTCTGGTCTACACGCATACCCCGGTTCTTACATAACCGTGATGGTATTCGGACACACTCCAGACTATAGGGTCTCGAGGTTGAAGCGAAAAGGTCCGTCATGACAAACGATCTACAATCCGGCTAGAAGGCATTTTTACATGTCATCTTAAATTACATAGTCAATTTGACTGGGTGTATTCCTCCTCAATACCATCTAATAAGCTGTCTAGTTTACAGTCCTGTTGGGAATACTTTATGCCAATTCTACTTGGCCGTACACTAAGCTCACAGGATCTCCTTCCCATCGGGCCCCACAGTCCGACCTCGGCCATGTGGTTTTGGTCACCTTCGTGTACCGCGTCTTCACCATGGCCCGAGCCTCCTTGGCGCTTTGACGGCAGCCGATATCTTCCATAATCGAAGCGCCGCGCTCCCTTAAGCCTCTCTGCAAGCTCCCCAAGGCCTTCGGGCAGGGAGACAGATGGCCACAAGGCCTGGGCGACACCCTTCATCACCTGCCGAACTCGTTCATGCAGTTGTAAGAGCTCGGAAAGAAGGTCACCCGTATACCGGGCATTTCCTCTGCAGGACGACCTGTGAGCATACCTACAGAAATAACTCTGTTAGTCGACTTCTTCGCCAAACTCTTTTTCAAAGTTCGTTCAATCACTTACTAAAAATGCCGTGTCGAAGCCGTCGATTCTCCTTCACGGAGTCCGCCAGCTGGGCACGGACATCTTTGAGTTCCTCTCCCAGCTGGGTGTTGGCATCTTGGAGATTATTCTTCTCCTGCCTCACCCTCGTAAGCACGCTCTCCCCGGCTTTTAACCGGCGCAAGAGTTGTTGCTTGTCCGGATCTACTCCGGCGCCATCTGCAATGATATTGTCAGATTTACACATACGCTGCACTTCACAACATACTTATCTTTCGTAGCGTATATTACTAGAGGGGGTCTCCTTGGCCTCCCCTGCAGCGGCTAGTGCGGCCTCAAGTTGGGCTTTGCACTCTTCAAGCTCCTGGGACAGTTGGGTATTCTTTTTTGTAAGATCCTGCATGACAAATGATCCTTAAATCAGTTATTCTAACTATTTCAAGTCTCGGGGGCTACTGGTATATATAACCATCAAATTTTCTACGCCTGCCAGACAAGAAAAAGGACAAACTCAAGCCCAAATGGGAAGGTCCCTTTATTATCGACCAAGTCCTGACCGGTGGAGCGTACCGTCTGCAAGATGCATCGGATAACCGACTCGAGCCGAACCCATGGAACGCAGCCCGTCTCCGTAGATTCTACGCCTAGCGCCGGATTCTGAGTTCGTCTCCTTCCTCTGACTATTTTTTACACATTAGTTGTCTTATATTTCTCTCCTTCTCCCTCTTTCTCTCTTACAACCTTTAAAGGCTCGTTCGCGCATTGTTCGCACACATTGACGCACTATCCGCGCTCATTATACCTAGGGGCTTCTTTAACAGAAGCTTATTTTACGGGCTTTATGCCTAACACATGTGTAACGCTTCCGCATGTACCTTTTATTCACCATTATATGCATCGATATGACTTAAGTTTTGGCCAAGCTGGGTTGCCTGGCTCACATGCTTACCCCTCGTTCCCGATTGTTCGGCTAGGTGGTAAAGGGAGCACCTCTGCTATTATTCTTGCACAGTCAGCCGGATGTGTACCTCAGACTGGGTGAAGCCGAAAGCTAGCGTTCTTAAGGGAATATTCGATCGGTGAACTAAAGATGATTTCTCACTTATTTATTTATCTGCCCCTAGATGCTTTCCTGCTTTTTTCTCAATCCGGACATGCACTTTAAGGCATGCCTCGCAGGGAAAGGAACCCCTAACGGAACTATTCTCACTGGAAGATGTTTCTTACTAACCATGTAATATAACATAACTAGTTGGGCACTTGTCTGTTAAAGCACTAACCCCTACGCCTGGTCTCCACGCATACCCTGGTTCTTACATAACCGTGATGGTATTCGGACACACTCCGGATTATAGCGTCCCGAGGTTGAAGCGAAAAGGTCCGCCATGACAAACGATCTACAATCCGGCTAGAAGGCATTTTTACATGTCATCTTAAATTACATAGTCAATTTGACTGGGTGTATTCCTCCTCAATACCATCTAATAAGCTGTCTAGTTTACAGTCCTGTTGGGAATACTTTGCGGCCAATTCTACTTGGCCGTACACTAAGCTCACAGGGATCTCCTTCCCATCAGGCCCCACAGGTCTGACCTCGCCATGTGGTTTGGGTCATCCTTCGTGTACCGCGTCTTCACCATGGCCCGAGCCTCCTGGCGCTTTGACGGCAGGCTGATATCTTCCATAATCGGAGCGCCCGCCGCTCCCTTAAGCCTCTCTGCAAGCTCCCCAAGGCCTTGGGCAGGGAGACAGATGGCCGCAAGGCACAGGCGACACCCTTCATCACCTGCCGAACTTCGTTAAATGCGGTTGTAAGAGCTCGGGAAGAAGGTCACCCGTAGAACTGGGCATTTCCTCTGCAGAACGACCTGTGAGCATACCTACAGACATAACTCTGTTAGTCGACTTCTTCACCAAACTCTTTTTCAAAGTTCGTTCAATCACTTACTAAAAATGCCGTGTCGAAGCCGTCGATTCTCCTTCACGGAGTCCGTCAGCTGGGCACGAACATCTTTGAGTTCCTCTCCCAGCTGGGTGTTGGCATCTTGGAGATTATTCTTCTCCTGCCTCACCCTCGTAAGCACGCTCTCCCGACTTTTAACCGCGCAAGAGTTGTTGCTTGTCCGATCTACTCCGACGCCATCTGCAATGATATTGTCGATTTACACATACGCCGCACTTCACAACATACTTATCTTTCAAGCGTATATTACCGGAGGGGTCTCCTTGGCCTCCCTCGCAATGACTAGTGCGGCCTCAAGTTGGGCTTTGCACTCTTCCAGCTCCTGGGACAGTTGGGTATTCTTTTTTGTAAGATCCTGCATAACAAATGATCCTTAAATCAGTTATTCTAACTATTTCAAGTCTTGGGGGCTACTGGTATATATAACCATCAAATTTTCTCACCCGTATGTCTTTCACATATTGCTCCGTGGCTCTGGCTAGGCCATTTTGAGCGGCGCGGAGGTGCGCATCTCCCAAATTGAAGGCATCCAATGCCTCTTGGGAGAAACATGCGTCACGAAGAACTGTCCGGCGACGCTTGTGATTCATGGCACTCTCCACCTCGGAATGGGTGGCAGATAGTCCGTCCGCATCCTCTGTCGGAGGAGTGTCCGACGCACGCCTCGTGTTCGCCTCCGCTTCTAGACCTGGCCTTGGAGCCTGGCTGGTGGAGGCTCGATTGGCAGCCTCGCCGGATATAGTCCGGAGAGCACTCTTTTTCCTGAAGGGAGCATGAGCGTTAGTATACCTTCCGGGAATAAAACCTGGGAACAAGATGGCATGCCATACCGTTGCACCGGCGTCTCAATCCGGACCGCACTTCTTTTCAGCCTGCTGGTCCTTGCTGCCCCTTGTTGGCTCGCCACCACAGGCTCGACCTTCCGCCTCGAGGACTCCCCTGCAAAACACTATTGATATACGGTGATCAAAGATAAGCACGGATGGATCATTTTCAAAGTATTGGGACTTCGGTCTCAGTTACCTGTGAGGCTGGAAATATTCCGGGTAATCGGCGTAATGGCAACCAAGGCATCGTCGATGCTCAGTTGGTAAAATACCCCATCGATCAGCTCCACGGATATGTCCGGATCCTCTTGGGAGGCCGGATCGAGGGACCTTTCCGGATCCTCGGGTTGTGGAGGAGGGCTGATTATATCCTTTACGGACCTGCGTAATTCCTGCGTCGAAATCACAAAATAAGGTACCTAACTACGGGAATATGGAACGGATGGGCATAAAGAAGTGTCCGCTTACCCAGCTTGGAGGATCATACATAGAAAATCCGCCATGTGGATTGACGCGGAGGAAATCCTCCTCTTCTCCCTTGTATAATGCGGACAAGGCCTTCGTCAGAGCAGCAACCGATCCTGGCCCCTTACGGCCGCAGCGGGTGGCATCATCCTCCCCATTGAAATCCCACATGGGGTGGCCTCTATACTGAAGCGGCTGCACCCCCCGCATGATGCATGTGGCCATGACCCCGATCATGGTCAGTCCGGAATGATTTAGTAATCTTATCCGGCTCATCAGGTAAAGGATGTCCCTGTCATTTTCCTTCTGAGGGCTCCGTGGGCGCCAGCTTAGGCGCTTCTTCAAAGGAGCATTATTGAACTCAGGAAGGCCGATCCGAACAGGTCCGCAGGGGACATCTTCTATATAAAACCATTCTGAAGGCCAGTCTTCGGAAGCCTTCTTTGGGGTTCCGGATAGGTATCCGGTCCTGGCGATGTGCCATTGTTCGGCTCCGCCCACTTGATATATCGACCTCTCCTGAGAACGGAACACAAGGCAGAACAACTTCTTCCACATCGCGAAATGAGCCTCGACGGCCAAGAACAGCTCGCATAGGGCTACGAAGCCCGTGATATGCAATATGGAGGCAGGCGTAAGGTTGTGCAGCTGGAGGCCGTAGAACTCCAGGAGCCCCCGAAGAAACGGATAAATTGGAAATCCGAACCCTCTTATTAAGTAAGGGACAAGGCATACCCGCTCTCCTTTGGAGGGATTGGGGACGCTCTCCGCCTACTTTCTGCCATTATAGAGGCGAGTCCGGCTCGAACCGGGACCATGAAGGCTGGGGGAAGAAATCCCTTGGTTTGGAGCGTCACTAGCTCGCTGTGTGGGACGGAACATCTCTCCCAATCTCCAGGCTGAGGGCTGGCAGGCGAGAGGAGGAGTTGCGTCGACCGCCATGATGGAATGGATTTACATCGGATGCGCTCCGATGAATGCTCACGAAGGGGAGATGGTGTGATTCGGATCTAAATCCTCGTATCTTTTCTAAGGCAGCTTATTTGCGCAGCTAGGGGGGTAAAAGTAAAAACACCCTGGCTTTTCGCATTCGTTTGACACGTGGAAGACGACCATTATTGGGCGTGGAAGCCAAGGAGCGCAATATTCACGAAAAGCCGGACACTATTCAACAGGTACACAGAATTTGGAGAAGAACCCGCCTTGCAATGCCGAAGACAAATCTGCGCGTCGGACTCATCGTCATTGAAGCCTGGTTTGGGGGCTACTAAGGGAGTCCCGGATTAGGGGGTGTCCAGATAGCCGAACTATAACCTTGGGCCGGACTCCTGGACTATGAAGATACAAGATTGAAGACTTCGTCCCGTGTCCGGATGGGACTTTCCTTGGCGTGGAAGGCAAGCTTGGCAATACAGATATGTAGATCTCCTCCCATTGTAACCGACTCTGTGTAACCCTAGCCCTCTCCGGTGTCTATATAAACCGGAGAGTTTTAGTCCATAGGACGAACAACAATCATACCATAGGCTAGCTTCTAGGGTTTAGCCTCTCTGATCTCGTGGTAGATCTACTCTTGTACTACCCATATCATCAATATTAATCAAGCGAGGAGTAGGGTTTTACCTCCATCGAGAGGGCCCAAACCTGGGTAAAAACATCGTGTCCCTTGTCTCCTGTTACCATCCGCCTAGACGCACAGTTCGGGACCCCTACCCGAGATCCGCCGGTTTTGACACCGACACTTGGGCTCAAGGGTGGCGCGCTCTGCTGGCGTTGGGCAAGTTGCCCCGGCAAGGCTCTTGCTGGGGCTGCGGAGGCCGCCCGGGCAAGGGTCTTGCCGAGGGAGTCCACCTCGCCCTCTTGCTCTTGGTGTCTCTGGTCTTGGCGTTGCTTTGGTATTCTTGTGCTTCTGCTTCCTTCCTTTACCCTGCTAAGTGTGGCCGCAGGTGCTCTGACCTGCCAGCGCACAAGTAGAGGGGTAAAAGGAGAGCCCCTACTTTTGTACACCGACAGAGCCCTCGGGCATGGGCACGATGACCCACAAGTATAGGGATCTATCGTAGTCCTTTTCGGTAAGTAAGAGTGTCGAACCCAACGAGGAGCGAAGGAAATGATAAGCGGTTTTCAAGAAGGTATTCTTTGCAAATCTTTGAAATAAGTGGTAACAGATAGTTTTGTGATAAGATAAATTGTAACGAGCAACAAGTAACAAGAGTAAATAAAGTGTAGCAAGGTGGCCCAATCCTTTTTGTAGCAAAGGACAAGCCGGAACAAACTCTTATAATAGGAAAAGCGCTCCCGAGGACACATGGGAATATCGTCGAGCTAGTTTTCATCACGTTCATATGATTCGCGTTCGGTACTTTGATACTTTGATATGTGGGTGGACCGGTGCTTGGGTGTTGTTCTTACTTGAACAAGCACCCCACTTATGATTAACCTCTATTGCAAGCATCCATAACTACAACAAAAGTATTAAGGTAAACCTAACCATAGCATGAAACATATGGATCCAAATCAGCCCCTTACGAAACAACGCATAGAGTACGGTTTAAGCTTCATCACTCTAGCAACCCATCATCTACTTATTACTTCCCAATGCCTTCCTCTAGGCCCAAATAATGGTGAAGTGTTATGTAGTCGACATTCACATAACACCACTAGAGGCTAGACAAATACATCTCATCAAAATATTGAACGAATACCAAATTCACATGACTACTAATAGCAAGACTTCTCCCTTGTCCTCAGGAACAAACGTAACTACTCACAAAGCATATTCATGTTCATAATTAGAGGGGTAATAATATGCATAAAGGATATGAACATATGATCTTCCACCAAATAAACCAACTAGCATCAACTACAAGGAGTAATAAACACTACAAGCAACCTACTAGCACCAATCCCGGACTTGGAGACAAGAATTGGATACAAGAGATGAACTAGGGATTGGAGATGAGATGGTGCTGGTGAAGATGTTGATGGAGATTGCCCTCTCCCGATGAGAGGAGCGTTGGTGATGACGATGGTGATGATTTCCCCCTCCCGGAGGGAAGTGTCCCCGGCAGAACAGCTCTGCCGGAGCCCTAGATTGGTTCCGCCTCGTGGCGGCAGAGTTTCGTCCCGAAAGGTTGCTTCCTCTTTTTTTCTTGATGAAAGACTTCATATAGGAGAAGATGGGCATCGGAGAGCCACCAGGGGCCCACGAGGTAGGGGAGCGCGCCCTAGGGGGGGCGCCCCCACCCTCGTGAGCAGGGTGTGGGCCCCCTGGCCTTCATCTTTGGCGATGATTTTTCTTTATTTATTTTAAGATATTCCATGGAGTTTCAGGACTTTTGGATTTTAGCATAATAGGTCTCCAAAATTTTCTCCTTTTCGACCCAAATTCTGCATTCCAAATTTCATTCTCCCTCTTCATGTAAACCTTGTAAAATAAAAGAGAATAGCCATAGGTATTGTGACATAATGTGTAATAACAACCCATAATGAAATAAATATCGATATAAAAGCATGATGCAAAATGGACGTATCAACTCCCCCAAGCTTAGACCTCACTTTTCCTCAAGCGAAAAGCCGATAACAATAAATATGTCCTCATGTTTAGAGGTAGAGGCGTCGATAAAAATAAAATACGGGCATGAAGGCATCATGATAGTTCTCATAACAGCAACACAAATAGATTTTGTCATATGATTACTTATGTTCAAGTGATGATCTTTTCACAATGCAAAAGTATAAATCAGAAACCTTATTGAGCACCAAGAAATTATAACCTCAGTCGTTGAAGCAATTGCAATTTATCATAACATCGGAAAGAGTCTATGTCAGAGCTTAAAAGCAAGTCCACATACACAACTATCATTTAGTCCTTCATAATTGCTAACACTCACGCAATACTTGTGGTTACGGAGTTTTAATCGACACAGAGAAAGATAGGGCTTATAGTTTTGCCCCACAACCTTTTACCTCAAGGGTATTGTCAACAATAATAATTCATGCTCCCCTACATCCAATTAGATATATATATATATATATATATATATATATATATATCATATTCTTTCCAACATGCTGGGCTTGCCAAAGGATAAAATGAAAAAGGAAAGGTGAAGATCACCGTAACTCTTGCATAAGCTAGAGGATAATAATAAAAGATAGGCCCTTCGCAGATGGAAGCAGAGGTTGCCATGCGCTTTTAGGGTTGGATGCACAAAATCTCAATGCGAAAGAACGTCACTTTATATTGCCCCTTGTGATATGAACCTTTATTATGCAAATTGGTCGCTTTTATTGCTTCCACATCACAAGATCGTATAAAGCTTATTTCTCCCACACCAATCAATCATACATGTTTAGAGAATTTTTTATTGCTTTGCACCGATGACAACTTACTTGAAGGATCTTACTCAAACCATAGGTAGATATGCTGGACTCTCTGGCTAAACTGGTTTAAGGGTATTTGGAAGCACAAGTAGTATCTCTACTTGGTGCTGAGAATTTGGCTAGCATGAGAGGGAAAGGCAAACTCAACATGTTAGAGGATCCATGACAACATACTTTATCTCAGATATAAGAAAACATAACTCATCATGTTGTCTTCCTTGTCCAACATCAACTCTTTAGCATGTTATATTTTAATGAGTGCTCCCAATCATAAAATATGTAAATGATAATATATCTATATGTGAAACCTCTCTTTCCTTATTACTTCCTCTTAATTGCAACGATGACCAAAGCTATATTTGCCAACTCCCAACAACTTTTAATCATCATACTCTTTCTATGTGAAGTCATTACTCTCAATAAGATCAATATGAACTCTTTGTTTCTTTTTATTCTTTTTCTTCTTTCTTTTCTTTTGTTCACCCAATATCATGGCAAAATAATCAAGCCCTTGACTCAACACTAATCTTTAATATATATATATATATATATATATATATATATATATATATATATATATATATATATATATATATATACCTCACGGACTCGATTACATAGAGAGATCATAAAGCAAAACTCAAAACTAGATCATGCCATGACTTTATTCTACTAGATCAAGATACTACTAATAGGATCGAACTAAGAAAAACGGTAAAGATCGGAGTTGTGATGGTGATACGATACCGGGGCACCTCCCCCAAGCTTGGCAGTTGCCAAGGGGGAGTGCCCATAGCCATGTTATTATGTCTCCTTCTTTGTTGTTGGTGTAATATTGTTGGCGGTGATTCCCCTCAAGATACGGTTCTCCTCCTCGAGCTTATTGACTTGCTGCTTAAGGCCCATTATTTCCTTGCGAAGCTTTCCTGTAACGGCTAAAGCTCCTTGCACCCAAGGGTGTTGCATAGCTTGGGAGAACAAGAGACACTCCTCCTCATATTTTCATAAGAAAGAAATCTAACTTTTGAAGGGATAAACGAGTTTGGTATAGATGAGCTCTGTTGTTCCCCAATTGTTAACCCAGCTCGGAGGCGAGAGGTTACTTCTTGATCCTCCATGGCATCTTCCCTCATCAAGTCGGCCTCCATCTCTTCCTCCGTTCTTTGGCCCAAAGTGGTCAGCATCGTTGTTTGCCCTTGGTTCCGGTGCCGGATTAGATACCCAGCTCTCCCCGACTGACTCTTGAGAAGACATCTTGCTCTAATCTGCAGCAGCAACAACTCAAAACAAAAACAGAGGAGATTTGCGTGATACGGGAGTCAAAACCTTCAGGAGAATATATAATGAATTTTTACCGACCAAAATACGTATCGTGCAAGAAAACAGAGTCCGGAGGGCACACGGGATGCTCACGAGGTAGGGGGCGCGCCCAGGGGGGTAGGGCGCGCCCTCCACCCTCGTGGAGCCCTCGTGTCCTTCCCAGACTGCCACTTATTTTTCTATTTTTCTAAATATTCCAGAACGGAGAAATATTGCCTTAAAAATTGTTTTGGAGTCGGTTTACTTACCGTACCACATACCTATTCCTTTTCGGAGTCTGAAACAGTCTGGAAAGTGTCCCTTATGTATTCCTCCGGGGTTACGGTTTCAATAATATTGGTTTCAACATTTATGGGATTACCTAAGATATAATGTTTGATCCTTTGACCGTTTACCACCTTCGGATTTGTACCTTCAAAGTTGTTGATTTTTATGGCACCGGGATGATAGACCTCCTCGATAACGTAGGGACCTTCCCATTTAGAGAGAAGTTTTCCTGCAAAAAATCTTAAACGAGAGTTGTATATCAATACATAATCACCTACATTAAACTCATGCTTTTGTATCCTTTTGTCATGCCATATTTTAACTTTTTCTTTAAACAATTTGGCATTTTCATAAGCTTGGGTTCTCCATTCATCAAGTGAGCTAATGTCAAATAACCTTTTCTCACCGGCAAGTTTGAAATCATAGTTGAGCTCTTTAATAGCCCAATATGCCTTATGTTCTAGTTTGAGAGGTAAGTGACATGCTTTTCCATAAACCATTTTATACGGAGACATACCCATAGGATTCTTATATGCAGTTCTATAGGCCCATAATGCATCATCATGTTTCTTGGACCAATTCTTTCTAGACCTATTAACGATCTTTTGCAAAATTAATTTGAGCTCTCTATTACTCAATTCTACTTGACCACTAGATCATGGGTGATAAGGAGACGCAATTCTATGACTAACATCATATTTAGCAAGCATTTTACGGAAAGCACCATGAATAAAGTGTGAACCACCATCAGTCATTAAATATCTAGGGACTCCAAACCTCAAAAAAGTAACTTCCTTAAGCATTTTAATAGAAGTGTTATGATCAGCACTACTAGTTGGAATAGCATCTACCCACTTAGTAACGTAATCAACAACAACCAAAATATGTGTATATCCATTAGAGGCAGGAAAAGGTCCCATATAATCAAAGCCCCAAGCATCAAATGGTTCAATGACAAGTGAATAATTCATAGGCATTTCTTGAAGTCTACTAATATTACCAATTCTTTGACATTCATCACAAGACAAAACAAACTTACGGGCATCCTTGAAGAGAGTAGGCCAATAAAAACTGGATTGCAATACCTTATGTGCGATTACATCTCCAGTGGTGTCCTCCATAAGCTTCGGAGTGACACTTGCGTAGGATCTGTTCCTGTTCGTGCTCAGGTACACAACGTCTAATAACACCATCTACTCCTTCTTTATAAAGATGTGGGTCATCCCAAAAGTAATGTCTCAAATCATAGAAAAACTTTTTCTTTTGCTGGTATGTGAAACTAGGTGGTATAAATTTAGCAACAATGTAATTAGCATAATCAGCATACCATGTAGTGCTACGAGAAGTGCTTATGACATTTAATTGTTCATCGGGAAAGCTATCATCAATAGGTAGTGGGTTATCAAGAACATTCTCTAACCTAGATAAGTTATCTGCAACGGGGTTCTCAGCTCCTTTTCTATCAACAATATGCAAATCAAATTCTAGCAGCAAGAGAACCCATCTAATAAGTCTAGGTTTTGCATCTTTCTTTTCCATAAGATATTTAATAGCAGCATGATCAGTGTGAATAGTTACTTTAGAATCAACAATATAGGGTGTAGCGACCCGACCCAAAATCGGTCAAGTCTCTGTGTAACTGTACCATCCCAAGATCATGCTGGCACACACAGTACATTGATGAAATAATCAAACTTCAATCACACCTGAATTTATTACACGATTCTCATATAGAGTCTTTATTACAATAGAATAAATTCGGCCGAAGGCCAACTCATGAGAAATAAACTAAATAAAGCTGCGGAAGCGTAGAAGAATAGCGAGTCCATCCGACTCCATAGGGCAATCGCCAAGCGTGGATCGTAGCCTCACTCCTGATCGGAAAACTCCTCTGCAACATAAGACGTTGCAGCCGTGTAGGTCAGCATTTTGAATATGCCGACAAGTCAAAGAGAGAACAACAATAAAATTACTAACACTATATGCAATTTGGCCGTGGCGCTCTAAGTTTCATTGTTTTCTTGAAAAAGCCAGTTTTTCCCTATAACAAGGGCTTGTTTGCAATTACTACAAAATGTTGGTAGTTGTTGAGATGGTTCCGCCAACCAATGTCTCATTCCCAATTATTAAATAAACCCCTCAATTAATTTATTAAGTTCGGTGTTGAGATATCCGAAATACTCCAAGTTCCAGAGGCTCAAATTGTCCGTAACCGGGGACACGGCTAACCGATTAGATCTTTACTCTGCAGAGGTTTGCACACTTTACCCGCAAGAATCGTTCCCTCCTTTTAAGTCTTCGCACTTCATGGTGTTTGAAGACGGGACGAGCAACAGGGTCTTCCGAAGAGTTCCTCACAGGCCACTTGCCGGTGCCCATCCAATCCTACCATTCTTCTACATCTCGTAGCACCGTCGGCCAGAGTCACACCTAGGGTTGACCAAGCCAGAGCCCATAATGGCTTGCGGCTGCAGGTAAGCTTCCGGTCGATGGGGTATCCATCCATCTCTCCGTGGCTGGGTGAAGCTTTCGCAAGATGTCATGGCACTTCTCCATGCATCCGGCCAACCACTGGATTCTCCAGGTGCCCGTCAACAAATCCTCCACCCAGTAGTGAATTTTGAAGTCCATCTTGAGCTTGAAGTCATGGGGTTGTCATCATCTTGACTCTCACATCTCCCTTATGAATCACTCAACCAACCCCGTCTACGAGCATAGCAAAAATTAAACTACTTCGTCCCGGGCCATGGTAACAAGGGGAATTGGTTTCATCCTACCTCATGATACTACTCAAGAACATAACTTAAAATTCTCCTACTGCATGCATGGTGGGGAGGTATAATTCTAGTGCAATAAAATCATAGGTATTGTAAAACATGTTCAAATGACTTGCCTGGCTGATGGTCTTCGAAAGCTAGGGACTCGTGATAGCAGGCTTCGCACTCTGGAAATTCTACCGAATCAAACAATAGCACAATAAGTATGGCACAATATAACATAACAGCAAGTTGGAAGTAAAACACCCAAGCACTCAAACCAAAATCCAAAGAAAACTCAAAGAAAGCAAATCAAGGTTTTCACCACATCAAGCATCAACTAAGAAATAGTTTTACACAACTAAAACTTTTCTTAACAGAACCTAAGCATGGGTTTTGCTAACTAACAGAAGGGAAAACATCATACAAACTAGGAGCAAAAAGAATCGCATCAAAAGCTATTATAAAACTCCTATTATGCTGATAACAATCCTAGCAAGGAATAATAAAATAAAAATTTTATTTATTGTAAATAAAAGTTCATGTTCTGTAGCTACAGAAACTAATCTAAAATAAACTATAACATAGTAAAAATAAAATTATTTAATAACTAAAACAATAGGAACACAGTAGCTAGTTAAATAAACAAGAATTACATGATTCTGACTAAAACTATTTTTATTAAATCTAAAATACCCAAATAAATTCCTACGGTTAGGCAAGGTCAAAACAAAGTAGTGACAAAAAGAATCACTAAAATAAAATAATCCTAACTCATTTTATAGCAGAACTACTAATCTGTCTAAAACTAAAATAAAACAATTTCTAGTAATTTAAACATGACTAAACATATTTTCTACAGAAACTACAACAAATTTGCAAACTAACAAAAAAAGAATCAACTAAAAATATTAAGTAACCTAAAAGATATGGATTTTACAAAACTGAAACTATTCTGTCAAAAACAGAAACGAAAAATAAAACTAAAAGAAAAACTGGCGCTAGTGGGCCTATCTAACGCTCAGGCGTTATATAACTAAAATGTGCTCGCGGCTATCTGAAAATAACCCGATCGGGCCGGTCTAACTAAACCGCTAACTTAAAAAAACCGTAACTCGAACCGGCCTTTTGAAATAAGACCGTACCCCTTCGGGGGGATCTAATCTAGCGCGTAGATTATAGATCGGACGACCGAGGGGTTTCCGGCTGGCGGTGGTCGACGGCGGCTCGAGGCGGCGACGGCGGGAAGGCTCCAGTGGTCGAAGGCGGCGGAGGCGTCCAAGTCTTGGCGACTCGAGGGGTTCGGGTGGAGTCGGTGGTGCTCGGGGGGATCTGTGGAGCTCGGCGGGGCGGCAATGGCGCGGCGTCGGGGCTCAGAGGATTGCCGTGAGGTAGAGGGTTTAGGGATCGAGGAGGCGGAACAGGTCGAGGGGGGTATTTATAAGGCGGGGGCCGACTTGGAGGAGGGGCGGATCGGGGAGAATCCGGGATCTTGAGGATCCGGCGGGCGGTGGTTGGCGTGGCGTGGCGTCGAGGGAAAGAAGGAGGGTGGGGCCTGGCGTCGGTGAGAGAGAGTGGGTTGATTCGGGCGTGGGGAAAGGAGTCGGGCGTCGGCTCGGCGTGGGCCGGCTCTGGTGGGCTGGGGGCTGCGCTGGTGGGTCTCTCGGCTGGTGGTTTGGCTGGTCGCTGAGGTTTTCTTTTTCTTTTTTTTGAAAAAGGAGGGGAAATATATATATATATATATTTTTATATAGGCCATATATATATATCAAAATGATCAGGGGAATTTATCCTACAATTTGAACATTTTTCCAGGGGCAAAACTCAAACTTAAAAAAAACATTTTTTTGAAATCCCAAATAAAATCAGATTTGAATTCAAATCTTTTTGG
The DNA here is from genome assembly GCA_021605145.1 of Aegilops bicornis. NCBI lineage: Eukaryota > Viridiplantae > Streptophyta > Magnoliopsida > Poales > Poaceae > Aegilops > Aegilops bicornis. The sequence goes on along the minus strand of CM038671.1, from coordinate 403,142,603 downwards.
CAAACTTTTCTTCTGACATTTTTGGAGTGTCATGTTTACTCCTCTCGTACTTTTTCTCAAGTATTTGTCAGGCATTGTTTTGAAATAAATTTCAACTGCCAATTTGAATTAAAATATCACAAACTCAAAATCCTCTGAAATACTTCAAATGTCACTCAATTCAAACAATATGCATAGATGCTTAGCTATAATTGTAAAACATTCCAAATAGGAATTTTGGGATGTTACATAGGGTCTGAATTTATCACAAGCAAATACAACTGCTAAAAGTTCCTTTTCGGTAGTAGCATAATTTCTTTGAGCATTGTCTAGAGTCTTACTAGCATAATGGATAACATTTAATTTCTTATCAACTCTTTGCCCTAGAACAACACCTACAACATAATCACTAGCATCACACATAATTTCAAAGGGTAAATTCCAATCAGGTGGCTGAACAACACGTGCAAAGACTAATGCTTCCTTAAGTATTCCAAATGCTTCTACACAATCACCATCAAAGAAAAATGGTACATCTTTTTGTAATAAATTAGTCAGAGGCCGGGAAATTTTTGAGAAGTCCTTAATGAACCTCCTATAAAATCTGGCATGACCAAGGAAACTTCTTATACCTTTGATGTCCTTGGGACATGGCATCTTTTCAATAGCATCAACCTTGGCTTTATCAACTTCAATACCTCTTTCGTAAACTTTGTGCCCCAAGACAATACCTTCATTAACCATAAAGTGGCACTTTTCCCAATTCAAGACAAGATTAGTTTCTTCACATCTCTGCAAAACTCGATCAAGATTGCTCAAGCAATCATCAAAAGAGGAACCATAGATGGAAAAATCGTGCATGAAAATCTCACAATTTTTTTCACAAAAATCAGAGAATATAGCCATCATGCATCTTTGAAAGGTAGCAGGTGCATTACATAAACCAAAAGGCATACGTCTATAAGCAAAAGTACCAAAAGGGCATGTAAAAGTAGTCTTTGATTGATCTTTAGCCGACATGGGTATTTGAGAGAAACCAGAATAACCATCTAGAAAGCAATAATGTGTATGTTTGCATAATCTTTCTAGCATTGGATCAATAAAAGGTAAAGGGTAATGATCTTTCTTAGTAGCTTTATTTAATTTGCGGAAATCAATTACCATCCTATAACCTATGATAATTCTTTGCGGGATCAATTCATCTTTATCATTAGGAACAAAAGTAATACCTCCCTTCTTAGGGACACAATGGACAGGACTTACCCACCGACTATCAAAGAACGGGATAAATTATACCTGCCTCCGTGCTTGAGTATTTCTTTTCTTACCACTTCTTTCATTTTAGGATTCAAACGTCGTTGAGGATCACGAACTGGTTTGGCATCCGCTTCCAAATTTATTTTATGTTGACATAGAGTGGGACTAATACCCTTAAGATCATCAAGAGTATATCCAATAGCGGACGGTGCTTCTTGAGTTTTCAATAATCTTTCTTCTTCATGCTCAAAGGTTAGCGCTAATAATAACAGGATATATTTTCTTCTCATCAAGATAAGCATATTTAAGATTATCGAGCAACGGTTTGAGCTCAAACACGGGATCACCCTTGGGTGGAGGAGGATCCCTAAGTTTCAACATGCAAAATGTGTTGCAGAATAGGTTCCTGTTTAAAGAATACTTCATCTATTTCCCTTCTTTCATTCATGAACATATCATTTTCATGGTCTAGAAAATAGTATTCTAAAGGATCACTAGGAGGTACGGCAATAGAAGCAAGACCAATAATTTCATCTTTGCTAGGCAATTCTTCCTCACGATGTTGTTTACTAAATTTAGAGAAATTAAACTCATGAATCATATCATCCAAGCCAATAGTAACAACATTATTTTCGCAATCTATCTTAGCATTAACAGTGTTCAAGAAGGGTCTACCAAATATAATGGGACAAAAGCTATCTTGTGGGGAGCTAAGAACAAGAAAATCAGCAGGATATTTAGTTTTCCCACACAAGACTTCAACATCTCTAACAATTCCCATTGCAGATATAGTATCTCTATTGGCAAGTTTAATTGTAACATCAATATCTTCTAACTTAGCAGGTGCAATTTCATGCTTAATTTCTTTATATAAATCATAAGGTATAACACTAGCACTAGCACCCATATCACATAAGTCATGATAACAATGATCTCCTATTTTAACAGAAATAACAGGCACGCCTATCACAGGTCTATGTTTATCTTTAACGCTAGGTTTAGCAATTCTAGCAGATTCACCATAGAATTGAATAACATGCCCATCAATATTATCAGACAAGAGATCTTTAACAATAGAAATATTAGGTTCTACTTTGACTTGCTCAGAGGTGTATAAGTTCTAATATTGCGTTTACGAACCACATTGAAGCTTTAGCATGATCCTTTATTCTAACGAGGAAAGGTGGTTTCTCAACATAAGAGGTAGGAACAATAGGATCATTATAAGTGACAGTCTTTTCTTCAACTTTAATAGGTGCAGCTACTTTTAATTCTATGGGAGGATGATATTTAAACCACTTCTCCTTGGAGAGATCAACATAAGTAGCAAAAGATTCACAGAAAGAAGCTACTATCTCAGAGTCAAGTCCATATTTAGTGCTGAACTTACGGAAAATATCGGTATCCAAAAAAGATTTAACACAATCAAATTTAGGTGTCATACCTGACTCCTTACCTTCGTCGAGGTCCCAATCTTCAGAGTTGCGTTTAATTCTATCCAATAAATTCCATCTGAATTCAATAGTCTTCATCATAAAAGAGCCAAAGACAAGAAGTATCGAGCATGGTGCGATTGTTATCGAAAGCCGAGCATAAAAACTTTGAATAATTATTTCTCTTGGGAGGTCATGATTGGGGCATGAATATAACATTGATTTAAGCCTCCCCCAAGCTTGAGCGATGCTTTCTCCTTCGTGAGGCCAAAAATTATATATATAATTGCGATCACAGTGAACAAGATGCATAGGGTAATACTTTTGATGAAATTCCAATTTCAATCTTTTATAGTTCCATGATCTCGTATCATCACATAGCCTATACCATGTCAATGTGTATCCCTTCAAAGATAAATGGAAGACCTTCTTCTTAGCAACGTCATCGGGTATACCTGCACGCTTAAATAATCCACAAACTTCATCCACATATATTAAGTGCTCATCAGGATGCTTTGTTCCATCTCCTGTAAAATGATTAGCTAGCAGTTTTTCCATCATACCTGAAGGAAATTCAAAAGGAGTTTCATTTTCAATAGGTTCAGTAGGTTGAGGAGCAACTCTTTTCTCTACTGGACGGGGTGAAGATACCCGAACAAGCCCCTCGAGAATTACTTTCCATAGTAACAAGTGACGATGAAATTTCAGCACACTATATAAATTTTTCCTTACCAAATTCCACCTACCAAAGGCGCTACACTCCCGGCAGCGGCGCAGAAAAGAATCTTGATGACCCACAAGTATGGGGATCTAGCGTAGTCCTTTCGATAAGTAAGAGTGTCGAACCCAACGAGGAGCAGAAGGAAATGATAAGCGGTTTTCAGCAAGGTATTCTCTGCAAGTACTGAAATAAGTGGTAACAGATAGTTTTGTGATAAGATAAATTGTAATGAGCAACAAGTAACAAGAGTAAATAAAGTGCAACAAGGTGGCCCAATCCTTTTTGTAGCAAAGGACAATCCGGAACAAACTCTTATAATAGGAAAAGCGCTCCCGAGGACACATGGGAATATCGTCGAGCTAGTTTTCATCACGTTCATATGATTCGCGTTCGGTACTTTGATAATTTGATATGTGGGTGGACCAGTGCTTGGGTGCTGTTCCTACTTGAACAATCATCCCACTTATGATTAACCTCTATTGCAAGCATCCACAACTACAACAAAAGTATTAAGGTAAACCTAACCATAGCATGAAACATATGGATCCAAATCAGCCCCTTACAAAGCAACGCATAAACTAGGGTTTAAGCTTACATCATTCTAGCAACCCATCATCTACTTATTACTTCCCAATGCCTTCCTCTAGGCCCAAATAATGGTGAAGTGTTATGTAGTCGACGTTCACATAACACCACTAGAGGCTAGACAACATACATCTCATCAAAATATCGAACGAATACCAAATTCACATGACTACTAATAGCAAGACTTCTCCCTTGTCCTCAGGAACAAACGTAACTACTCACAAAGCATATTCATGTTCATAATCAGCGGGATAATAATATGCATAAAGGATCTGAACTTATGATCTTCCACCAAATAAACCAACTAGCATCAACTACAAGGAGTAATCAACACTACTAGCAACCTACTAGCACCAATCCGGACTTGGAGACAAGAATTGGATACAAGAGATGAACTAGGGTTTGGAGATGAGATGGTGCTGGTGAAGATGTTGATGGAGATTTCCCTCTCGATGAGAGGAGCGTTGGTGATGACGATGGTGATGATTTCCCCTCGAGAGGGAAGTGTCCCCAGTAGAACGACTCTGCCGGAGAGCCCTAGATTGGTTCCGCCAAGGTTCCGGTTCGTGGCGGCGGAGTTTCGTCCCGAAAGGTTGCTTCCTCTTTTTTTGGTGAAGATGGGCATCGGAGAGCCACCATGGGGCCCACGAGGTAGGGGGGCGCGCCCTAGGGGCGGGCGGCGGCCCCCACCTCGTGAGCAGTGTGGGCCCCGGCCTTCATATTTGGCGAAGATTTTTCTTTATTTATTTTAAGATATTCCGTGGAGTTTCGGGACTTTTGGAGTTGCGCATAATAGGTCTCCAATATTTGCTCCTTTTCCAAATTTGAGAATTCCAAATTTGACATTCTCCCTCTTCATGTAAACCTTGTAAAATAAAAGAGAATAGCCATAAGTATTGTGACATAATGTGTAATAACAGCCCATAATGCAATAAATATCGATATAAAAGCATGATGCAGAATGGACATATCAGGGCCACACATAAGCGCAATGCGTTGTTGGGTCGGGCCTACAACGGTGCACGGGCACGCGGGGCGGAGTAATACTGCGGTAATTTCCTCGCCTGTCGCGCTTCCCCATGACCCACGTTGAATGCACAACGTGGAGGGTCATGCATGACGTGGGGGTCATGCGTGGGGAGGTTCCTACCCTCATGCGTCACATCGTGATAAAGAGGCGGCTTGCGCCTTCCCCATAAAAAGAGGAAAATGCAGGGGCGCGACTCACTTACAGAGTGGACTCGCATCGTGGTCTTCAAAGCGCCCTTGCCCTATGATCACGGGGTGGAAAACGGTCGCCTCACTCGTCCCCTCGATTTCTGCTTGCTCGCCACGTGTCCCCCATGCCTCGAAGATGGTAGGCGGCAGATGCGGGGGGCACTGGCCTTAAATGACGAGGCGGGAAGTCGGGTCGCCGCTAATTGGAGCAGCTGGTCGATCTCGATTCCCTGCGCCCATGACAGCCGGATTGGTTGAGCGGGGCGGCCGAGCCCCGTCCCCGCCCCTTTATAAGAAGGGGAGGAGGATGGCACCCCTCAATCTTTCATCATCCATCTCCTTACACCTCTCTCCTTTCTTTCTTCTGCTATGGCGAGAGGGCGCGCCGACACATCGACGGTGGTGATGAGGGTCTCCGCTCGACAGGACGCCCCTCCTTCCCAAGAGCTCGTGGCGGCGGAGCCGGCCACGAGAGGAGGGGGGAGGGGCCGAGTGAGGGAGTCCTGGATTAGGGGGTATCCAGACAGCCGGACTATATACAACGTCCGGACTATTGAGGCGTGAAGATACAAGACTCAAGACTTCATCCCGTGTCCGGATGGAATTCTCCTTGGCGTGGAAGGCAAGCTTGGCGATCCGGATATTATATTTCCTTCCTTGTAACCGACTCCGTGTAAACCATATCCCTCTCCGATGTCTATATAAACCGGAGAGGTTGGTCCTTAGAAGGCCGATCACAATTACAATCATACCATCATAGGCTAGCTTCTAGGGTTTAGCCTCTACGATCTCGTGGTAGATCTACTCTTGTACAACCCATATCTTCAATATTAATCAAGCAGGAAGTAGGGTTTTACCTCCATCGAGAGGGCCCGAACCTGGGTAAACATTGTGTCCCTTGCTTCATGTTACCATCAGCCTAAGACGCACAGATTGGGACCCCCTACCCGAGATCCGCCGGTTTTGACACCGACATTGGTGCTTTCATTGAGAGTTCCTCTATGTCGTCGCTACAAGGCTCGATGGCTCCTCCAGTCATCGTCAACAACGCGATCCCGGGTGAGACCTTTCTCCCCGGACAGGTCTTCGTGTTTGGCGGCTTCGCCCTGCGGGCCAATTCGCTTGGCCATCTGGAGCAGATCGACAGCTACGCCCTGGCCACCAGATCAGGTTCGGAAACCTGAACTACACGACGGACATTCCTGGAGACTTGATCTTCGAGGGATTCGGGCCTATGCCAGGAGCACCAGACAGTCACGACGAGCACGGCTTAGACCTGCTGTCGGACAAAACTCGGGGTATCACCCCCGCAGTAGCCCCGGACCTAAATCCGGAGCAGGCTGCGCTGCCTAAGGACGAAGGGATGGATCCGCCCCGCAGGTTGCACACTCATCGGCGGTGGAGCCGAACACGGGTCTTACCTCTATGGTGGCCTGTGACTCCGGACCCCCGAATTCGTATCCGGACGCTGGTTCGAGTTCACGCACTCCAGAGCCAGTCGAGCCAGGTTGGGCTCCGGTAATGGAGTTCACCGCTGCGGATATCTTCCAGCACTCGCCCTTTGGCGACATGCTGGACTCATTAAAGTCTCTCTCTTTGTCAGGAGGCTTGGCGCCGCACTATGTCCGGCTCGAGTGGGAGGCAGGCGATGAAGGAATTTGTTGCCCACCCACCACCCACTTCATTGCCACGGTCGATGATTTAACCGAGGTACTGGACTTCGACTCCGAAGATATCGCCAGTATGGACGACGATGCAGGAGAAGAACATGAACCACCGCTCACTGGGCGGTGGACAGCCACCTCTTCCTACGATATATATATATATATGGTGGACACTCCGAAGGAAACAAATGGCGATGAGGCAACGGAGGATAAAACCTCAGGGAAAAAAGCAAAGAATAGGCGCCGTCGGCGCCACCCCAAGCCCCGCCACAACAATACCAGCCCAGGAGACAAAAACAATCCGAATGGTGCCGAAGAAGAATACAACCCTGATCAGCCCGCCTTCGAGCCGGCGAGCAGGGAGGATGAGCAGGTCAGCCCGGAAGAACAGCGACAGATGAATACCCGGAGGAGGACAACTACATGCCCCTCCAAAGGCGAGATTAGCCTCGGCACAGCGATGAGTTCGGCGTGCACGAGGATCCCGTGAAGCGAGGCGCTTCAAGCATCGGCTTATAGCCACCGCGAGGAGCCTAAAAAGAAGCGACAACAACTCCAAGCTGATCAAGACCTGCTCACGCACAGATGGACTGAAGTCACCGCAGCCGAGGAATATGGACTCGGCGCCATACGGCTGACCGGCCACCTCGTGGCGGGATAAAACGACATATCAGCCCGCATACCAGCCAGCACCCCACGCCAACATACTACGGCCGCTGGCGCCTACCAAGACGCGATTTCCACCACCGTCATGCCGGATACACCTTCAACAAGTCCGGCCGGGCCGAACATAGCCACCCAGAGCAATTCGAACTGCGTAGCCACATAGCCCGGCACAGAGGCGCCGCGCACCCCCTCTGCTTCACCGACGAAGTGATGGAACATGAATTCCCAGAAGGGTTCAAACCCGTAAACATTGAATCATACGATGGCACAACAGACCCGTGGTATGGATCAAGATTTCCTTCTCCACATTCACATGGCCCATGGAGACGATCTACACGCCATCAAGTATCTCCCCTTAAGCTCAAAGGACCAGCCCGACCTTTGGCTAAACAGTCCGCCAAGAAATTCCATTGGCGGTGGGAAAACACGGAAGGCGCATTCCTCGACAACTTCCGGGCACATATATGCGACCACCGGATGCCGATGACCTGAGCCACGATACTCAACAACCCGGAGAGTTAGCCAGAAATTCTAGACTCTGTTCTAACTAAAAGAACCAAATAGTCGATCGTCCGGACGCCGAAGCCCTGGCGGCTTTTAAGCATAATATCCGTGACGAGTGGCTCGCTCGACACCTCGGCCAGGAAAAACCCAAGTCCATGGCAGCTCTCACAACACCCATGACCCGCTTTTGCGCGGGCGAGTATAGCTGGTTGGCTCGCAACAGCACTACGCCACATTCTGGCACTTCGGATGGCCGCGACAATAACGGCATGCCACGGCGTTACAGACATAAGCGACGGAACAACGGCGACAAAGATCAAGACACAAAGAATCAACGCCGGATTCAGCGGATCCAAGCCCGGTCGGCGGAAGAAGCCGTTCAAAAGAAATAATAAGGGACCGTCGATCTGGACCGCATCTTTGGGCGCTTCGTGCCAAATTCATGGCACCCGGACAAGCCAGCCAACCACACCAATAGAGATTGCTTTGGGTGTTCAAACAGGCCGGCAAAATAAATGCGAAAACAAGGACAAGGGCTGCACAAAGAACGATGACGAGGAGCCCCGGCGTCCGAACACGGGGATGTAAGAAATTTCCCCGGTGAAAACGGTCAACATGATCTATGCCACGCACATCCCCAAGCGGAACAGGCGGGCACTACGGGACGTCTATGCAATGGAGCCAGCCGCCCCCAAATTCAACCCATGGTCAGCTTGTCCGATCACCTTTGATCGTAGGGATCACCCTACTAGCATCCGTCACGCCGGCTCGGCCGCATTGGTCCTAGACCCAATCATCGACGGATTCCACCTCAGGCGCGTCCTTATGGACGGTGGCGGCAACTGAACACCTTTATCGAGGACACGGCGCCAAAATGGGCATTGACCCTTCAAGGATAAAGGCCACCAAAACCACCTTTAAAGGTGTGATTCCTGGAGTAGAGGCCCGTTGCACGGGCTCTATAACATTGGAAGTGGTCTTTGGATCTCCGGATAACTTCCGAAGTGAAGAGTTAATCTTCTATATCGTCCCTTTCCGCAGCGGTTACCACGCACTGCTCGGACGAACCGCATTCCCTAGATTCAATGTGGTACCACACTACGCATACCTCAAGCTCAAGATGCCAGGACCACGCGGGGTCATAATAGTGAACAGAAATATGGACCGCTCTCTCCGAGCGTAAGAGCATCTTGCAGCCCTCACGGCGGAAGTACAATGCGGCCTCCTCCGACAAACCAATCCGGCGACAACAACTTCAAGCACCATCAAGAGAGCCCGGAGCACCCCGCAACAGGATCACCAGGCACGCCATGAGCCCGACTAGCAGTCCGGCCTCCGCTTAAGACCCATCAAAGCAACATTCATGCCACGCGTACACCATTACGCACTCAAGATACCATGGGCGTAGGCGGAGGCGCAACAACGACTCAGTCAACAGTGCGGGATAACCGCCACATACATTCATAACCTGTCCTTCTTCTTTTTGAGGACATTGCTTTAGAGCAGCCTCTTCAGAAGAGCCGGATTGTCGGAGTTACATAGGAGAGAAAACCAAGGAGGCAACAGGCTTCGCGCACAGAAGGAAACACCCAGGTGGAATCTATTTACAATCGTTATACCTATTTTATATATCCATACGCGGCCTGCCCCTGGATAGGACATGTTAAATAGTCCTATTTATGTCCGCTTAATGCATTCATTGTAGACATACGCTTAAACGTATTTTCATCAATGGGAGATTATATATAGCATCAGCTCATTATTCTTATTTGAACATTTCTCTTACAAATGTCTCTTTCATAAACCATCCGTACACTTTGGTACGGTTGGTTTGCCAGGGGCTTCCTATGGTGCCCCGTTCTACGACAACTAAAGTCCGAACACTTTAAACAGTGCGGCACCCTGAACTTATAGCACTATATGCATCAGCTCCGAATCATGTCTTCGGTCTACAGTTGGGTTAGCACGGCACCCATGTTTTGGTACCTTACGTTCCGTAATATACGCAAACGTAGCGAACGGAGAACAACTGCCATAGTGTCCTGGTTCTTCCGGACGAGCACCTCAGTAGAGAAAGCCGAAAACTGACCGGCATGATGTGGCGAGAGCTGGTCGCTGTTCGAGAGGTCTTAAAATCCTTAAAGATTTTCCGCTTTAGGCGATAAATCGGCTTCGTCCGATCTAGGCGTATATAGCGCCCCAATTCGGCCTTCCAGATTCTAGGGGCTTCGCCAAAATTTAAAATTGTAGACTTCTATGGCTAAGTGAAAGTTATAAAGCCGCATAGTCCGATTGCCTTGTTCGCTGCGCCGGATACCTCCTTAAGGGACCAAACATTTGGATAAAGAGTATCCGGGTTTTTCCAGGAACACCCCGGCACTAGTTGCGTGGGGGTGGAAGCCGATGACTGGCCTACTTTCAGTATTCTATAAACAGCCGCACAAAAGGTAATATTTTAAATCAAACAGTGCTACATAGCACAAGTAACTTCGTTTTTAAATTACAACAGTGGTAGAGGTACATTTAGTCAAAGATCTTGTCCTTGGAACACTCATCGGCCACGAGACGAGCGCCTTTCATAACGCCATCATAGTACTTCTCGGGATGGCGATGCTCCTTGCCCTCTGGCGGACCGTCCTTCACTAGCTTCTCCGCATCCAGCTTGCCCCAATGCACCTTCGGGCGGGCAAAGGCCCGGCGGGCACCCTCGATGCAAACGGATCGCTTGATTACTTCAAACTGCGGACAGGCATTCACCATCCGCTTGATCAGGCCGAAGTAGCTAGTGGGCGGGGCTCACCGAGCCACATCCGTACTATGAAATCTTTCATAGTCACTTCGCCGCCTCAGGAGTTCGACCAACTGCTTGATTGGTCACTTAGAGGCGTTAGGTGTTCGGCCCCGACATCGGGACGAGCAGCTTCTCCGTTGAGCTCCCTCTTGGGCACGGTAGAACTCCATGACATCGTCTGTTGCATGGCGGATCTGCGAATGCCCCAGAGAGCTCGAATTCGAGTAAGTAAAAGAAACGCCTCCTCCACATGTTTGCTTTGCACAAAGAATTTCTTACCCGCCGCTATCTTTTTGGCCTCCTGGATCTCCTGCTGTGCCTTCTTGGCTTTGGCCTTGGAATCTTTCATACTCACAAGGGCCTTCGCAAGCTCGGCCTCTTTCATCTTCAGATCATGCTCCACGGACTCGAACTTCTTGCCGAGGTCCTGGAGCTCTTGCTGTACCTCGCCCACTCTAGCACTTTGCTTCTTGCGCTCCTTGCATTCCAAGGCCGCCTTGTCTTCGACCTCGGATAACGCTTTCTTCAGGGACGCCACTTCGGCGGTGGAACCTGTCACCTGATCCACGGCAACCGTCATCGACTAAACAATTTTATCTATCTTTACATACATAAGAGCGGAGAATCACTCACCTTTGCTCTCTTGAGCCGCCTCTTCGTGAGGTCGAGCTCTCCTGCGCTGCTCCAGTCCCGCTTTAGTTCGGCAACCTCGGCTGTCTGGGCGCGTGACAAGCAAAGACGGCTTGCTTATTCACATAAATGCTTATTAGACTCCTGCGGATTATAATTGACCCTCCGTTTGGCTTTTCTTTCCGGACACCAAACAGAGTATCAGGGGCTACTACCTATCGGGTGGTAATTTCACACATTTTTATTACTTACCTCGAAGCCCGTCGGTGGCTTGTGCGAGGCTTTGTTAGTCCGCTTTTGGCGGACATAACCTTTGAATCACCGCACTCATAAAATGCGGTGCTTGTCATCCATGGAAGCGCCTCGGCGCTTCCACCAGATTATCGGCGCCCGGGCGTGACGGAAGCCCTCGGCACGGATGGCTCGCCCTTCCTAACGAGGGGCTGCCCGCCTAAATCCGGAACCGTCAAGGGTTCCGGAACAATGTTCGGTCAAGAGTCCGCCTTGCTGCGGCTCTCATCGACGCGATCCGCGGGGATCTTGAACCCCGTGTGTCCGACATCTAGAACTCTGCCTTGGGGAGTCTCCAGGGTCACCCCCCCAGCTCGGGGAACCTTCAGGACAACACCTCCGTGTCATCAGTGGGCTGAGGAGTGGTGGCCGTCGGGAGCGAGTTCATCTCTGAAGCGCTCAGAGACCCATCGGAAGACGACACCTCCGAATGAGCCCTGGCCGGACTGCATATATGTTTGGCGTCATTAAACAACTAAATTAAAATCACGGTAGAGTGCGGACACTTACGATCACGCTAGGGGCTTCCCCCTGGGCAGCCACTCTTCCTCGCTATGAGCGGCCGTGGTGGAGTAGTCCGGAAGGGACGTCTTTCCCTTCTTGGACGTCCCAGCCTCCCCCTCCGGGGCGGATTTCCTCTTTTTCTCCTCCCCAGTGTGGGGAGGTAGAGTTTCTTCTTGCTTCCCCCCGCCTCCGCGGAAGGAATATGTCTCGTCGTCATCGGACGACGTGGGTATGACGGCCTTGTGTCGAGGGCCTTTTCCGGCCCCCTGGTCCGCCTCCCCAGGCCCCTCATCCTTTTCGGATGGGGCGGCTTCTTCTTCTTCTTCCTCCCCTTCGTGGGAGGAGTGCTCCTCGTCATCTTCGGACGAGGCTTCCGGCACAACCTTACGCCGGAGACCCTTTTGGATCCCCGGGGCCTTCTTTTCGGCCTTCTTCTCCGGCACCTTGTAGGGCGCCGGGACTAGCATCTCCGTCAGGAGAGCATCAGCTGGGCCTTCTGGCAGCGGAGCCAGACAGTCAATTTGCTTCGTTGTCTCCACATAATCCTGAACAAATATGCACAATTACTTAAGGCTCCCCCGTGAATATATTGGGAAGAACCGAATCCAGTGGTGGCCTGCAAACTCACCTGGCTAGGAGGCCTTGCGGCCTGGAGCCCACGGTCCTCGGATGTGGGAGGAGGTACTTCGGAGGCCTTGAACAACGCCTTCCACGCGTCTTTGTGCTTCATGCCATAGAGCCTCCGAAGCGTCTGGTGTTCGGCCGGGACAAACTCCCATAGATTGAATGCCCGCCTTTGGCACGACAGAATCCGGCGAACGAGCATGACCTGGATCACGTTGACAAGCTTGATGTTCTTGTCCTTCATGCTCTTGATGCAGGTTTGGAGTCCGGTCAGCTCAGAGGTTCGCCCCAAGTTAGGCCCTTCTTTTCCCAGAGGTGAGCCGCATGGGGGCTCCGGATCGAACTTCGGGGCGCTGCCCGATTAGCGCCACACGGCTCGGTGATGTAGAACCACCCCGATTGCCACCCTTTTACGGTCTCCGCAAAGGCCGTCCGGCCAGTGGACGTTAGGCATCTTGCCCACCGTTGCCCCTCCGCACTCGCTTGCTGGCGCTTACAATCTTGACTTCACGCAGAAGATTTGCAGCCACAGGCTGAAGTGAGGCCGGATGTGGAGGAAGGCCTCGCATACGATGATGAACGCCGAGATGTTGAGGACGAAATTCGGGGCTAGATCATGGAAATCTAGCCCGTAGTAGAACATGAGTCCGCGGACGAAGGGGTGAAGTGGAAATCCCAGTCCACGGACGAATGGGCGACAAACACGACCCTCTCGTGGGGTCCTGGGGTCGGAATGACCTTCCCGACGTCCGGTAGCCGGTGCACTATGTCTGCGGCCAAGTTTCCGGCCGCCGAAGATTTGCGATATGCTTCTCCTTGACGGTGGAAGCCACCCACTTGCCTCCTGCTCCAGACATGTTTAGCTGTGCGGAGAAGACTTGGGCTTGGGTGCTGGAGCTCAAGGGGGCAAGAGTGGGCAAAGGAGGAAGAAAGCATGGGTAAAAATGGGGAACTCTTATCCATTTATAGAGGCGAAGAAAGCGGTGTGCCTCCCCACTTGCTCATTGGGAATCGCTTGCTTCCCAAGCGCCACAATTGATGGCGTGGTGGGATTTCCCATACTCGTATTGATGAGAATCCCGTGATAAGGGGACACGATCTCTGCTTTGACAAGACGTGTCAAGGAAACCGCCTCACAATATGTGTTGTGGCCGGTTGTGGGAAAACGGTTCGAATAATGACCCGGCCGTAATGACACGTCGTGTTGCCTAAAAAGTTGTCAGCATATTGCATTTGTGAAATACCATTCTCTCTACGGTGGCATGTGAAAATCATTTTGTGGATCCGGACACGGTTCAAGTGTTCGATAATTACTTTGGAGTACTCGGAGAAGGAACCCGCCCTGCAATGCCGAAGACAAGACTACACGTCGGACTCATCGTCATTGAAGCCTGGTTCAGGGGCTACCGAGGGAGTCCTGGATTAGGGGGTATCCGGACAGCCGGACTATATACAGCATCCAGACTATTGAAGCGTGAAGATACAAGACTCAAGACTTCATCCCGTGTCCGGATGGAATTTTCCTTGGCGTGGAAGGCAAGCTTGGCGGTCCGGATATTATATTTCCTTCCTTGTAACCGACTCCATGTAAACCCTAGCCCTCTCCGGTGTCTATATAAACCGGAGAGGTTGGTCCTTAGAAGGCCGATCACAATTACAATCATACCATCATAGGCTAGCTTGTAGGGTTTAGCCTCTACGATCTCGTGGTAGATCTACTCTTGTACAACCCATATCTTCAATATTAATCAAGCAGGAAGTAGGGTTTTACCTCCATCGAGAGGGCCCGAACCTAGGTAAACATTGTGTCCCTTGCTTCCTGTTACCATCAGCCTAAGACGCACAGATCGGGACCCCCTACCCGAGATCCGCCGGTTTTGACACCGACAGCGAGGCCGAGGTTGCCGTGGCGCTCGGGGAAGAGGAGGACGGGGCAGTGCACCGGCCTCGCCTCCGCCAGCGGTCCCTCCCCCAATGGAGGGCCACGTAGGGGACTAGCCCCGCGAGTTCTTCATCAGGCTGCACCGGCCAGTGCACCGTCATCTTCGTCTCCCTACTCCATTCGCTCGGGAGATGGAGCTTGATCCGCCACAGACTCTGAGGTTGCATATGAGGGGTTGTGGGAATGCCGGCATGCGGGTTGATGTGGACTTTCCCGCCCCTCACGTCATGTATCTTCGTCGCAGATGGAAGACCTTCGCTCGTGTCCACAGCCTGATGGAGGGGCTCGTTCTTACTTCAAATTAATGGAGAATGGTCTGCTCTCCGTCAAGGTCTTTGGGGACCTTGGGACTCGCCTAAAGTGCCGCGTGGAGAGATCTTCCGATGACGAAGACTCCTCGTCAAGCGGAAGAGATGAGGAGGACAGCGACAGCGAGGACGAGGGCGCCGAGCTGGGGGACACCGACTCCGACTCCGAGTGACCGCGACGCCCTTCCCTTGGCCACGCGCCCTGCCGAGGGCCTTCCTCGTCAAGCTCTCCATCGACGCGTTCCCCGTTGCCCCCTTTTTGCCTTCACCTGCCGCACCTGGGAGGAAAGGGGCAAGAACGGGGATCACGGGACACTTATCTTTTTTTGTTTGTTAGCCTACGGGCCTTAGTAGAATTTAGACCTTGTAACCCCCTTGCTCATGTATGCATTCCATACGAATTGTACTTGTTAGCAACGTATTAATGAGGAGAAGGGATTTTGCCGGGTTTTGTTTGCGTGTGAGCGAGGGCCTCACCAAGGAATGAGTCCTCGTTATCTTAAGATAAACACTATACCCCGGCAACAGGCCTTGCCGTCTTCCTTCTCTATAGCTCGGCTACACTCACACCCTTGGCGGAGGTAGGGGCCGAGTAGGATCAGGCCCTTCACTCGTCCCCTTCCCATCGCACTACTACCAAGTTCCGACCCAAAGTAAGGTTTTCGGACAGGGACAGAGGGAGCCAGATGGTATGAGAGCGAGCGAAGTCTCGTACATTCAAGTTTCATACGGAGGCACAGAGTGGGGGAAAAAGACTTATCTGATGTCGTAGCCCCCGGCAACCTTGGCTTGCCCTGATCGGGTCCTTAGACCTGCAGCCCCCGGCAAACTTGGCTTGTCGGGGTCGGGGCGTCGGCCTGTTCTCCTTCTTCAAAAATAGCTCGGTAGAAAATGTCCATGCACCCTGCGAACCAAAAAGGACGGGAAGGAACAGAGAGATGCACACTCGACCTCTATGCTAGGGGTTAGTCGCCGCTAAGCACTATCAACCCTAATGATACGTCTCCAACGTATCTATAATTTTTGATTGCTCCATGCTATATTATCTATTGTTTTGGACTATATTGGGCTTTATTTTCAACTTTTATATTACTTTTGGGACTAACCTATTAACCGGAGGCCTAGCCCAGAATTGCTGTTTTTTTTGCCTATTTCGGTATTTCGAAGAAACGGAATATCAAACGGAGTCCAAACGGAATGAAACCTTCGGGAACTTGATTTTCTCATCAGATACGATCCAGGAGACTTGGACCCTCGGTCAAGAAAGGAGGGAGGCGGCCAGGAGGGTGGAGGCGCGCCCCCCTAGGGCGCAGCCCCTGCCTCGTGGACCCCCCGAAGCTCCACCGACATACTCCTTCCTCCTATATATACCTACGTACCCCAGACAGATCAGATACGGAGCCAAAAACCTAATTCCACCGCCGCAACTTTCTATATCCACGAGATCCCATCTTGGGGCCTGTTCCGGAGCTCCGCGGAAGGGGAATCCACCACGGAGGGCTTCTACATCATCATCATAGCCTCTCCGATGAAGTGTGAGTAGTTTACTTCAGAACTTCAGGTCCATAGTTAGTAGCTAGATGGCTTCTTCTCTCTTTTTGGATCTCAATACAATGTTCTCCCCCTCTCTCGTGGAGATCTATTCAATGTAGTCTTCTTTTTGCGGCCCAAAATCAATTTGAAATGAAGATCAAGAAGGTTCGGAGCAACAACAGAACGGATTTCAAGAACGCAAATGTGGATACCTTTCTTGATGAAGAAGGGATCTCACACGAGTTCTCGGCTACGTACACACCCCAACAAAATGAAGTTGTTGAGAGGAAGAACCGAACTCTTATTGAGATGGCAAGAACGATGCTTGATGAGTACAAGACTCCAAAACACTTTTGGGCGGAAGCGGTTGAGACAGCTTGTCATGCAAAAAATAGCTTGTATCTTGACAAGCTACTCGGCAAGATGGCATACGAGCTTCTCACGGGTAACAAACCCCAAGTTGGATACTTTCGAGTATTCAGCTCAAAGTGCTACATTCTGGATAAGCATCATTGTTCTAAATTTTCTTCTAAATCTCATGAAGGTTTCCTACTTGGTTATGGCTCAAACTCTCACAATTACCGTCTCTACAACAATTTCACCAAAAAGGTTGAAGAGACGGTAGATATGAAGTTTGATGAATCTAACGGCTCGCAAGTAGAGCAATTGCCAATTGATGTATGAGACAAAGACCCTTCAGAAGTGATCCGAGACTTGTCTATTGGCAAGATTCGTCCAACGGAGGTGAAGGAGAGTACCTCGTCCATACAAGTGGAAGCTTCCACCTCACGACAAGGTGAACTAAGAGTTGACATGGAAGCATCCACAAGTGGGACACACCAAGACGAAGAAAACGAGGAACTACACCAAGATGAACATCAACAACCTCCTTCTCCACCACGACAAGAGAACGACAACGTCAACAATGAAGAAGGCCAAGAAGAAGAACAAGATGAAGAAGATGTTCCACCCCGAGCCAAGCAAAAGTTCCCAAGAGTTCGAGCAAGAGTCGCCAAAGACCATCCCGTCGAGCAAATCTACAATGATATCCAAACCGGGAGAATCACTCACTCTAAAACTCTTTTGGCTAAATTTTGTAGACATTATTCATTCATCTCTAGCATTGAACCTATGAAGGTTGAAGAAGCATTGGAAGATCCGGATTGGATAAACGCCATGCATGAAGAGCTACACAACTTTGAGAGAAACCAAGTGTCGACATTGGTCGAGAAGCCCGACAACAACCACAACATCATTGGTACCAAATGTGTGTTTCGCAACAAGCAAGATGAAGATGGACAAGTAGTTCGCAACAAAGCACGTCTCATCACCCAAGGCTACACTCAATTCGAAGGTATGGACTACGGTGAGACATCTGCCCCCGCTGCTAGACTTGAGTCCATTCGCATCTTACATGCTTATGCAAATCACCATGATATCACCTTGTACCAAATGGATATTCAAATTGCTTTTCTAAATGGTGAAATTGAGGAGGAAGTTTGTGTTAAGAAACCTCCCGGCTTTGTCAATCCTTAGAAACCTAATCATGTTTACAAATTTCACAAAGCTCTTTATGGTGTTAAACAAGCTCCTAGAGCGTGGTATAAATGCTTGACCAAGTTCCTTATTGAAAAAGGCTTTGAAATTGGAAAAATAGATTCTACTCTTTTCACAAAAAGGGTTAATGGAGAACTATTTTTGTGCCAAATTTATGTTGATGATATTATATTTGGTTCGACTAACCCTCATTTTAGTGAGAAGTTTGGGAAGCTAATGTCGGAGAAGTTTGAGATGTCTATGATGAGTGAACTCAAATTCTTTCTTGGTTTGCAAATCAAGCAAACTAAGGAAGGTACCTTTGTTTCTCAAACAAAGTACACCAAGGACTTATTCAAGAAGTTCAATATGCAAGAATGCAAAGGTATGAATACACCCATGCCTACTAGTGGACATCTTGATCTGACCAAAGATGGTGAACCGGTTGATCAAAATTTTTACCGCTCTATGATTGGTTCATTGTTATATCTATGTGCCTCTCGTCCTGACATTATGCTAAGTGTGTGCATGTGTGCACGATATCAAGCGGCCCCTAAAGAATGTCATCTTAAGGCTGTGAAAAGGATAGTGAGATACTTAATACATACACCAAATTTTGGCATTTGGTATCCTAAGAGGTCTTCTTTTGATCTTGTTGGCTACTCCGATTCGGATTACGCCGGAGACAAGGTTGATAGGAAGTCCACTTTGGGTACTTGTCAATTTCTTGGTAGATCTATTGCGTCTTTGTCCTCCAAGAAACAAAACTCGGTATCCTTATCCACCGCTAAAGTGGAATACATTGCCGCTGGTTCATGTTGTGCTCAATTACTTTGGGTGACCAAACTCTTAAGGATTATGGGATATATGTGAAACATGTTCCATTGCTTCGTGACAATGAAAGTTCTATAAAGATTGCTCACAATGATGTGCAAATTTTTGAACTAAGCATATTGAAGTTCGTCATCATTTCATTCGAGATCATGTTGCCAAAGGGGACATTGATCTTAAGCATGTTCGCACCGATAAGCAATTAGCGAATATATTCAGCAAACCTCTTGATGAGAAAGTCTTTTGTTGTTTGAGAGGTGAATTGAACATCATTGATGCTTCAAACTTGGAGTAGGAACTCCATTTGGATACATGCAAGGCATGAGCCTTTGACTAATCCTTGACATTTCTTTCATGATGCTATTTATATGTCTTGGATATACTTGCACCCTTGCATGCTATCTAACCCTTGTAGGTACTTGGATGAATCTAAATCTATGAGATTGCCACTCGCTCACATCTTGAGCAATCTCTACATCACCAAGTCTCTACACAATGGTGGTTGAAGATAAGGATGCACGGAACCCTTCAAACATATCCTTTCACAAATTCTATATCAAGTTTCATAGTTGTCACCTTGGATACATAAGTGGTCTTCCTTGCAAAACTAACCCATGTAGGTAGATGAATTCAAATTCCAAGTGGTGCTCCCAACTCTAGATGAGCTACATTAACCTTGAGCAACCCACACAACTTCAACTACATGATCAAGATCAACACTACCACCCAAGGTATGTTATTCCATCTTAGAGAAGATTTACTCCAAGACATGGGTCAAAGAAACTCAACAAGATGTGAATACATCAAGATGCTTAAACGAAAAATGGTAACCCCATTTTGAGCTTAAACGATGAGTATGACCTATGATCAAGTGATCTCACTTGACTCCTAAGTCAATATACTCTAACATAGGTGACTTTGTCGCCGACCAATTCTAGATGAAGTTCTCTTGTGTTTCTCTGTGCTCTTGCATTTGTCTTATGCATATTTGTTTCCCCTTTCAAAAAAAACTTCATCTAGATTTCTTTTCTTTTTATTTTTGTTCTACATTCCCTGCATCCAGTTCATTGCAAATCTTTTAGTTAATTCCTTGCAAATCCTTGTGAGATTTTACTTACCTGGTGAGGTGAGGTGACAAGTGTTTTCTCTGCGATGAACTCAGTCACACCGGTCTGTTGTTTTCGGTCCAACTGAATCCTTTCGGTGCAACCGAAGCACACAACTCGGTGTTACCGATTTCACTGCAGAAAAGACAACTTGCCACTTGATTCCTGAATTCCTTTTTGCTCCAGCTCCACTCAATGATTCTTGTCCTCTACCAGCATCACACTCAATTGTGACTCAAGGACCAAACCCATTTGTAACAAAAATCCAGAAGAGCCCTTCTTGGAAATTGATGTCAAAGGGGGAGAGAGAGATCACATCAAAGCTTAACCATTTCTATAGGGGAGAGAATACTCAGGGGGAGAGAGTTCTTCAACAGGGAGAACGAAGTATCACAGGACCCAGATGCTTGGTGTTCAAGAGGAGAGAAGTCACATGTCTTTAAGAGGGGAAATACATGTTCATATTTGGTTGTTTGCACTCGCTCTGATTTTCTGTTCCCTATCTTCTCCCAGTATCTCATGCAAGATTCAGGGGGAGCAAGACATCTAAGGGAAGGAAATCCTTAAATTCATTGCATATCTTTACCTTTGGGGACATGTCTATATCCAATAGATTACTCTGTACTCACTCTCTACATGTCATCCCAGTCTTGGTACTCTTGTGGTTTCTTTTGTTTGCTCTGGCTAGTAGATGTATCTATGTTATTGTTGGGGAACGTAGAAATTTCAAAAAATTTCCTACACACACGCAAGATCATGGTGATGTATAGCAACGAGAGGGGAGAGTGTTGTCCACGTACCCTCGTAGACCGAAAGCGAAAGCGTTAGAACAACGCAGTTGATGTAGTCGTACGTCTTCACGGCCTGACCGATCAAGCACCGAAACTACGGCACCTCCGAGTTCTAGAACACGTTCAGCTCGATGACGATCCCCGAACTTCGATCCAGCAGAATGTCGGGGAAGAGTTCCATCAGCACAACGGCGTGGTGACGATCTTGATGTTCTACCGTCACAGGGCTTCGCCTAAGCACTGCTACAATATTATCGAGGACTATGGTGGAGGGGGGGCACCGCACACGGCTAAGAGATCAAGAGATCAATTGTTGTGTCTTTGGGGTGCCCCCTTGCCCCAGTATATAAAGGAGCTAGGGTGGAGGCGGCCGGCCAACGAGGAGGGCGCGCCAAGGGGGGAGTCCTACTCCCACCGGGAGTATGACTCCTCCTTTCCTAGTAGGAGTAGGAGAGAAGGAAGGGGAAGGGAGAAGGGAAGGAAGGAGGGGCACAGCCCCTCCCCCTAGTCCAATTCGGGCTAGGCCTTGGGGGGGGGGGGGGGCGCGGCCTGCCCTAGGCAGCCCCTCTCTCTTTCCCGTATGGCCCAATAAGGCCCGATACTTCTCCTCGCGAATTCCCGTAACTCTCCGGTACTCTGAAAAATACCCGAATCACTCGGAACCTTTCCGAAGTCCGAATATAGTCGTCCAATATATCGATCTTTACGTCTCGACCATTTTGAGACTCCTCGTCATGTCCCCGATCTCATCCGGAACTCCGAACTCCTTCGGTACATCAAAATACATAAATTCATAATAAAACTGTCACCGTAACCTTAAGCGTGCGGACCCTACGGGTTCGAGAACTATGTAGAGATGACCGAAACACGTTTCTGGTCAATAACCAATAGCGGAACCTGGATGCTCATATTGGCTCCCACATATTCTATGAAGATCTTTATCGGTCAAACCGCATAACAACATACGTTGTTCCCTTTGTCATCGGTATGTTACTTGCCCGAGATTCGATCGTCGGTATCCCAATACCTAGTTCAATCTCGTTACCGGCAAGTCTCTTTACTCGTTATGTAATGCATCATTCTGTAACTAAATCATTAGCTACATTTCTTGCAAGGCTTATAGTGATGTGCACTACCGAGAGGGCCCAGAGATACCTCTCCGACAATCGGAGTGAAAAATCATAATCTCGAAATACGCCAACTCAACAAGTACCTTCGGAGACACACCAGAGCTCCTTTATAATCACCCAGTTACGTTGTGACGTTTGGTAGCACACAAAGTGTTCCTCCGTAAACGGAGTTGCATAATCTCATAATCATAGGAACAAGTATAAGTCATGAAGAAAGCAATAGCAACATACTAAGCGATCAAGTGCTCATTAACGGAATGGGTCAAGTCAATCACATCATTCTCCTAATGATGTGATCCCGTTAATCAAATGACAACTCATGTCCATGGCTAGGAAACTTAACCATATTTGATTCACGAGCTAGTCAAGTAGAGGCATACTAGTGACACTATGTTTGTCTATGTATTCACACATGTAATATGTTTCCGGTTAATACAATTCTAGCATGAATAATAAACATTTATCATGAAATAAGGAAATAAATAATAACTTTATTATTGCCTCTAGGGCATATTTCCTTCAGTTATCTAACCTTGTTTACTCAGGTCCATTCCTTCCTAAGCCAACCCAAGACCACAAGGTAAGTATATGCATCACAGTCATGTGTATGAGGATTTCTTGCTGATGTACATACTGTTTGCAAGAAGGACTCATGAGCATGAAGGTACATTTCCTATACTCACATCATTTTCTCTGATGCATATAGCCAAGATACATGTAACACATTGCTTACTCTATTATGCTTATGCATTCACATGCTCCTATATTCCATATTTACATGATTGTATACATGTAGGGGGAGCCTATGCATGTTACGTGTCTTTCCAAAGCTTTACTTGTTATTCTCTATATCTTTATCTAAAGCTTTGATGTATGTTGTCATCAATTACCAAAAAGGGGGAGATTGAAAGCACAAGTGCTCCCTGGGTGATTTTGGTAATTAATGTCAACATATCTTTTGTTGGACTAATACTTTTACCTAGTATGTTTTAGATAAGTTCAACAATGGAGTGGCACGGACTAGAGGATGTGGAACCCCTTCAAGATGATAAGGACAAAGAATTGGCTCAAGCTCAAAGCTCAAGACTCTGCATTTTCTATTTTAGTGATCCAAGATCACATTGAGTCCATAGGAAAGCCAATACTATTAAGAGGGGATGAGGTGTTGCTTAATGGGTTGCTTGCTCAAAGTGCTTAGTGATATGCTCCAAAGCCCTCAACCACTTGCTCATATCCACATATGTCCCAAACCAAAAGTCAAACTCGGCCCCACCGAAATCTTCTATCCGGCGCCACCGAGTTCTCTTGACATAGCCACTGCCACAAACCCTAATCAATTCGGTCTCAGCGATGGGATCTCGGTCTCACCTAGACGGGCTTGCAAACTCTCTGTTGCCTATTGCAATCATTTCGGTCTCACCGAGATATGCAATCGGTCCCACCGAGTTTGCTTGGCCAACTCTCTGTTTTGCTTATTACCCAAAATCGGTCCCACCGAGTTTGTGTAATCGGTCAAACCGAGATGACACTTTACCCTAACCCTAGCACATCGGTCCCACCGAGTTGATCATGTCGGTCCCATCGAAATGCCTAACGGTCACATTATGAACCAAATCGGTCTGACCGAGTTTTCTAATTCGGTCCCACCGAGTTTGGTATTTTGTGTGTAACGGTTATATTTTGTGTGGAGGCTATATATACCCCTCCACCCACTCTTCATTCGTGGAGAGAGCCATCAGAACATGCCTACACTTCCAACATAAATTTTCTGAGAGAGAACCACCTACACTTGTGTTGAGGTCAAGATATTCCATTCCAACCACATAAATCTTGATCTCTAGCCTTCCCCAAGTTGCTTTCCGCTCAAATCATCTTTCCACCAAATCCAATCCTACGAAAGAGAGTTGAGTGTTGGGGAGACTATCATTTGAAGCAAAAGAGCAAGGAGTTCATCATCAACACACCATCTATTACCTCTTGGAGAGTGGTGTCTCCTAGATTGGTTAGGTGTCACTTGGGAGCCTCTGTCAAGATTGTGGATTTGAACCAAGGAGTTTGTAAGGGCAAGGAGATCACCTACTTCGTGAAGATCTACCCGAGTGAGGCAAGTCCTTCGTGGGCGACGGCCACGGTGGGATAGACAAGGTTGCTTCTTCGTGGACCCTTCGTGGGTGGAGCCCTCCGTGGACTCGCGCAACCGTTACCCTTCGTGGGTTGAAGTCTCCATCAACGTGGATGTACGATAGCACCACCTATCGGAACCACGGATAAAAAATCTCCGAGTCTCCAATTGCGTTTGCACATTCCAATCCCATCCCTTTACATTCTTGCAACTTGCATGCTTTACTTTCCGCTGCTCATATACTCTTGTCATGCTTGCTTGATATTTATTGTGAAATGTTTAAATTTGTGCCAAAACTCCACTTCAACTTAAAGAAATTAAAAATTTCAACTTTTCTTGCTAAGGGTCTATTCACCCCCCTCTAGACACATCTTCTTGATCCTTTCACAAGCTGGGAATCAATGAGATGTGTAGGAATCTTTGGTGTACTTATTATTTGAATCTTATTTGTTTGTTCCGAATCTTGCAAGCTGGGAATAAATGAGATGTGTAGGCATCTTTGTTGTACTTATTATTTGAATCTTATTTGTTGGTTCTGAATCTTGTAAGGTGGGAATCTATGAGATGTGTAGGCATCTTTGTTGTACTTATTGTTTGAATCTTATTTGTTGGTTCTGAATCTTGCAAGCTGGGAAACACGGCATGATGATGCAGAGGACAACAAACATAACAAACAGTTCAAACTTGGTAATATTATCTGTGTGAAAGTGCGACAAATGTGTTGATCGTGTGCGTCCTGAGAAAAATAATTCTAATTGTTGTGCATGTTGATCCTGTGGCACTGATAGAACGAGCCAATGCATTACTTGTTTTAAGAATAAATTTTAATTAAAGCTAATTAAATTTCAGTAAAGTGACGACTAACACTTTTTATTACAGTACCAATACAGACCCGCTCGTGAATCTACGTGTGGCTGGAATAGGTTTCTTAATGGAGGCGTTTGAATGTGCCGAGGTGCATGTTCTGTCGGGCGTGCAGCGGGCGAGGGAGGGGTAGTAACTGTTGTCGCCTGTACATACTCAGTTTACTGTTGAATCAAGTTTCCCAAGAGCTGAAAAATGAACTGCCGCTGATGACCCACAAGTATAGGGGATCTATCGTAGTCCTTTCGATAAGTAAGAGTGTCGAACCCAACGAGGAGCAGAAGGAAATGACAAGCGGTTTTCAGCAAGGTATTCTCTGCAAGCACTGAAATTATCGGTAATAGATAGTTTTGTGATAAGATAAATTGTAACGGGTAACAAGTAATAAAAGTAAACAATGTGCAGGAAGGTGGCCCAATACTTTTTATAGAAAAGTACAAGCCTAGAAAAACTCTTATTTAAAGCAAAGCACTCCCGAGGACACATGGGGATTTTTGTCAAGCTAGTTTTCATCATGCTCATATGATTCGCGTTCGTTACTTTGATAATTTGATATGTGGGTGGACCGGTGATTGGGTGCTTCCCTTCCTTGGACAAGCCTCCCACTTATGATTAACCCCTCTCGCAAGCATACGCAACTACGAAATAAGAATTAAGGTAAACCTAACCATAGCATGAAACATATGGATCCAAATCATCCCCTTATGAAGCAACGCATAAACTAGGGTTTAAGCTTCTGTCATTCTAGAAACCCATTACTTATTACTTCCCAATGCCTTCCCCTAGGCCCAAACAATGGTGAAGTGTCATGTAGTCGACGTTCACATAACACCACTAGAGGAAAGACAACATACATCTCATCATAATATCAAACGAATACCAAATTCACATGATTACTTATAACAAGACTTCTCCGATGTCCTCTAGAACAAACGTAACTAGTCACAAAGCATATTCATAATCATAATCAGAGGAGTATTAATTATCATTAAGGATCTGAAAATATAATCTTCCACCGGATAAACCAACTAGCATTAACTGCAAGGAGTAATCAACACTACTAGCAACCCACAGGTACCAATCTAAAGTTTTGGGACCAATGTCGAATACAAGAGATGAACTAGGGTTTGAGAGAAGATGGAGCTGGTGACGATGTTGATGGAGATTGACCCCCCTCTCGATGATAGGATCGATGGTGATGACGATGGCAACGATTTCCCCCTCCCGGAGGGATGTTTCCCCGACAGAATAGCTCCGCCGGAGCCCTAGATTGGTTCTGCCCAGGTTCCGCCTCGAGACGGCAACACTTCATGCCTAAAGCTTCTTCTTGATTTTTTCCATGGTAAAAGACACCATATAGCCAAAGATGGGCACCGGAGGCCTGCTAGGGGGCCCACAAGGTCGGGCGCGCCCGAGGGGTAGGCGCGCCCTCCACCCTTGTGGTGGCTGGTGGCCCCCTCCGTACTTTCTTGGCCCAATATTTTTTATGTATTCTAAAAACATGCTCCGTGAAGTTTTTCAGGACTTTTGGAGTTGTGCAGAATAGGTCTCTAATATTTGCTCCTTTTCTAGCCCAGAATTCCACCTGCCGACATTCTCCCTCTTCATGCAAACCTTGTAAAATAAGAGAGAATAGGCATAAGTATTGTGATATAATGTGTAATAGCAGCCCATAATGCATTAAATATCGATATAAAAGCATGATGCAAAATGGACATATCAACTCCCCCAAGCTTAGACCTCGCTTGTTGTAGCGACCATGACCTCAAACAGTCTGATCTCTGTGCTTCAGTGTCATCCCTGGATCAGTAATGCTGACACGCACAGTACTCGAAGGATTTATAACATAGTAGCAATCACGCACTTATTACATCGAATGTCTCAAAACAGAACTTATTACAGTAAATATGGCTTAAGGCCATCTAATAACGATAACAGCGGAAGACTTGGAAGATAAGCGAGTCCATCAACTCCAACGGCATTACTGAGTATAGAACCACGACCTAAAGGCACCTTACTCGTCGTCTGAAAAGTCTGCGACATGAACGTTGCAGCCCGAAAACGGGTCAAGACATGGAATATCTTGGCAATGTAACACATAGAGAGTAATATGAAAGAGTAATGCTATACTACATGCATATATGGCTGGTGGAAAGCTCTATGGTTACAGTTTTTGCGTAAAGCCAATTTTTCCCAACTGCAAAGGAATAAATTTTATTTAACTATCATGGTAGTTGCTAAACATTGAGAATGGTTGACAGCATTCTCAATCCCAATTAAGCATCATCATTAAAAACCAACAATATTAATTAAAGTAACATGATGAGATTCACATGATAATTCAAGTACTAGATAATCAAGATGTCCATAACCGGGGACACGACTAACCATGATTAGTTTATACACTCTGCAGAGGTTTGTGCACTTTTCCCCACAAGACTCGATCTCCTCCATTGGGATTCTCGCACTACATGGTGTTTGAGAAACGGATGACCGAGACATAGTCTTTCAGAAGCGCTAGCACCTTACGATGGGTAGACCGTTACACCTACATCCCCTACATCTGCTAGTCTACCACTGTTAGAGTTCGCATGACTTAATCAACTATGCTAGAGCCCATAGTAGCTTGTGGCTGCACATGGAAGTTTCTAGCATGAATAATCTCATGATCTCTTTGAGCCTGGGTGGCGGTTAATAAAGAAAAACAGGCAATTCTGGAATACCCAGGTACCTCAATCCACCCAGATGTGTATTAAAGTTGCCACCTTAAATAAACCATTAATTAACAAACTCACATCTGTCATGGATACACTCACCCAATCCACGTCTACTAGCATAGCATGGCAATATAAGCAAATGTAGAAGTAACTCCCAAGGGTTTGATAATGAAACAGGTAATAGGTTTGAGAATTGATCTAATGCATAAAAACTGGGTTAGATCCTAACCATGCAATTGTTTGAGGATTGATCTAATGCATAAAAACTGGGTATGAAAGGGAATATGATCAAAGTGTTACTTGCCTTGCCGATGATCTGTAAAACCTAGCGATTCGAAGTAGCAAGCGGCGCACTCCGGGTACTCTATCGCAAACAAACAAGCATACAATAAGTACTCATCTAATGCACAGGGAAAACTCAAATAAAAGATCTAACCAGAAAGTTCAACTTAAGAACTCCGGTTTGCCAAAAGAATCGAAACAAACGAAGCAACGAAAAACAAACTGCGAAAGAAACAAGCTTCATTTACTAATCTGGACCTAAGTCAAATTTTACAGAAGCAAAAACTTGTTTGAGTTGGTTAAACGGAAAGAGGGTTTCGAGACGAAACTCTAGGCGCTTGAATCGCCTGATTCCGATAAACGAGCGAAAAGATAAACTAAAACGAAAATCAGATCAGAAATCTCGATCAGAAATATTCGCGGAAAAATCTGAGAAAAAGAAAAACTGACGAACGGATTAACGAATGAACGTTACTGAAACTAAATGGTGAATTCGTCCATTAAAACGAACGAATGAGCGAACGCTCGCTAAATAAATAAACCGAAATAAACCGATCTAACAAAATAAAAAAAACCTACGGTTTTCAGACAAAAATCGGATCGGTTTTCTCCGAAAAACCGGCGGCGGACGGCGCGGCTACCTCGTCGAACTCCGGCGGAACTCGGGGCTCCGGCGGTAGGCGGCGTCGGCGTGGCGTGCTGCGGGCGGTGGCGGCGGCAGGCGGGCGGGTGCGGTGGCGGGGTGAGGCGGTGGTGGCGGCACTATTTATGAGGGGGCGACTTGGAGAAGGGCGCTGGTCGGGTCGGCCTCGAGGCGTGCCCGGGACTTCGATGGCGGCGGCGATGCGGTCTCCATGGGAGGCGGCGGCGGCGCGAACTGGCTTTGGCTCGGAAGGGCCTTCAGTCGAGAAGCGTTCTCTTTTTATTTTATTTTTTAAAACAGATTCCACCGGAACAAGAAAAATTCTAGAAAATAAAATAAAATTCTAAAAATGCCAAAATAAATTTTCACCGCCTAAATAAAATATTTAGAACGAGATGAACATTTTCTTGGCCCTAAAATGCAGTTTTGAAAACGTGCAATTTTTCCTAAATTCAAATAAAATAGCCAAAAACTCCGAAATAAAATCTTATTTGATTTTTTATTAAATCCTCAATATTTTTCATTTTGGGAAAGTCATTTTATTCCCTCTCGCATATTTTTATAATATAAATAACTGAACATAAAATAATTAAAATCAAATGATCCTATTTTCAAAATTTGAGAAAACTCAAATATGAAAATAACAAAATTCCCAACTCTCTCCGTGGGTCCTTGAGTTGCGTAAAATTTCTAGGATCGAACCAAAAGCAAGAAAATATGATATGCAATGATGATCTAGTGTATAACATTCCAAATTGAAAATTTGGGATGTTACAAACATACCCCCCTTAAGATGAATCTCGCCCTCGAGATTCGGGTTGGCTAGAAAATAGGTGAGGGTGGTCCTTCAGCAGATCTTCCTCTCGCTCCCAGGTGGCTTCATCCTCGGTGTGATGGCTCCACTGAACTTTGCAAAACTTGATAACCTTGCTGCGGGTGACTCGGCTAGCATACTCAAGAATCTTGACTGGTTTCTCCTCATAGGTCAAATCATTATCCAACTGAATCGCTTCCAGCGGTATTGTATCTCTTAGCGGTATATCAGCCATTTCTGTGTGGCACTTCTTCAACTGGGAAACGTGGAACACGTCGTGAACTCCTGACAATCCTTCGGGCAACTCCAACTTGTAAGCAACTTCTCCCATACGCTCCAAAACTTTGTATGGTCCCACAAAACGTGGCGCTAATTTCCCCTTAACTCCAAAGCGCTTAACTCCTAGAAGTGGGGATACATGAAGATAGAGTCTATCTCCGACTTCGTACACGGTCTCCTTGCGTTTAGAATCTGCATAGCTCTTCTGCCTGGACTGGGCTACCTTGAGCCTATCGCGAATCAACTTCACCTTCTATTTAGACTCCTTAATCAAATCTGGTCCAAACAACTGGCAGTCTCCAACTTCATCCCACGACAATGGTGTTCTGCACCTTCTTCCGTACAAGGCTTCGAAAGGGGCCATCTTCAAACTGGATTGATAACTATTGTTGTAGGAGAACTCTGCATACAGCAAATTGTTGTCCCAACTAGATCCATAATCTAGCGCACAAGCTCTCAACATATCCACTAAAATCTGGTTGACTCTCTCGGTCTGCCCATCGGTCTGTGGGTGAAAGGCTGTACTGAACTCGAGCCTGGTACCCAAAGTTTCATGCAACTGATTCCAGAACTTTGAGGTAAACTGGGTTCCTCTATCTGATACAATGCTCCTCGGAACTCCATGCAGACATACGATCCTGGTCATGTATATCTTTGCTAACTTAGCACTGCTGTAAGTAGTCTTCACTGGGATAAAATGAGCTACCTTCGTCAAACGATTGACTACAACCCAAATCGAGTCATAGCCTGAACTAGTCCTGGGCAATCCCGTGATAAAATCCATGCCTAATGTATCCCACTTCCATTCGGGTATCTGCAATGGCTGTAACAATCCTGCTGGCTTCTGATGCTCTGCCTTCACTCTCTGACATACATCACAAACTGCTACATACTCTGCAATATCCTTCTTCATTCCGGTCCACCAGAAAGTGTCCTTCAAATCCAAATACATCTTGGTATTTCCAGGGTGAATCGAGTACGGCGAATCATGGGCCTCTTGCAAAATCAACTTTCTGATCTCCGGGTCGTTAGGCACGTAAACGCGGTCCTCAACCCATAAGATATCGTGTTCATCCTCACGAAATCCTTTAGCTTTTCCCTTGCTCATCTTCTCCTTTATAGAGGCAACCTCCTTGTCAGTCTTCTGAGTTTCTCTGATCTTATCCATCAAAGTAGACTGAATCTCCAGTGCTGCTACATAGCCTCTCGGAACTATCTCCAAACATAGCTCTCGAAGATCCTCGGCTAACTCCTTTGGTAAATCTCCGGTCATGAGTGTGTTGACATGGCTCTTGCGGCTCAACGCATCTGCTACTACGTTAGCCTCTCCGGGATGATAATGCAATCTCATGTCATAATCCTTGATGAGCTCCAACCATCTCCTTTGCCTGAGATTCAACTCCTTCCGCGTGAAGATGTAATTCAAACTCTTGTGATCCGTGTACACCTCACAATGGTTTCCGATGAGAAAATGTCTCCACGTCTTCAATGCGTGCACTACGGCTGCTAACTCCAAATCATGTGTAGCATAATTCATCTCATGGGGCTTAAGCTGTCGCGAAGCATACGAAACAACTCTTCCCTCCTGCATAAGCACTGCTCCAAGTCCTTGACGTGAAGCGTCGCAATATACCTCGTAATCTTTGCTCTAATATGACAGAATAAACATTGGTGATGTAACCAAACGTTTCTTTAACTCCTGGAAACTGGCCTCACATTCTTCAGTCCATTTGAACTTGGTATCCTTCTTCAACAACTCCGTCATGGGCTTCGCAATCTTTGAGAAATTCTCAATGAATCTTCGGTAGTATCCTGCCAGTCCAAGAAAACTCCGGATCTCTCCAACTGTCGTTGGTGCTTCCCAGTTTGTCACAGTGACAACCTTGGTGGGATCTACTGCTGTACCTTCTCCGGATATAACGTGTCCGAGGAATCCAACTTCCTTCAACCAAAACTCCCATTTGCTGAACTTGGCATATAACTGATGTTCTTTGAGCTTCTCAAGTACTAAACGCAAATGCTCCTTATGCTCCTCTTCATTCTTTGAGTAAACCAAAATATTATCAATGAACACCACGACGAACTTATCCAAAAACTCCATAAACACCTTGTTCATCATGTTCATGAAATAGGCAAAAGCGTTAGACCAAATGACATAACGGTATACTCATACAGCCCATACCGTGGTAAAAGCCGTCTTAGGTATATCCACATTCTCGAATCTTTAACTGATGGTATCCTGATCGCAAATCGATCTTGGAAAATACCTTAGCTCCTTGCAATTGGTCAAACAAATCATTGATCATCGGCAATGGGTACTTATTCTTGATAGTTACTTCATTCAATCCTCGATAATCAACAACCATTCTCAATGATCCATCCTTCTTCTCCACTAGAAGTACTAGCGATCCCCAAGGTGAAGAACTTGGGCGAATAAAACCTTTATCCAGTAACTCATTTGAGGGAGTCCCGGATTAGGGGGTGTCCGGATAGCCGGACTATACCTTTGGTCGGACTCCTGGACTATGAAGATACAAGATTGAAGACTTCGTCCCGTGTCCGGATGGGACTTTCCTTGGCGTGGAAGGCAAGCTTGGCGATATGGATAGGTAGATCTCCTCCCATTGTAACCGACTCATGTAACCCTAGCCCTCTCCGGTGTCTATATAAACCGGAGGGTTTTAGTCTGTAGGACGAACAACAATCATACCATAGGCTAGGTTCTAGGGTTTAGCCTCTCTGATCTCGTGGTAGATCTACTCTTGTACTACCCATATCATCAATATTAATCAAGCAGGAGTACCGAACCTGGGTAAAAACATCGTGTCCCTTGTCTCCTGTTACCATCCGCCTAGACGCACAGTTCGGGACCCCCTACCCGAGATCCGCCGGTTTTGACACCGAAATTGGTGCTTTCATTGAGAGTTCCGCTGTGCCGTCGCCATCAGGAAGGATGCATCATCCCGTCTTTAAAGACGACACTGTTGCTAAAGGAGCTTTGGTTATCGGCCAAACTCCCTGGCTAGACGGTTTTCTTATGACCGCATGTTCGGCCGCCGCGCCGACAATGACTTCTCGGGTCATCGAAAGCAATCTTCACGTCAACTCGGAACTCGCCGAGCAGTTAGATCCGATGGATCTCTCTTCCTTAAACGAGCTCTTGGATCGCGCCATCGCATACAGGAGTCGCTACAGACTACGATCAGATTGGACCTAAACCCGATCCAAGAGAGATTAACTCTCCCCAGGTCACCCACCATGTTGAAGTGGTGGAGGAACAATGCGGCAAACCTTCATCTATCTTAAGGACTAGTTATGTCCGGATTCCCGATCCCTCCAAGCCGAATACCCGCGGAGGGGAGGACGTCACTCAAGCCCTGAACCTAAAGTCAGGCAGCGATCTAGATTCATTGGACAACATCGAAGAACCCAAGCTTCCGACTTAGGAAACTCCTTGGCCCCTGAGTCTCAGATTGGGCGAGGTTCCGGATTTAATTCCACCCGCCCACCCAAATATAAGCGATCTATCCCAAATTCGGCAAGAGCCCGCAGAAACAGTACACCATTACTGGGCCAGATTCCTCCTGGTCATGAACAGGATAAAGGATCGCAGCGAGGAGGATGCAATTTCATTCTTCTGCAACAATTGCACGGACAACGGAATCCTCAACGCCATAAGTCGCCGTGAAA
Source organism: Aegilops bicornis (assembly GCA_021605145.1). Classification (NCBI taxonomy): domain Eukaryota; kingdom Viridiplantae; phylum Streptophyta; class Magnoliopsida; order Poales; family Poaceae; genus Aegilops; species Aegilops bicornis. The sequence continues at coordinate 403,109,148 of CM038671.1, read as the reverse complement.
TTACACGCTTTGCTGACTTGGCGTCCATAGTACGAAAGTACTGTGCGATGGAAAGCGCCTGGAAAACTAAAATAAAATTTTGGGACAATCCGGCCCTGGATACAACCCCAATCCGAAATAAAAGGGCGCATTATCGCCAGGCACCTGGGTTAAACACCAAAAAGCAAAAACCCTCTATAGGGCATGGAACCGTACTGGAGGGATGGCTCAATGGACCCTGTAAAATTCATAGTACAGAGGGTGCCACACCAACTTATAGCCTTAGAGCATGTTGGATACTACGACAGGTGGCCAGAAGAGGCGTAGAGCTTCTAACTCCAGAATTCACAGAGCACCAGCCCAGGGATACCAGTACGGTATTAACAGTCTTCGCGACTTTCGCATCAAATAATATGCGAAAAAAAACACTCCGCAGCCTTGCCGAAGTCTACCAAGTAGCAACAATAAACCCATGAAGTGACACGGCTATTACCTTTAATGCCAGTGATGAACCTAAATTGTGAACAGCCCGAGCACCAGCCGCATTGGTCCTCAGTCCAATAGTGGATGGTTTTTGCCTTACCAAGGTACTCATGGATGGTGGCAGCGGATTGAACCTCATTTATGAGGAAACCCTTCGAAAAATGGAAATAGACTGGAGCCGCATTGTGCGAAGCAACACAACCTTTAGAGGAATAATCCCCAGTCGAGAAGCGTGCTGTACAGGAAAAATCACACTGGATGTGGTGTTCAGCACGCCGGATAATTATAGGTCCGAGGAGGTCACGTTCCAAGTGGCCCCATTCAGCAGCGGATACCACACTCTATTATTGCGAGAGGCATTCACAATTTTTCAAGCTATACCCCATTACGGGTACATGAAGCTCAAAATGCCCGGACCCAACGAAATCATCACTCTTGCTAATGACCCAAACATAGCACTCCGCGCTGAAAATAAGACAGTCGCACTAGCCCTTGAGGCACTATCCGAAGCCCTAGCGGCCGAGGGATCGATCAGACCGCTCCACGGTGAATGTGGACGCCGTGATACTCGATAAAAGATCCAAGTCCACCTCCTTTAAACAAAGTGCGAAATAGTCAAATTCCAAGTCCATCCAACGGACCCTACAAAACGGCCTCCATCGAGGCGCAATTAAACACCGATGTAGACGCCTGACCACGAGAATTCCTCTGTGAAAATTGGGACATTTTTGCAGCACCCTTCAGACATGCCAGAATCCCACGCCGGTGGCCGAGCACAACCTAAACATCCTAAAGGATTCAAGCCGATCAAGCGTGCTCTTGGCGTTTCTCCAAACCTAAAAGACAAGCCATGGGAGAGGAGCTAGCCAAACTCGGAGGCCGGATTCATCGTAGATATAAAACATCCGGATGGCTAGCAAACTTGGTGATGGTACCAAAGACGGACAAATCCTGGTGCCTATGCGTCGATTTCAAGGACCTCAACAAGGCTTGCCCAAAGGATCCCTCCCCCCTCCCCCGCATCGATCAAATTATCGACGCTACCGCAGGACACGATTCATTGTGTTTCCTCGACGCATACTCCGGCTACCATCAAACTAAGATGACAGAGCCAAACCAAGCCGCAACGGCATTCATCACCCCATACGGCCCATTCTGGTTCAACACAATGCCCTTCGGGCTCAAAAACGCCGGCGCAACATATGAGCGCATGATTCAGACATGTCTGGCAAACCAGATTGGCAAAACAGTGGAGGCATACGTAGATGACGTGGTCGTCAAAACCAAGCATGTCGAAACTCTAGTAGACGACTTGAGGCTCACATTCGATAACCTCCGAGCATAGGACATCAAGCTTAACCCGGAAAAATGCGTTTTTGGCGTACCAGCCGAAAAGCTCTTGGGCTTCATTGTATCTGGTAGAGGAATTGAAGCAAACCCAGCCAAGATCCGAGCTCTGTCACAATTGGATATCCCAAAGGACCTCAAACAAATACAAAAATTGACTGGATGCGTGGCGGCTCGAAGCCGCTTTATCTCCCGCTTGGGAGAAAAGGCATTACCCCTTTATCGCCTCCTCCGGCGCACCGAACACTTCGAGTGGACGTATGCCGCCACGGCCGGACTCGAAGAAATAAAAGCCATATTGGCAACAAACCCGGTCCTGGCCGCGCCTAACATCAGCGAACCAATGCTATTATACATTGCGGCAACTTATCAAGTTGTAAGCGTAGTGCTCGTCGTCGAACGAGAAATGTACGGACACAAATTCCCTCTTCAAAAACCAGTTTACTACGTGTCCACTATCCTCACTCCATGCAAGTCACGGTACCCGCATTATCAAAAGATAGCGTACGCGGTGTTTATGGCATCCCGGAAGCTGCGACGCTACTTTCAAGAGTGTTCGATAACAGTAGCCTCCGAAGTACCTCTTAATGATATTATAAACAACCGCGACGCGACGGGCCGAATTGCCAAATGGGCCATTGAGCTCCTCCCGTTCGACATAACCTATAAGCCACGGCGAGCTATTAAGTCGCAAGTTTTGGCCGACTTAAATGCCGAATGGTGACCGAACTCCCTCACGAGTACGGCACATATTCCAACTGGATGATGCACTTCGACGGCTCCAAAATGTTAGCTGGTCTGGGGGCTGGCGTCGTTGTGACGTCCCCAACAGGAGATACAGTTTAATACGTACTCCAGATAATGTATACGGACTCCAACAACGCAGCCGAATACGAGGCCCTTCTACATGGTCTCCGGATGGCAGTCTCCATGGGCATCCAACGCCTAGAGGTGCGCGGGGATTCGAACCTCGTGATATCCCAAATAAATGGAGACTTTGATGCCAAGGATCCAAAAATGGCAGCTTATCGCAACACCGTCCTAAAAATGTCAGCTCGGTTCGAGGGGCTCAAATTTCACCATATAGCCCGGGAAAACAATCAGGCAGCAGACGTCTTGGCACGCATTGGCGCAAAGCACGATGCAGTCCCCCCAACATTTTCTTGGAGAGGCTATTCAAGCCATCCGTATTATGGGAAGGGGAATCCGGAAATAACAGCCCGGACCCAACCGCACTGCCCGATACCGAACATTCTGACACAACGGGAGGCTCTGCCAACGAAGTAACATCTGCTCCCACGTAATAATGGCAGTCATTGCCCCATGGACAGAACCATTCCTAGCCTACCTAGCCGTGCAGGAACTTCCCGAGGACCAAAAGCGAGGCACGCTGCATAGTGCGGTGATCTAAAGCCTATAAAGTCCATGAGGGAGAGCTTTATAAGAAGAGCACCACCGGAGTCCTTCAAAGGTGTATCTCCGAAGAGGAAGGGCGGAATCTTCTGGCTGAAATTCATGCCAGACTCGGCGGGCACCACGCAACAGCCCAGGCACTTGTAAGCAAGGCCTTCCGGCCGACGGCCCGGGCAAATGCTCAGGACTTAGTCCAACGATGCGTCGGTTGCCAGCTCTTTGCTAACCAAAGCCATATGCCACCCACCGCCCTCCAAACTATACCCATCACAGCTCTTTGCGATGGGGGCTTGACATGGTTGGACCCCTTAAAGGAGGAACCCACAAGCAAAAATACCTCACCGTCATGGTGGATAATTTCACCAAATGGATAGAGGCCAGGCCTATTAAGACGGCCGAATCCGGACCGGTGATAGACTTCATATCAGGGGTCGTACACCGTTACGGTGTCCCCCACAGCATCATCACTGATAACGGCACGAACTTCACGGCCGACGAGGTCAAACTCTGGTGCAAAAACATGGGCATCAAGCTCGACTATGCTTCAGTCTATCACCCACAAACTAACGGTCAAGTCGAGCGAGCAAATGGTCTATTCATGAGCGGCATCAAACCCAGATTAGTGCGGTCCCTCAAGGAATCTAACACGCAGTGGGTAGAGGAGCTCGACTCCGTACTCTGGGGGCTGCGGACCACGCCGAATCGTACCACCGGATTATCACCATTCTTTATGGTATACAGCGCAGAGGCAGTTCTACCCTGCGACATAATTCATGACTCACCTCACGTGCGCATGTACGAAGAAAGAGAAGCCGAACTCGATCGGCAGGACAGTTTGGACGCCTTGGAGGAGGAGCGTGACGCGGCAAAAGCCCGTTCCACATTCTATCAACAACAGGCTCGAAGATATCAAAGCAGAGAAGTACATGCCAAAGCTTACAATGTTGGCGAGTTAGTTCTACGCCTGCCGGACAAGAAAAAGGACAAACTCAAGCCCAAATGGGAAGGTCCCTTTATTATTGACCAAGTCCTGACTGGTGGAGTGTACCGTCTGTGAGATGCATCGGATAACCGACTCGAGCCGAACCCATGGAACGCAGCCCGTCTCCGAAGATTCTACGCCTAGCGCCGGACTCTGTGTTCGTCTCCTTCCTCTGTCTATTTTTTACACATTAGCTGTCTTTTATTTCTCTCCTTCTCCATCCTTTTCTCTTACAGCCATTAAGGGCTCGTTCGCCTTGTTCAAGACACAATTGACGCGCTATCCGCGCTCATTATACCTGGGGGCTTCTTTAACAGAAGCTTATTTATACGTGCTTCATGCCCAACACATGTGGCACACTTCCTCATGTACCTTTTATTCACCATTATATGCATCGATATGACTTAAGTTTTGGCCAAGATGGGTTGCCTGGCTCCTGTGCTTACCCCTACGTTCCCGATTGTTCGGCTAGGTGGTAAAGGGAGCACCTCTGCGATTGTTACTGTCGGGTTAGCCGGATGTGTACCTTAGACTGGGTGAAGCCGAAATCTAGCGTTCTTAAGGGAATATACGGTCGGTGAACTAAAGATGATTTCTCACTCCTTTATTTATCTGCCCCTAGATGCTTTTCTTCTTTTTTCGCAGTCCGGACATGCACTTTAGGGCATGCCTCCCAGGGAAAGGAACCCCTAACGGAACTATTCTCCCTGGAAGATGTTTCTTACTAACCATGTAATATAACATAACTAGTTGGGCACTTGTCTGTTCAAGCACTAATGACCCCTACGGCTAGTCTCCACGCTTGCCCCGGTTCTTACATAACCGAGAGGGTATTCGGACACACTCCGGACTAACGGGTCCCGAGGTTGAAGCGAAAAGGTCCGCCATGACAAACGAGCTACAATCCGGCTAGAAGGAATTTTACATGTCATCTTAATTTACATAGTCAATTTGACTGGGTATATTCCTCTTCAATACCATCCAACAGGCTGTCTAGTTTACAGTCCTGTTGGGAATATTTGGCGGCCAATTCTACCTGGCCGTACACTAAGCTCACAGGTCCGACCTCGGCCATGTGGTTTGGGTCAGCCTTCGTGTACTGTGTCTTCACCATGGCCCAGGTCTCCCTAGCGCCTTGACGGCAGGCCGATATCTTCCATAACCGGAAGTGCCGTCGCGCTCCCTTTAGCTTCTCTACAAGCTCTCCAAGGCCTTCGGGCATGGAGACGGATGGCCACAAGGCCTGGGCGACGCCTTGCATCACCTGCCGAACTTCGTTAAATGCGGTTGTGAGCTTCAGGAAGAAGGTCACCCGTAGAACCGGGCATTTCCTCTGCAGGCCGACTTGTCAAAGATACCTCTGAGACATAACTCGCTAATCGACTTCCTCGCCGAACTCTTTTTCAAAAGTTCGTTCAAGCACTTACTAAAAATGCCGCGTCGAAGCCGCCGATTCTCCTTCACGGAGTCCGACAGCTGGCCACGAACATCCTTTAGTTCTTCGCCCAGCTGGGAATTGGCATCTTGGAGATTATTCTTCTCCTGCCTGACCTTCGTAAGCACGGTCTCGTCAGCCTTTAACCGGCGCAAGAGTTGTTGCTTGTCCGGACCTACTCCGGCGCCATCTGCAATGTTATGGTCAGATTTGCACACACGCCGCACTTCACAACATACTTATCTTTCGAAGCATATATTACCAGAGGGGTTCTCCTTGGCCTCCCCTGTCGCGGCTAGTGCGGCCTCAAGTTGGGCTTTGCACTCTTCCAGCTCCTGGGACAGTTGGGTATTCTTTTTTGTAAGATCCTGCATAACAAATGATCCTTAAATCAGTTATTCTAACTGTTTCAAGTCTCGGGGCTCTTGACACATATAACCATCAAATTTTCTCACCCGTATGTCTTTCACATACTACTCCGTGGCTCTGGCTAGACCATTTTGAGCGGCACGGAGGTACGCATCTCCCGAATTGAAGGCATCCAATGCCTCTTCGGAGAAACAAGCATCACGAAAAACTATCCGGCGACGCCTGTGGTTCATGGCACTCTCCACCTCGGAATTGGTGGCAGACAGCCCGTCCGCATCCTCTGTCGGAGGAGCGTCCGGTGCGCGCCTCGTGTTCGCCTCCGCTTAGGACCCGGCCTTGGAGCCTGGCTGGTGGAGGCGCGATTGGCAACCTCTCTGGATATAGTCCGGCGAGCGCTCTTTTTCCTGAAGAGAGCACGAGCGTTAGTATGCCTTTAGGGAATAAAACCTGGGAATAAGATGGCACGCCATACCGCTTTGCCGGCATCTCAATCCGGACCGCACTTCTTTTCAGCCTGGTGGGCCTTGCTACCCCTTGTTGGCTAGCCACCACAGGCTCGGCCTTCCGCCTCAAGGACTTCCCCTGCAAAAACACCGTTGGTATATGATGATCAAATAAGCACGGATGGATCATTTTAAAAGTACTGGGACTTCGGTCTCGGTTACTTGTGAAGCTGGAAGCAGTCCGGGATAATCAGCCGTAATGGCCACCAAGGCGTTGTCCTTGCTCAATTGATGAAATACCCCATCGATCAGCTCCACAGATAAGTCCGGTCCTCTTGGGAGACCGGGTCGAAGGACCATTCCGGGTCCTCGGGTTGTGGAGGAGGGCTGTTTATCTCCTTTACAGCCTGGCGTAGCTCCTACGTTGAAATTGCTAGACTGAATACTTAACTATGGGAATATGAAACGGATGGGCGAGTAAAAGTGTCCGCTTACCCAGCTTGGAAGATTGTACATAGAAAATCCGCCCCGTGGGTTGACGCGGAGAAATTCCTCCTCTTCTCCCTTGTACAAAGCAGACAAGATCTTTATTAGAGCGGCAACCGATTCCGACCCCTTACGGCCGCACCGGGTGGCGTCGTCCTCCCCGTTGAAGTCCCACATGGGGTGGCCTCTATACTGAAGCGGCTGCAACCCCCGCATATTGCATGTGGCCATGACCTCGAGCATGGTCAGTCCGGAATGAGCTAACAACCGTATCTGGCTCATCAGGTAAAGGACGTCCTTGTCATTTTCCTTCTGAGGGCTCCGTGGACGCCGGGTTAGGCGCTTCTTCAAAGGAGCATTATCAAACTTAGGGAGGCCGATCCGAATAGGGTCCGGCAGGGGGACATCTTCTATATAAAACCATTCTGAAGGCCAGTCTTCGGACGCCTTCTGAAGGCCATAGTTCGGCTCCGCCCAGTTGATATATCGACCCCTCCTGAGAACGGGGCACAAGGCAGAACAACTTCTTCCACAGCGCGAAATGAGCCTCGATGCCCAAAAACAGCTCGCAAAGGGCTACGAAGCCCGCAATATGAAATATGGAGGCAGGCGTAAGGTTGTGCAACTGGAGGCCGTAAAACTCCAGGAGCCCCCGGAGAAACGGATGAATTGGAAATCCGAGCCCTCTTATCAAATAAGGGACAAGGCATACCCGCTCTCCTTTGGAGGGGTTAGGGACGCTCTCGCTTAAGCGCTCCACCATTATAGGTGGCAAGCCCGGCTCGAACCGGGACCATGTAGGCTGAGGGCAGAAACCCCTTGGCTTGGAGCGTCACTAGCTCATTTGTGGGGACGGAGCATCTCTCCCAATCTCGAGTCAAGGCTGGGAGGGCGAGAGGAGGAGCTGCGTCGACTGGCCATGATGGAATGGATCTCTGTCGGATGCGCTCCGATGAATGCTCGCGAAGGGAAGATGGTGTGGTTCGTATCTAATTCCTCGTCTCTTTTATAGGCAGCTCATTTGTGCAGCTAGGGCGGTAAATGAAAAAAATACCCTGGCTTTTCGCGTTCGTTAGCCATTATTGGGTGTGGAAGCCAAGGAGCGCAACATTCACCAGAAGCCGGACACTATTCAACAGGTATATGGAATTTGGAGAAGAATGCGCCTTGCAATGCCGAAGACAAATCTACACACCGGACTCATCGTCATTGAAGCCTGTTTCGGGGGCTACTGAGGGAGTCCCGGATTAGGGGGTGTCCGGATAGCCGGACTATACCTTTGGCCGGAGTCCTGGACTATGAAGATACAAGATTGAAGACTTCGTCCAGTGTCCGGATGGGACTTTCCTTGGCGTGGAAGGCAAGCTTGGCGGTACGGATATGTAGATCTCCTCCCATTGTAACCCATTTCTGTGTAACCCTAGCCCTCTCCGGTGTCTATATAAACCAGAGGGTTTTAGTCCGTAGGACGAACAACAATCATACCATAGGCTAGCTTCTAGGGTTTAGCCTCTTTGATCTCGTGGTAGATCTACTCTTGTACTACCCATATCATCAATATTAATCAAGCGGAGTAGGGTTTTACCTCCATCGAGAGGGCCCGAACCTGGGTAAAAACATCCTGTCCCTTGTCTCCTGTTACCATCCGCCTAGACGCACAGTTCAGGACCCCCTACCCTTGATACGCCGGTTTTGACACCGATATCCTTAATCTGCTTCTTAATTTCCTCCAAATCTTGTGCGGGCATCTGGTACGGTCTCTTAGATATCGGCCCTGTGCCTGGCAAAAGCTCAATAAAAAACTCAATGTCTCTATCCGGTGGCATACCTGGCAAATCTTCTGGAAATACGTCATGGAAATCCTTCACCACTGGTACTTCCTCCTGCACAACTCCTGATAAGGAATTTACTTGAGTCCTCTTCGGCTCATGCCGTGACACATACTTGATTCTTCTTCCTTCTGGGGTGGTAAGCAAAATCGACTTACTAGCGCAATCGATGTTTCCTCCATACATCGATAGCCAATCCATACCTAGAATCACGTCCAAACCTTGCGATTCCAGAATGATTAAATCCGTGGGGAAAACTGTCAGGACCCCGATTCCACGTCACATCGATCTAGCTGGTAACACCTCATATCACTTTGTGGCCTCACGCACGGTATTCCCACGGGTGTCGCCTTACCATGGCCCAGGACCGTTTGCGCCTTTTGGCTCACGTATATGATAGTGTCGCTAGTACCCATATGACAGAGAACCGGGCCGACATGGCTAGTCGTGAACCCAAAGCGGCACTAACCCATGGGGACAGGCATACATGAATCAACTTCGAGCATGTCGGTCAGCAGCTTGTGAATCCGGGCTGTAGCACTGGACTAACAGGACTCGGGAACCCAGGCTGTAGCAGGCTAGGCAGGACTCCGGATGTCACCGCGTGACATTTCCCCAAAGGGACAGACACAAGAACGAAGTGAAACACATGCCGGCCAGTCAAGTGGTCCGGAGCAGTAGTGCTGGGCTAGCAGGACTCCGGTGAACCGGGCTGTAGCGGACTACTATGGCTCAAGGAAGCACTAGACTACATTACCCCATAAGAGAGGCTGCCAAGGATAAACAACTAGATTGTCGGATCCCACACATACCAAGCATTAAAAACATACACACAATATATCGATATGTGTAAATACAACATGGCATCACAACATAACTCTACGACTCAAGTATTTATTCATTAGGCTCCGAGGAGCGAGATATTACAAACATGGGTCTCATGACCCAACATTCAGAGCATACAAATCAAAGCAGAAGCGGAAGCTTAACATGTCTGAGTACAGACATCTACAAATGGAAAAGGCCGAGAAGCCTGAAAATCTACCAGATCCTGCCAAGGGCACAAGATCGTAGCTGAGGTAACAAGATAAACGTCGAAGTCCACGCGGAACTACTAGCGACACTGAAGTCTCTGTGCAAAAACATAAAATAGGCAAACGTGAGTACAAATGTACTCAGCAAGACTTACATCAGAACTAACTACATATGCATCATTATCAACAAAGGGGGTGGTGGAGTTTGACTGCAGCAAGCCAGCTTTGACTCGGTGGCTATCCTGAACTACGACTGCAAGTAGCTCTTTTGAGGTGGCGCACACGAGTCCGCATATTCACCATATCAATACACCACTATGGATCCGCTCCCGTCTCCCTCCAAGAACGCCATCCATAGCACTCACGCTTATCTTGTGTATTTTAGAGTATCCACTTTCACTTGTCTATGAACTGTTATAGGCAACCCAGAAGTCCTTTACCGCGGACACGACTATTCGAATAGATGATGATAACCCTGCAGGGGTGTACTTCTTCACACACGCTCTCACCACTTAACGCCGTTTACACGACATGTACTCGGCAACCTTCAAGCGGAAGCCCAGCGAGGGTGTTGGCCACGACCTACCTAAACACTCAAGTCTCTAGTCCAGGTTATCGCCTATTCAGGTTCCATCCGCGAAGTCCGCCGAGGTTTCCACATACGGCCCCGAACGATGTGTACAGGTTCCGCGACACCAAGCAGGCGCCCGGCATACCCGGCCACGTGCCTACCGCATCACAGCCCACCCCTTGGGTCAAGATCGCCCACGGCCTCCAAAGATACTACAAACACTGTAAACTACTTGCAACTCCTGGGCCAGAGCACAAGGGTGGTTAAGAAGTCGAGAGGGCACTTAAGCATTCCAATGCATGGTAGTAATCGTCATGGATCACAAACACGTAACTCAGTTCCTAAGGGCGGCTTCAATGAGATAACCCACCATGTACTCCTACATGGCCTCTCACCGATACCTTTACCAAATCGTGTTCACACATTTAGCTCTCAACAGATGGGACATGTTCACACACCTCCGATTCATCCCCGATGAATCGGACCTGACTCAACTCTAAGCGATGGCAGTGCATGACAAACAAGCATGAATGAGTAGGCACATCAGGGCTCAAACAACTCCTACTCATGCTAGTGGGTTTCATCTATTTATCGTGGCAATGACAGTCATGCAGAGGATAAAGGGGTTCAGCTACCGCAGCAAACAACAGATGAATCGTTGTTGTCCTAATGCAGTAAAAGAGAGCAGGAGCGAGAGAGTGGGATTGTATCGGAATGAACAAGGGGATTCTGCTTGCCTGGCACTTCTGAAGATAATAGAGTTCTTCATTGGTGTCATCGATCTCGTCGTCGGAACATAGTCTCATCGAGAGGGGCGGATTCACCAAGCAAACCACGGAAGGACACAATCAATGCAATGCGAAAATATGATGCATGCTATGACATGGCAATATGATGTGTGATAGGTCTAATGCAACTTGGGATAGAAAGGTTTGAGTCCATTTGAACCAAGGATTCAAATGATCACCCAAAATAATAAGTGATATAAGTGCATTAGCTTGTTTCACATAAACAACAAGGTTAAATTGTTCTGACATGCATGAAACTAGTACATATGGAAAGATTGGATTTTTCTGATCATTTTTCATATATAAATCTTTGCATTTGGAGTTACAGATTAATTTCTATGAATTTTTGAAGTTTGAACTATTTTCTGGAATTTCCTGTATAAGAATAATTCCGATGGTGGATTAATGCGTCGACATTAAATCGAGGTGACATCAGTGGTCAAAGGGGACGTCCAGGTCAACCTGACCAATGGGTCCCGCGTGTCAGCAGTTATCTTAACTACTAATATTAGTTAGCGCTAACCCTAGGTTAATTAGCAGAGCGGGCCCTACTTGTCATAGGCTCAGGGGGAGTCAACCTGGGCCCGCCCAGTCAAAGTCAACGGGTCAAACCCGCCGGGCGACTTCGGCCGGGCCCGAGGCAGACGGTGGCGCTGGAAACCGCCCACAAGGCATGGACGAGGCCGTTCTTGGGCTCGTTGGAGAGCTCTTGCAGACGCACGTTGAGTGGTGGTGGCGGCCGGGCCTATGGTGGCCGGAGCCAATGACGGCGAGCTCCAGGGCGGCGGCCGGAGTTCGGGTTAGCATGGGGGCGGCGTTAGGGAGCATGAAAGGGGGTGCGGAGGGGTGCTATGGCCTCCTGGGGGTGCACTGAGCACGGCTGCATGCTTGGTTTAAACGGAGGCGAACCAAAACGACAGCGGTGACAAGTCCGGCGCCGGTGTGGTCTCTGTCTCGATGGAAATGAAGGCTACGATGAGCTAATGGACATGGGAGAAGGGGGAATCGGTAGAGGGGCTCACGGAGAGTGCAGAGGTGGCCTCGGTGTGCTCGGGGAAGCACTGGAGCGAGCGGGGCGGCGAGAGGGATCTCCGGCGGTCCGAGGTTGAAGACGGTGACAGGGCAGTGCTGCGGTGCGTCTCGGCTTGCTTGACTTGGCGGAGATGTCGGGGACGATGTGGTGGAGCTCCTGGACTGGGCGGGGAAGCGAGGGGGAGGTGGTGGACACGGCAACGACGAGCGACGGCGACGGCTCCGCTCGGCTTTGGGAGAGAGATCGAGAGAGAGCGAGGCAGGGAGAGAGGGGAGGTCGAGGGGGGTCCAGGGGGTCTGCGTGGCAACGCCAGAGGCGTCCAGGCCGTCGAGGAGGCAGGTGAGCAGGGTGGAGGTGGCCAGCAGCGTCTGCCGTGCCCAGCCTTCTCCTCTCGCCCTCTTGGCAAGAGGTAGAAGACGAGGCTGCCCACAGTGGGCTGGAGTCGTGAGGTGTGTTGGCAGTGGGTACATGTGACGCCGAGCCAGTAAGTGGTTCAGGTACTCTCCTCTCCTTCTAAGATGTTTCTGTTTTCTATTTCCTTCTCTGTTATTTGTATTGATTTAGTTTTAAGCACTAAACCATTTTGCTTGCTTCTGATAATTTTGTATGGGATGAAAGGATTATTCCAAAGCCCCTCACAATTTCTCAGAATTATTGGACACATATTCGATATATAGTAAATATAAATCCAATGGAAATAGTTATTGCATTAGCTTCAGATGCCAAAATAAATATTTATGAGCTCCTAAAAATATTGGTTTGAATTTTACTTACATCCAATATTTTCGTAGAGAAACATGAACATTTTCTTGGACCTATTTGAAGCAATTTTTATCTTGGTCATTTTCAGAAATGATTTCTGAGGCTTTCACATGTCCCCATTTCAAATTCATTGAAATTTAAACATGATGCATCACTCTAATGCAAGCACTAAGCATTACCAGAACTGGGGATGTGACAACTCGCCCCCACTAAACAAGAATCTCGTCCCGAGATTCAAGACGTGAGGTAAGAAGATAGAGGGGACACAAAGCTATCACAATCTTCAAGATCCAATTTCTCTTCTCGAAAATGTTGATTCATTGCATCATTTTGATCTTGACATCTTGCTTTGAGAACTCCATTCAACATGACCACGAGAAGAAATGAAAACTCTAGAGGAATCCATCCTCTCGAGGATCGAGCAACTGACGATAAACTCACAGAATGAGGCACAGAACACCTCTTGAGCTGAGATGATCAAACACACTTCGGGAGGGATGGAAGAACAGATGACGGGGGTTCAATTTGGTAGGCAACAATTCCACGCTTGAGGAGATGGTGAATGGTTTCAAGATAGCGATGAAATAACTGCCATGATTCCATAACGGGCACCTTAGAGAAGGTGACTCGTAGAATTATTCCCTTAAGTGGCAAAAGAATTACTTTTGATACAGTAGATCATTGAAACCCTTTATGCCAGCCTAAGGCAATCACAAACGATCGTTCGAAGGAGTTGGAAGGAACGGCATACTCAGATTGGAAAGAAACTATGGTTATAGAACAACTCGGCAAATGGAAGGCACATTCCAGTTGATACCAAGGATATAACCTAGTGACTGGGCGTGCTTTCAAGAACTTGAGCATTTCCATATTCATCAAGGTTTTACCAACATCCGTGCCGAGGATCCTGACAACACATCATACTACCATGATGAACGGTAATGGAGGATGCATGTGCAAAGGGGGACATCACTTTCTCGGATTTTTCCTTAGCAATGCCAAAGAAGCAAATCTAGATGATCGACCGAGAGACATTTAGCACTCCGCTTCTAATGTTCTCCTTGATGTGTTAGCGTAATCCATTCATAGATATGTTTGGTATCTTGAACATCAAGTAAAGGTCGGACTTCGGGAGCACAAAATCCATAAGGAACAACTTCTAGAATAAGTCATGCGAAATCCTCATGGGAAGTGACCAAACGGCTTAATCAAGATACTACAATAATAGTGCTTCCAGCTAGGTGCGTCCACTTCACTAGAACCTATATCATAGTTCTTGGAAGAAGTTCCAACCATCATATCTGCCTGAGATTCAGATGTGGTTGGTGTCAGGGTATTCCAGACTCATCAAGTCTAGAAAGAAAAATTAAAGTTTGCAACACAAATCGACGAGAAGACGTTGTGAGATTCTCGGGGAATGAACTACGATAGCAAGCTCCAAAACATGAGTTGGTTCTGCTACAAACATGTGCACACGCTGTCCAAGACAAGCATGACCACGCGATAGTCTTACAACAAAACACTATCGAGTCCTGGTTGGGAATCATCGTTAATGATATCGAAGCCCTTGCATAAGTCCGGATCCTAAGAAGGAACTTCTCCTTGAACAAATCAGTCAGTGGCTTGGTGTGCTAGGAACACATATGGAGTGGAGGTAATTAATCTACCAAACCATAGAATACTTCGCACGTATGCATGACTGATTTGGGATGATTCCAAGGGAAACAAAACAAACCTTTCTCGTACTCACGGCGGCAACTTGCACCATTGCACATGAATTAGAGGAAGTCACTTCTTCCATCCAAGCATAAGCTTCATGACCGGAACACGAAGGCATTGCTTACAAAGTTTCCAACACTAGCTTAATGTTTAACACGAATCATGGGGAGACAAAATGTCGATGGACTCAACAACAACTCATCGGAATTTCCATATCACCGACTTCCACCATCATGTGAACACGGTGATAGCATTGGTCAGACCAAAAGATGTAATGGTGTATGCTCGAGGGATCAACCACGAGTGAGACAACATTACGAACATCATTGGTTCTGATTTGACTTGATGATAGCCCATACTCAAGTCAAAGTTTGGTTAAGATGGTAGGTCCATTAATTGATCACGAGGACCAATCGATGAAGAAATCATCTTTCTACAACAAACACACAACACAAGATATCCCTTTGGAAATGAACTAAGTTAGACAAGCTTTTATCTTCCAACTCTCCAAGTTGTTGTTTAGCTTAACCAACTAGCTCGGGGTATCCAACATGCATTCTTGGAGAAAGGGTGGTTTACAAGAAAACCAACTTGATCACGAACTCAACATAGCGGTCAGGTGACAACATGGTGATACTTCCAAGAAGATATTCAGAATATCACGAACCACCAATATATTGCTAAGCTCGAGAACAATCTTGCTTTTCAGGGCAAGACAATATGATCAAAGAGCAAGGGATTGATATAATCCTAACTCATTGATCGAAGAGTGCACCAGAATAAGGACTAGGTAGCACGATCAATCTTAGGATGATGATTTAATAACCAACACACTAAGAATGAGAATATTGTCCATTAACTACCAGGGAACGAGGTTGCTAGGAGTATCGATTTCACACATCACAGTTCACTTGTCGGCATTCCGGTTACAACAACACGGGACCGAGGAATGAATAATGATAGCGAGAAGTATCACTACGTCAAGAATTCATGAGGAATGGTGCAATCCTCATGACAATCCTGACATAAAGGGGGTAATACTCCGAGGTAGAACAGAATCAAAAGCTGGATTGGGATTTGATTTGTGGATTACAACTGCTTTGACCCAATCCTGGATATGGATGAGGTACTGGAGTTTGTTTCTCCTAGTCATTCCAGAATAGAATGGCTTGATAGGCCACAAGAATAATAGGCATCGATAAACGAATGCACGCATACTCTTGATTATCAATTGATAGATGGAGGTTAGAAAACAACTAAAGAGGGACAACTCAAAGGAACATATGTTTTTTTTCTGAGTTGTGGATGCATAGATCAGTATGTCGAGCGAAGCTCAACATTTCTTCCGGATAACCCATGCGAAAGGGTAGAACTGGCATATTCACAATTATGAATGGATAACTCCTCAAGAGTACTCTGATTGTGATCCTTCGGTTCAGCGAGGAACTTCTTCCATAAGCGGTTCATAGTATTTGGAAGAAGGAAATACCACGGACCTCGAGGACTATCGCAAAGTTACTAATATCCTGAAGGAACTAGCAAACACTATCAACAGGAGGTAAGTAGGGTGAATCTCGGGTTCAAAACCCAGAAGTGGAATACCTACATACTAAATGGCATCACGGGATGCTTTCGAGAATGATGGCGAGAGTCATCACACTGGAGACACAGATCATGGCTAGATCACAAGATGATCCCCTAAAAAATCTAGGGTCATAATAATAACTCCAACATAAACGTCGAGGCAATGGAGTACCTCAACACACCGATTAGTGTGCTTATTCTGACCAAAAAGGACATCGTGAACGGAAAGAAAGGATTTGCAAATGCATCAGACTATTTAGAGACCTGGGATGACTCGGACAGCATAACATCTGTAAATGCTCAAAATGATTTGAGACATCCTGCAAAAATGGTGGCATAACCACTCAAAATAAGCACAAAATCAAGGTTCCGAGACCAACTATGAACACACGAAAGTAGTAGAAACTGAACTGGGGCTTAAAACCAACAATCTTAAAGGTCTATGGATTAGTAACACGTCATCCTGATAGATAGATGAGAAGCCTAGTTCCTAACCCCGTAGAAGAGAAGAGGATGACTCGGATCGTAAGGCCATGAGGTATAAGGAGTAAAAAGAGCCCTACGTTCCTTCCACAATCAATTCCCTTACATAACTAAAGCATTTCTAGACACAACTTCGACCGGTTTGGCTTGGTAATCCTACAGCAACAAAGCTCGATACCAAAGCTGTCAGACCCCGATTCCAAGTCACATCAATCTAGCCGGTAACACCTCATATCACTTTGCGGCCTCACGCACGGTATTCCCACGGTGTCGCCTTACCATGGCCCGGGACCGCTTGGCGCCTTTTGGCTCACGATATGATAGTGTCTCTAGCATCCATATGATAGAGAACCCGGCCGACATGGCTAGTCGTGAACCCAAAGCGGCACTAACCCATGGGGACAGGCATACATGAATCAACTTCGAGCATGTCGATTGCCAAGCGTGTGAATCCGGGTCAGTAACTGGGCTAACAGGACTCCGGGAACCCAGGCTGTAGCAGGCTAGGCAGGACTCCGGATGTCACCGCGTGATATTTCCCCGAAGGTACATACACAGGAACGAAGTGAAAAACATGCCGGCTAGTCAAGTGTTCCGGAGCAGTAGTGCTGGGCTAGCTGGACTCCGGTGAACCGGGCTGTAGCGGACTACTATGGCTCAAGGAAGCACTAGACTACATTTCCCCATAAGAGAGGCTGCCAAGGATAAACAACTAGATTGTCGGATCCCACACATACCAAGCATTAGAAACATACACACAATATGCTCGATATGTGTAAATACAACATGGCATCACAACATAACTCTATGACTCAAGTATTTATTCATTAGGCTCCGAGGAGCGAGATATTACAAACATGGGTCTCATGACCCAACATTCAGAGCATACGAATCAAAGCACAAGCGGAAGCTTAACATGTCTGAGTACAGACATCTACAAGTGGAAAAGGCCGAGCAGCCTGAAAATATACCAGATCCTGCCAAGGGCACAAGATCGTAGCTGAGGTAACAAGCTAAACGTCGAAGTCCACGCGGAAATACTAGCGAGACTGAAGTCTCTCTGCAAAAACATAAAATAGGCAAACGTGAGTACAAATGTACTCAGCAAGACTTACATCAGAACTAGCTATATATGCATCATTATCAACAAAGGGGGGTGGTGGAGTTTGACTGCAGCAAGCCAGCTTTGACTCGGTGGCTATCCTGAACTACGACTGCAAGTAACTCTTTTGAGGTGGCGCACACGAGTCCACATATTCACCATATCAATACACCACTATGGATCCGCTCCCGTCTCCCTACGAGAACGCCATCCATAGCACTCACGCTTATCTTGCATATTTTAGAGTATCCACTTTCACTTGTCTATGAACTGTTATATGCAACCCAGAAGTCCTTTACCACGGACACGGCTATTCGAATAGATGATGATAACCCTGCAGGGGTGTACTTCTTCACACATGCTCTCACCACTTATCGCCGTTTACACGACATGTACTCGGCAACCTTCAAGCGGATCGCCATCGAGGGTGTCGGCCACGACCTACCTAAACACTCAAGTCTCTAGTCCAGGTTATCGCCTATTTAGGTTCCATCCGCAGGGAGTCCGACCGAGGTTTCCACATACGGCCCTGAACGATGTGTACAGGGTTCCGCGACACCAAACGGGCGCCCGACATACCCGTCCACGTGCCTACCGCATCACAGCCCACCCCTTGGGTCAAGATCGCCACGGCCTCCAAAGATACTACAAACACGAAACTACTTGCAACTCCCCGGACAGAGGACAAGGGTGGTTAAGAAGTCGAGAGGGGCACTTAAGCATTCCAATGCGTGGTAGTAATCGGTCATGGATCACAAACATAGAACTCAGTTCACGAGGACGGCTTCAATGAGACAACCCACCATGTACTCCTACATGGCCTCTCACCGATACCTTTACCAAATCGTGTTCACACATTTAGCTCTCAACAAGATGGGACATGTTCACACACCTCCGATTCATCCCCGATGAATCGACCGACTCAACTCTAAGCAGTAGCAGGCATGACAAACAAGCATGAATGAGTAGGCACATCAGGGCTCAAACAACTCCTACTCATGCTAGTGGGTTTCATCTATTTACTGTGGCAATGACAGGTCATGCAAAGGATAAAGGGTTCAGCTATCGCAAGAAACAAATGTATGAATCATTGTTGTCCTAATGCAGTAAAAGAGAGCAGGAGCGAGAGAGTGGGATTGTATCGGAATGAACAAGGGGGTTTTGCTTGCCTAGCACTTCTGAAGATAATATAGTTCTTCATTGGTGTCATCGATCTCGTCGTCGGAACATCGCTCACCGAGAGGGGACTACACGGCAAGCACGTATGACACAATCAATGCAATGCGACAATATGATGCATGCTATGACATGGCAATATGATGTGTGATAGGTCTAATGCAACTTGGGACATAATGTTTCGGTCCATTTGAACCAAGGATTCAAATGATCACCCAAAATAATAAGTGATATAAGTGCATTAGCTTGTTTCACCTAAACAACAAGTTTAAAGTCTTCTGACATGCATGAAACTAGTACAGATGGAAAGATTGGATTTTTCTGATCATTTTTCATATATAAATCTTTTCATTTGGAGTTACAGATTAATTTCTATGAATTTTTGAAGTTTGAACTATTTTCTGGAATTTCCCGTACAAGAATAATTCCAGTAATTGGATTAATGCGTCAGGGTGACGTCAGTGGTCAAAGGGGACGTCCAGGTCAACCTGACCAGTTTGTCCCGCGTGTCAGCTGTTATCTTAACTAACTAATATTAGTTAGCGCTAACCCTAGGTTAATTAGCAGAGCGGGCCCCACTTGTCATAGGTTCAGGGGGAGTCAACCTGGGCCCGCCCAGTCAAAGTCAACGGGTCAAACCCGCTGGCGACTCGACGCCGGTGAGGCCCGAGACGGCGACGAGGCTCGAAAACAGCCCACAAGGCACGGACGAGGCCGTTCTTGGGCTCGTTGGAGAGCTCTTGCAGACGCATGTCGAGTGGTGGTGGCGGCCGGGCCTATGGTGGCTGGAGCCAACGACGGAGAGCTCCAGGGCGGCGGCTGGAATTCGGGTTAGCACGGGGTCGGTGTTAGGGAGCATGACAGGGGGTGCGAAGG
This sequence comes from Aegilops bicornis, assembly GCA_021605145.1. Taxonomy (NCBI): domain Eukaryota; kingdom Viridiplantae; phylum Streptophyta; class Magnoliopsida; order Poales; family Poaceae; genus Aegilops; species Aegilops bicornis. The sequence continues at coordinate 403,089,254 of CM038671.1, read as the reverse complement.
GGTGCTATGGCCTCCTGGGGGTGCACTGAGCATGGCTGCATGCTTGGTTTAAACGGAGGCGAACCAAAACGACGACAGCGACAAGTCCGGCGCCGATGAGGTCTCTGTCTTGACGGAAACAAAGGCTACGATGAGCTAATGGACACGGGAGAAGGGGGAATCGGTAGAGGGGCTCACGGAGAGTGCAGAGGTGGCCTTGGTGTGCTCGGGGAAGCACTGGAGTGAGCGGGGCGGCGAGAGGGATCTCCGGCGGTCCAAGGTTGAAGCCGGCGACAGGGCGGTGCTGCGGTGCGTCCCGGCTTGCTTGACTTGGCGGATAGGTCGGGGACGATGTGGCGGAGCTCCTGGACTGGGCGGGGAAGCGAGGGGGAGGCGGTGGACACGGCAACGACGAGCGGCGGCGACGGCTCCGCTCATCTTTGGGAGAGAGAGAGCGAGAGAGAGCGAGGCAGGGAGAGATGGGAGCGGTCGAGGGGGGTCCAGGGGGTCTGCGTGGCAACGACAGAGGCGTCCAGGCTGTCGAGGAGGCAGGTGAGCAGGGTGGAGGTGGTGCGCGCATGCGCCGTGCCCAGCTTCTCCTCTGCCTACTGGCAAGAGGTAGAAGACGAGGCTGCCCACAGTGGGCTGGGCCGCCAGTGTCTTGGCAATTTGGGTGTCATGGCCTTGAGCCGAATAACTGGGTCATGTACTCTCCTCTCCTTCTAAGATGTTTCTGTTTTCTATTTCCTTCTCTGTTATTTGTTTTGATTTAGTTTTAAGCACTAAACCATTTTGCTTGCTTCTGATAATTTTGTAGGGGCTAAAAGGATTATTCCAAAGCCCTCACAATTTCTCAGAATTATTGGACACATATTCGATATATAGTAAATATAAATCCAATGCAAATAGTTATTGCATTAGCTTCAGATGCCAAAATAAATATTTATGAGCTCCTAAAAATATTGGTTTGAATTTTACTTCTGTCCAATATTTTCATAGAGAAACATGAACATTTTCTTGGACCTATTTGAAGCAATTTTTATCTTGGTCATTTTCAGAAATGATTTCTGAGGCTTTCACATGTCCCCATTTCAAATTCATTGAAATTTAAACATGATGCATCACTCTAATGCAAGCACTAAGCATTACCAGAACTGGGGATGTCACAAAAACATGCCTACCTATGCTCAATGGCACTTGAAAACATCCTCGACTATCCATATACTCCGCTCCTGGTGAGCTTACTAACATAGGCGTTCTAAGAATCTTGGTGGGCAGTTTATACTTATCCACAAATCCCCGTGATATGTATGAACGCGATGCACCAGTATAAAAAAGAACGATTGAAGTAAATGTCTTAACCAAAAACTTATCTATTACTGCATCTGGCTGGGCTTCAACCTCCTCCACGTTAACGTCGTCCACCCGTCCCCTGTTGAAAGGGTTCGGCTTCTTCCCAGAGCTTCCATTGCCATTTCCATTCTGGGCTTCAGGACATTCATTGGCATAATATCCAGTCTTCTGACACTTAAAGCAAGTGACTTGGCTCAGGTCTTTCTTGGTTGGGGTTGACGGGTTGGTACGGTTCTGTCCGTTTCTTCTTCCATCCCAGTTACCATTCTTGGAGCCATTATGATTATGCGAATTCCCTCCTCCATGGGTATGCTCAAAATGTCCTCCCGGTTTCGGGTAAAGCGTAGCTTCACGAGCTCCGCATTGTACTTCCCTTGTCCATACTTCCTCTTGCGGTTTTCAATCTGCCATCGCTTCCCTTCAATCATAAGAGCATGATCTACCAACTCCCGGTAGTTGTTGAAAGTTGCTACCATCAACTGCATGCTCAGCCATCATTCGATCCTTCCGTAAACTTCTCCGCTTAGTCGCATCTCAGAGTAACGCTATCCGGGCATAACGTGCTAACTTACTAAAGTCCTCCACATACTGGCCTACAGTGTGTCCTCCTTGGCGTAAGTTGCGAAACTCACGCTTCTTCATGGCCATAGCTCCTGCTAAAACATGGGCAGGACGGAAAGCTTGCTGAAACTGGTCCCATGTGACAGTGTCAATAGGGTGTGTGGCTGTGTAATTCTCCTACCATGATGTTGCGGGTCCATCAAGCTGATGTGAGGCAAAACGCACTCTCTCCGCATCTGTGCATCCTGTAGTGGTCAACTCCCTGCCAACCTTGCGGAGCCAATCATCTGCAACAATCGGCTCGGTGCTACTGGAAAACACCGGCGGATTTAGCCTCAAGAAACGGGTCAAATGGTCAACGGGTGGTGGTGGTGGTGGGTTGTTGTTGTTGTTGTTGTTGTTGTTGTTGTTGTTGTTGTTGCCTTGGTTCTGTACTAGTGCTTGCATCAAGACATTATGCTGCTGAATCAAGTGAGTGATCTCCGGTGGGAAAACAAATCCGGTGTCGCGTCTCGGAGGCATCTGAGGGTTTTAGAAAAGATGAGAATATAGAATAGAATGAGGTCTAGAGAGAAAACACTACCCCTATGCACATGAGACAAATGCAAACAAAATCACTTCATTCAATTCAAACAAAGGAACACAACGGTCTATCTATCGTTACAAAAGTGCTCGGACTATACTAGATACATGGGGGGAATACTACTACTGTTATGGTGGTCAACTAGAAAACTGCTCCGATGAAGACTCCATGATATCCGCTCCAGCTTCATCAATAGAGTCATCATCGCTGTCGTCTGGGTCCGAGCCGTTGTCGTCGATGATGATATAGTTATTCGGGCAAGTGGAATTGTCGTCTTCTCCTCCTGGCGCGGGGTCTCCCATGAAAACTCCTAGCTTCCTGATTAGGTCGTCATTCTTCTCCACTAACACTTCGATTTCCTCCATATAATCTTCACGTGTAGCTTTGAGTTCTTCTTCTAGCTCCATGATCTTGGTCAAGGCCTTCTGCAGATACATCATGCCTACACACATCTGGTTCTCCTGGCGTCGAGTGTGCTGGTTTAACTCCTGGATAAAAGTTGCGATTGTTCTATCCTTCCTAGTGCTGATCATCTCCCATTGCTCATCTCGGCGCAAACAAATCTGGTAGATAGTATCCTTGAGATCATTGCGGTAAACTTCTCCAATACGTACCATGGTTATGTGGGCTACCATGCTCTTTCCTAGACTCCAGGTTGGTGCATCAAAGGAAAACTCTATGGGCTCCATGACTGGCGCGAATGTCCTTCCTGGAACTTGAACTTGAATCATCCAGTGCTCCTCTTCGGGTAAAATGGCATTGTAGGTCCCGGTGAAGCTTGTTACTCCGATGTTCAGGTATCTAGTGACTTCCTTCAAGTGACGTCCAAAGGGTGTATCATCCTCCTGGTTATGTGAACTTGTTCCTTGCATCCGCCATCCTAAAAGAGTAGAAAAGATGAGGAGTCGAAATGAGAAGAAAGAGTAGTGATCTAGGGCTTTAGCTTAGTGGTCGTGTCTCTACAATCGGTGTGCTCGATACCATCTTGTAGCGACCATGACCTCAAACAGTCGATCTACGTGGTTTCAATGGCATCCTCGATCAAGATGTCGACACGCATAAAGACTCGAAGGATTTATAACAGAGTAGCAATCACACACTTATTACATCGAATGTCTCAAAAGATAACTTATTACAATAAATATGGCTTAAGGCCATCTAATAACGATAACAGCGGAAGACTGGGAAGATAAGCGAGTCCATCAACTCCAACGGCATCACTGAGTATAGAACCACGACCTAAAGGCACCTTACTCGTCGTCTGAAAAGTCCGCAACATGAACGTTGCAGCCTGAAAACGGGTCATCACATGGAATATGCTGGCAATGTAACACATAGAGAGTAATATGAAAGAATAATGCTATACTACATGCATATATGGCTGGTGGAAAGCTCTATGGTTACAATTTTTGTGTAAAGCCAATTTTTCCCTACTGCAAAGGAATAAATTTTATTTAACTATCATGGTGGTTGTTAAACATTGAGAATGGTTGACAGCATTCTCAATCCCAATTAAGCATCATCATTAAAACCCAACAATATTAATTAAAGTAACATGATGAGATTCGCATGATAATTCAAGTACTAGATACTCAAGATGTCCATAACCGGGGACACGGCTAACCATGATTAGTTTATACACTCTGCAGAGGTTTGTGCACTTTTCCCCACAAGACTCGATCTCCTCCGTTGGGATTCTCGCACTACATGGTGTTTGAGAAAACGGATGACCGAGACATAGTCTTTCAGAAGCGCTAGCACCTTACAATGGGTAGACCGTTACACCTACATCCCCTACATCTGCTAGTCTACCACTGTAAGAGTTCGCATGACTTAATCAACTATGCTAGAGCCCGTAGTAGCTTGTGATTGCACACAGAAGTTTCTAGCATGAATAATCTCATGATCCCTTTGAGCCTGGGTGGCGGTCCATAAAGAAAAACAGGCAATCCTGGAATACCCAGGTACCTCAATCCACCCAGATGTGTATTAAAGTAGCCACCTTAAATAAACCATTAATTAACAAACTCACATCTGTCATGGATACACTCACCCAATCCACGTCTACTAGCATAGCATGGCAATATAAGCAAATGTAGAAGTAACTCCCAAGGGTTTGATAATGAAACAGGTAATAGGTACTACCTCATCTACTTCCCAAAACCCACAATTTCATTAGATCCTAACCATGCAATTTTTTGAGGATTGATCTAATGCATAAAAACTGGGTATGAAAGGGAATATGATCAAAGTGTTACTTGCCTTGCTGATGATCCGTGAAACCTATCGATACGAAGTAGCAAGCGGCGCACTCCGGGTACTCTATCGCAAACAAACAAGCATACAATAAATACTCATCTAATGCACAGGGAAAACTCAAATAAAAGATCTAACGAGAAAGTTCAACTTAAGAACTCCGGTTTGCCAAAGGAATCGAAACAAACGAAGCAATGAAAAACAAACGGCGAAAGAAACAAGCTTCGTTTACTAATCTGAACCTAAGTCAAATTTTACAGAAGCAAAAACTTGTTTGAGTTGGTTAAACAGAAAGAGGGTTTCGAGACGAAACTCCAGGCGCTTGAATCGCCTGATTCCGATAAACGAGCGAAAAGATAAACTAAAACGAAAATCGGATCAGAAATCGCGATCAGAAATAATCGCGGAAAAATCCGAGAAAAAGAAAAACTGACGAAGGATTAACGAACGAACGTTCGTTAACTGAAACTAAACGGCGAATTCGTCTGTTAAAACGAACGAACGAGCGAACGCTCGCTAAATAAATAAACCGAAATAAACCGATCTAACAAAATAAAAAACCTAGGGTTTTCAGAAAAAAACCGGATCGGTTTTCTCCGAAAAACCGGCGGCGGACGGCGCGGCTACCTCGTCAAACTCCGGTGGAACTCGGGGCTCCGGCGAGGTGGGGCGGCATCGGCGGCGGGCGGCGCGACGGCGGGCGGCACAATGGGCTGGAGGCGGGGGTGAGGTGGCGGCGACGCTTATTTATGAGGCGTGACTTGGGGAAGGGGGCGCCGGGTCGGGGTCGGCCTCGGGAGGCGTGCCCCGGCCGGACTCGGTGGCGGCGGCGGTGCGGTCTCCCGCGGGGAGGCAGCGGCGGCCGTGGGCAAAAAAAAACAAATTCCGTCGAAACAAGAAAAATTCTAGGAAATAAAATAAAATTCTAAAATGCCAAAATAAATTTTCACCGCCTAAATAAAATATTTAGAACGAGATGAATATTTTCTTGGCCCTCAAATGCAGTTTTGAAAACGTGCAATTTTTCCTAAATTCAAATAAAATGGCCAAAAACGCCGAAATAAAATCTTATTTGATTTTTTTATTAAATCCTCAATATTTCTTCATTTTGGGAAAGTCATTTTATTCCCTCTCTCATATTTTTATAATAGAAATAATTGAAGATAAAATAAATAAAATCAAATGATCCTATTTTCGAAATTTTAGAAAACTCAAATATGAAAATAACGAAATTCCCAACTGTCTCCGTGGGTCCTTGAGTTGCGTAAAATATCTAGGATCGAACCAAAAGCAAGAAAATATGATATGCAATGATGATCTAGTGTATAACATTCCAAATTGAAAATTAGGGATGTTACACTTGTCCTCAAGCGAAAGCCGATATCAATAAATATGTCCACATGTTTAGATATAGAGGTGTCGATAAAAATAAAATACAGACATGAGGTGATCATGATCATCTTCAGAACAACAACACATAATGTCATTTAATTTCTTATGCTAAAGTAACAATTCTTTCACAAGGTAAAGTATGAATCAGAAACTTTATTAAAAACTAACATACTATGATCTCAGTCATTGAAGCAATTGCAATTTATCATAACATCGGAAAGAGTCAATATAAGAGCTTTTCAGCAAGGCCACATACTCAACTATCATATAATCTGTCACAATTGCTAACACACACGCGATACTTATTGTTGGCGTAGGAACGACACCTATGGGATCACAAGAATCCCTACTACGGTTGCGGGGCGCGGGGTCGTGAGAAGAGCGGATCAAACTGATAGCACACGTTCTCTTTATCCAGGTTCAGGCCGCGAGGATGCGTAAAACCCTACTCCTGCTTTGGTGGTTTGTTTATCTGTGTTCTTGAACTAGCTATGGGGCGTGAGGAGCTCCAAAAATCCGAATCCTCCTCCTGGTCGCCTTGGGCCTCCTTTTATAGGGAAAGGGGTTGCCACAGTGGCACAAAGGAGGTGGAAAGGGTACAGTTATGCGAGTCTATCCCTCGCATTACATGACAAGGCGCCTTAAATGCGTCTTTCTTAGGTGTCCTTGCTTTATCAGGGACGGGGGAGAGCCCTGTCTCGTCCGTCGTCGCTCCGTCTCGTGTTGACGCGCGCCCTGGCCAGCGGTGCTAGCGGTGCCATGTAGGCAGGCAAACAGCTGAGGTGGCGCAATGGTGGGTCGGCAGCTACATGCGAACGGCGGTGAAGGTTTGATTGGCGTGGGCCTGATGGTGGCCCTACGGGTGTCCTTGGCAAGGGCCTCGCCGTAGCCCCGGCAAGGGTCTTGCCGGGGCGCCTGCTGTCATCCCCGGCAAGGCTCTTGCCGGGGGCCTTGTGGTCCTCCTTGGCTGGGATTCCGCCAAGGTTCGTCATCTTCTATAGTGTGTATCTAATCTTGAATGTCTTCACAAAGATCTGCATGCCACCACGGGGATGTCTCCCGAATCCTTGCCCCATGGGGGCAGTGGACTCAAGGGTGATTCGCTCCGTAGGTGTGGGACGAGCTGCCCCAGCAAGGGTCTTGCGGGGTTTGCTAAAACCGCTTCCCGGCAAGGATCTTGCCGGGGGAGTCCGCTTCGTCCCCTTTGCTCTTTGTGGTCTTGGTCTTGGCGCCGTTCTGTTCCTTTCGAGTTTTGGCCTTACCTTGGCTCACCTCCCTTCCCTTGCTCGGTCTTGGTGGTGCCGTGGCTCGATCGCCTGCAGACAGTTATAGGTGTACAAAAGTGCACCCCTATTTTTGTACACCGGCAGAGCCCCGGGCTTGGGCCACACGTAAGCGCATCGCGTCGTTGGGCTAGGGCCCAAAAGCAGTCTTGTGCGCCGGGGCGGGGTAGTTTTTACCACATGAAGTCTCTTCACAAGCGCTTCCCATGCCTCCCGCGCGTGGCTCGGCATGGGGAGGCGTGCGTGACGTGGGCGGCATGCACGGGGCTGAGCTCTGCGCACATGCGTCACGTCGTAGTAAATGGGGCGGTTCGTGCCTTCCCCATAAATGGAGGGAGGCGTGGAGGCGCGGCCCATTTACTGAATGGGTCCGAGGCGTGGTCTTCAAGGCGTCCACTCCTCACGATCACGGGGTGGGGAGAGGTCGCCTCACCCGTCTCCTTGGCCCCGCATGCTTGCCACGTGGTTCTCATGCGCTTGGGGTGGCGAATGGCGGAGGCGGGAACCCGGGCCGTCGCGGGCTGGGGCAGCGGGTTGGTCCCAGCCTCGCGCCTTCAGCGTCTTGATTGGCTGAGCTGGGCGGGTTGAGCCCCCACCCCTGCTCATTTATAAAGAGCGGGGATGGCGTCCGCATTCTTCCATCTTCTTCTTCCTTCAGCTTCCCCTCCATTCGCCATGGAGAGAGGGAATTTGCCCTTCAACGGTGGCGGCGAGGATCGCCGCCGACAACGAGTCCTTCCTTCTCGACCTGCGGTGGCAGAGCCACCGCGAGGGGAAGGGGGGAGGGTCGAGGTCAGGCGAGGCCGAGGCGCCGGGAAGAGGAGGTCGGGCGGCCGGTCTCGCCTCCGCCCGTAGTTCCTCCCCATGGTGGGCCATGTTGGGGACGATCCTGCGAAGTTCTTCATCAGCTGCGCCGGCCGCCTTCGCCGTCGCCCGTCTCCCGACTCCATTCGCGAGCGAGATGGAGCTGGATCCGCCGAGTCATTGCGGCTGCACATGAGGGGCTGTTGGATCAGCGATGCAGCGAGTTCGCGTCGACTTCCCAGCCCCTCACGTGATGTATCTTTGTCGAGGATGGAAGACGTTCACTCATATCCACCACTTGACGGCGGGTTCACTCTCCATTTCAAGCCGATGGAGGGCGGCCTCCTCTCGCCAAGGTCTTCGGTGCCGGGACTCGGGCAAGGTGCTGCGTGGAGAGCTCTTCTGATAGCGAAGACTCCTCCTCGAGCGGGAGTGGCGAGGAGGACAGCGGTAGCGGCGACGAGGGTAGCAGGCGGCAGGATGACGGGTCCGACTAGGTGTCGGGCGCTGCTCCGTGCGGCACCGGCGATCCCATCATCCGTGTCGCCGACTTCCAGAACTTCCCGGGGTCGTCTCCTTGGGCGGCTGACGTTGGGAGGCTGCGAAAGAGGAAGAGGGCAGGCGGCAAGGCCGTCAAATCGGAGTACTTAGGCACCGACGCCTTCGACGCGTGCTGACGTCCTGCCGCCTCATCTTCGAGCTCTGCTTCCGGCGCCGCCATCACCATCCAGCCTTTGGACGGCCACCGAGATGTTCTCTTGGTGCCTCCTGCCACCCGTAGCTTGCCTAGGCGCCCCATTTGCCCTTTTTTCCTCCTTGACCTGCCTCCTGAGGAGAGGGACAAGAAAGGGGTTACAGGCACCTTATATTTTTTTGGTTTGTAAGCCTTTGGGCCTTAGCTGAATTTAAAACTTGTAATCCCGTCATTCATGTTTTTCATTCCCCATGGGATGTACCTGAGTGGAATGTTTTTAATGAAAAAGGGATGCTTGCGGGTCATTTGTTTCATGGTAGAACCCATGACAAGGATTAAATCCTTGATATCCTTAAGATAAACATTTCCTTGCCCGGCAACAGGCCCTGCCGTCTTCCCACTTCGCTCGACCTTTCTCACGCTTTTGGCGGAGGCAGGTATGAGGTGGGTTCAGGCCCATCGTTTTACCCTTTTGCTGCCGCGACTACGACCAAACCTGGCCCCAGGAACGAGCCCTAGGGCCTAGAGTTTTTAGGGGAGCACGGTAGCTTTGGGAAAAAACGAGGTTTCACATACCTCAGTCCATAAGAGAATGCATGATAAGGGATGAAGAACTTATCTGAAGCTATAGCCCCTGGCAACTCTGGTTTGCCGTGGGTGAATCTTTGTACTTGCAGCCCCGCACATCTTGGCTTGCCGGGTCTAGATGCCGGTCTGTCCCTCTTCTCTTTTTCGTCCTCAAGTGATCCGCAAGGATATTTGTGAGTCCTGCGAACCAAAGAAGACAAAAGAATGGCAAAGAGGCACACTCGACCTCTAAGCTAGGGGTTAGTCAGCTAAGCACTATCAACCCTAACCAAGGGCGAGACTCGACCTAGCATGCATGCTATAACTTAGGGCGCCAAACTTCATTTATTTATGCTCATGGTCTGCGCTGGCTTTGTACAAAGGGTTACATGCATCATCGGCAATGCTTGTATAAAGGTTGCTTGTCGGGGGCCCGGCAAGTCACTCATGGGTAAAACTTGCGAAGATGCTCAATGTTCCAGAGTTACTCACCGGAACGGCATCTTTCGCTCCAAAGTGATCGCGCCAGTTCGTGACTCGTATTACCCAATAAGGGCCTTCCCACTTTGGCGTCAACTTGTTGGAATTCTTGGCTGATTGAACGCGCGAAGGACAAGGTCGCCTTCCTCAAGGCTTCTGCATGAACCTTGTGGCTATGGTAGCGGCGCAAGGCTTGTCGGGCAGCGTGCTGCTCTCACAACCGCCTCAAGACAATCTTCCTCAAGGAGCATTATGTCATCTTGCCGCAGCTTGCTCTTGCTCAAGCTCATTATAAGCGAGCACTTTCGAGGTGACCCAGATATGAGTTCGATGGGGAGAACTGCTTCGCCCGTATACCGGGCAAAAGGTGTCCGCCGGTGGCTCGATTTGGCGTCGCCCTAATCGACCAAAGAACCGCCGCAACTCATCAATCCAAAGGCCTTCCACTCTTGTGCAGCCCGTCAAAGGTCTTGGTCCTTAATCCTCGCAGATTTCAAAGATTTGCCCTCTCAGCTTGACCATTGCTTCGCGGGTGAGCAACGGAAGCGAAATGCATCACGCCGAGGTCTTGGGTATATTGCATGAAGCTGCGGTTTGTGAACTGTGTGCCGTTGTCGGTGATAACCACATTGGGTACGCCAAAACGGCACACTAGTCCCTTGAAGAACTTGACGGTGATCGAAGCTGTCACCTTCCTCACCGCCTCCACCTCCGGCCACTTTGTGAACTTGTCGATTGCAACGCATAAGTACTCAAAGCCCCCGACGCGCGGGGAAAGGGCCCAAGATGTCGAGCCCTCCGCATCGAGAAGGGCCAGAGAGAGGAATGGTTTGAAGGGCTTGAGCTGGCCGATGAAGCTTCTTTGAATGGAACCGACACGCTTCACACTGGTGACTAGTGTCATCGCATCTCGGAGGGCGGTGGGCGGAAGAAGCCTTGCCGGCATGCCTTGCCGGCAAGGGCCCTTGACCCAATGTGGGATCCACATATCCCTCCCCGTATCTCGCCAACAGCTCCGATTCTTCCTCCCGAGGGATACACTTCAATTTCACACCGCTCGCCTCTTTCTCAGACAGACATCATCGATTTAACCGGTACACGGTAGAGCGACGGGCTACTTTTTTCCGCTTCTTCTTGCTCCTCGGGAAGTTCCCTGTTTGGAGGAATCAGACGGTATCAGGCCCACGCTGGAGCACTGGGCTCGACGGCGAGGACTAAAGGCATCTCCTCCGCTATAGGAGCGGCTGCCTCGACGGCAAGAGCTTGACGCTCCGCCGGAGCCAGTCGTCCCGTGGCGGGCTCAGTATCCCTGGCAATATCCTTGCCGGCGGCTCTGGGGAGCTCGGCGGGAAAGTACTTGTCGGGCCCTGATTTCCTCCTCTTATTCTGCTCTGTTGACGGATCAACGGATGGCTGAGTTAGCTGAAGCACAAAGGTACCTGGTTACACAGGTAACTTGAGGGCAGCGTGTTTCGACAGGTAATCGGCGATATCGTTCTCCGCTCGGGGGACGTGTTCAGCCTGTATACCGTCAAAACACTCTTCCAGCTTTCTCACTTCATCGATGTAGGCCTTCATCAACGGGCTCTGGTAATCCTTGTTGACTTGCTTGATGACAAGCTGCGAGTCCCCCCTGACGATGAGTTTCTTGATTCCGAGGTCCGCCGCGATCCTAAGACCGGCAAGCAACCCTTCGTACTCTGTCGTATTGTTTGTTGACACCTCCCTGGGGAAATGCATCTGGATCACATACTTGAGGTGCTATCCGGTGGGCGCGACAAGTAGTACGCCAGCCCCGACGCCTTGTAAGGAGAAAGCTCCATCAAAGTACATGATCCAATCACAACTTGCCTCCTTGCCGGGGAGAGCAGTCTCTTGGGCTTCTTTGTCAGGAGTTGTGGTCCATTCTGCAATGAGCTCCGCTAGGACTCGGCTCTGAATCGTCGAAGTACTTTCAAACTTGAGGCCAAAGCTCGACAGCTCCAGTGCCCATTCCACAATTCTTCCCGTTGCATCCGGATTGTGCAGTATCCGTTGCAGAGGGAAGCGAGTGACGACAGTGATCTCGTGTGCCTGGACGCAGCTTCCTCGAGGCCATAAGAAGGTCAAGAGCAGTTTCGCATGCCGGAGTACCTTGATCTAGCCCCCGCAGAGGGAACTAACAAAGTAGACCGGTGCTGCATCATTTTCTTCTTCGGGCGCATGTCGTCTGCTGTGTCGTCGCATTGGTGGTGTCGGGCTCGCTGCCACCACCACCCCGTCGTCAACCTCTCTCGCGCCACTGGTCTGGCGCCGACCACTGGTCCGCTGCCGCTGTGTATAGCGAACGGCTCCTCGTGGCCTAGGCGCAACTAGTATTGGCGCGAAGTGAGGTATCTCTTTAAACCTTGCAATGTCGCTTCGCTTCAAGCGCCCACTCCATTGGGCCCGCTTTTTAGGATCTTGAAAAAGGGAAGGGCGCCGCGCATTTGGAAATGAACCTGCCCATGGCGGCGACGCAACCAGCAAGCCGACGCACATCCTTGATTCGCTTGGGTGCTTCAATCTGCTCTATAGCTTTGATTTTGTCCGGATTGGCCTCTATCCCACGCTATGACACCAAGAACCCGAGAAGCTTGCCGGACGGGACGCCAAAGACGCACTTCTCAGGGTTCAGCTTGAGATTGATCTTGCGCATATTTGCAAATGTTTCTTGCAAATCTGGTATGAGGATTGGCCTATCCTTGGTTTTGACCACTATGTCGTCCATATAAGCTTCCATATTTCCATGGAGCTGGGGTTTAAAACCAATCTGGACCGCCCTTGCAAACGTCGAACCAGCACTCCTCAACCCGAAAGGCATCCGCATGAAACAATACGTACCACATGGGGTGATGAATGTTGTTTTCTCTTCGTCTTCTCTTGTCATGACGATCTGGTGGTAGCCGGAGTAGGCGTCGAGGACTGACAACAGATCACACCCACCGTGGAGTCAACAATTTGGTCGATGCGCGGCAACGGAAGGGGTCTTTAGGGCAAGCCTTATTGATATCTCGTAATCAATACACAGTCTCCACTTCCCATTTGCCTTGCGCACCACGACCGGATTGGCCAACCACGCTGGATGGAGCACTCCTCTTACCAAACCCGCCGCTTCCAGTTTACGGATCTCTTCGTGATGAACTCTTGTCGTTTCCAAAGCTTGCTTTCTCGACCTTCCGCTGACGGGCCGCGCATGAGGGCAGATAGCAAGGTGGTGCTCAATCACCTCCCTGGGAACACCAGGGATGTCGGAAGCTTGCCATGCAAACACATCGACATTCGCCCGCAGGAAGGTGACGAGCGCGTATTCCTATTTGTCGTCAAGGAGGCGAGTGCACCGTGGTTGCGGCGCCGCCGGCTCTCCTGCCACTGGTGCGTGGGACTCCGTCGGAGCATCGACCCGGGGGCTCCATCGGACTCGGTTCGTCTTTGTTGGCCACCGCAACAAGGCTTCGGATAGTGGCTCTCCATTCGTCGAGTTTCCCCGTAGTGGGAGGAAAATCGAGGAGCAACTACGTGCGTGCCAGGGCTTCTGCTGGCGTTGGTGGCAGCGAAACCTGCATGGATCGCGGCGCGCTTCGACTTCTGACCACGTCAGAAGGAGCTCGATCACGACCCCGCGGTCGCATGCCATCTACACCAGAGCCTCGGCGAGCGGGCAGGTCTTCTAAATCCCGGGAGTGGCGCTCGGGGCTCTTTCCGCGGCGACGCCCGGGGTCCTCGGCGTGATTACGCCGTTCATCGCGTGCCGCTTGAGAAGAGCGCGCCGTCGGGCGCCGGGCGTGAGTCTTGAAGCCCTCGCGTCGCCGCGAGCGGGTGGCAGCGATCTTGGAAGGCCCCGCGCCACCCGCGGAGGGCCCGCTCCGTCTTTGATTTCGCAGGCGTGCGGCCCGTTACAGCGCGAACATCGCCGCCTCCCAAACTCCGGCTCTTGGGGCCGGTGTTGGTGTTCGCGAGCGGCGCCCAGGTCCTTTCTGCGATCGGTCCGCTGCTCGCCACGCCGGACGGATGTCCGGCTTCCGACGGCCAACCGCCACCGCTATCTTCTTCTTGGGCGCCATGACAATGAAGAAGCGCCGAACTAACTGCTAGAGCTGATTCTCACAATCGCGCTTCGCACTGGCGCGCCAAAGATGTCCGCGTAGGAAAGACACCTATGGGATCACAAGAATCCCTACTACGGCCAGGGGCGCGGGTCGTGAGAAGAGCGGATCAAACAGATAGCACACGGTCTCTTTATCCAGGTTCGGGCCGCGAGGATGTGTAAAACCCTACTCCTGCTTTGTCGGTTTGTTTATCTGTGTTCTTGAACTAGCTATGGGGCTTGAGGAGCTCCAAAAAGCCGAATCCTCCTCCTCGTCGACTTGGGCCTCCTTTTATAGGGAAAGGGGTTACCACAGTGGCACACAGGAGGTGGAAAGGGTACAGTGATGCGAGTCTATCCCTCGCATTACATGACAAGGCGCCTTAAATGCGTCTTGCTTAGGTGTCCTTGCTTTATAGGGGACAGGAGAGAGCCCTGTCTCGTCCGTCGCCGCTCCCTCTCATGTTGACGCTACCGCCAGCGGTGCCCATGATGCCATGTAGGAAGGCAGCAGCCGAGGTGGCGCAATGGTGGGTCTCCACGAAGATCCGCTTGCCGCCACGCAGTGCCTGCCCAACCGGGTTGGGTCGGCAGCTACATGCGAACGGGCGGTGAAGGTTTGATTGGCGTGGGCCTGATGGTGGCCCACGGTGTCCTTGGCAAGGGCTCGCCAGTAGCCCGCAAGGGGTCTTGCCGTGGCGCGCCGTCATCCCCAAAGAAGGCTCTTTCCGGGGGCCTTGTGGTCCTCCTTGGCTGGGATTACGCCAAGGGTCGTCATCTTCTATAGTGTGTATCTAATCCTGAATGTCTTCACAAAGATCTGCATGCCACCACGGGGATGTCTCCCGAATTCTTGCCCCATGGGGGCACTGGACTCAAGGGTGATTCGCTCCGTAGGTGTGGGACGAGCTGCCCCGACAAGGGTCTTGGCCGGTTTGCCTAAACCGCTTCCCGGCAAGGATCTTGCCGGGGGAGTCCGCTTCGTCTCCTTTGCTCTTTGTGGTCTTGGTCTTGGCGCCGTTCTGTTCCTTTCGAGCTTCGGCCTTACCTTGGCTCACCTCCTTGCCTTGCTCGGGCGGTGGTGCCCAAGGGCTCAGATCGCCTGCACAGTTATAGTTGTACAAAAAGTGCACCCCTCTTTTTGTACACCGACACTTATGGGTACAAAGTTTCAACCAGACACAGAGAAAGATAGGGGCTTATAGTTTCGCCACCCAACCTTTTACCTCAAGGGTAATGTCAATAATAATACTTTATGAAAACTTACATCCGAGTGGATATATATATCTGGATCTCTCCAACACATAGAGCTTGCCAAAGGAAAAAGTATAAAAAGGAACAGTGATGATCACTATGACTCTCATATAAGGGTAAGAGATAAAAGTAAAAGATAAGCCCGTCGCAGAGGGAAGCAGAGGTTGTCATGCGCTTTTATGGTTGGATGCACAAAATCTTAATGCAAAAGAACGTCACTTTATATTCCCGCTTGTGATAGGGACCTTTATTATGTAGTCCGTCACTTTTATTTCTTCCATATCACAAGTTCGTATAAAGCTTATTTTCTTCACACTAATATATCATACATATTTGGAGAGCAATTTTTTATTGTTTGCACCAATGAGAACTTACTTGAAGAGTCTTACTCAATCCATAGGTAGGTATGGTAGACTCTCATGGCAAAACTGGGTTTAGGGAAGTTTGGAAGCACAAGTAGTATCTCTACTTGGTGCAAAGAATTTGGCTAGCATGAGAGGAAAGGCAAGCTCAACATGTTGGATAATCCAAAACAATATAACTTCTATTCAGATATAAGAAAACATAACTCATTATGTTGTCTTCCTTGTCTAACATCAACTTATTAGCATGTCATATTTTAGTGAGTGCTCATAATTACAAAAGATGTCCAAGATAGTATATTTATATGTGAAGCCTCACTTTCTTTATTACTTCATATTAATTGCAACAATGACCAAAACTATGTTTGTCAACTCTCAACAATTTTTATTCATCATACTCTTTATATGTGAAGTGATTACTCTCCATAGGATCCATATATGATCTTTTTATTCCTTTTATTCTTTCTTTTATTTAATTCCCTCAAGATCATAGCAAGAAAGCAAAGCCCTTATCTCCAAACTACTAATTATTATATATCTCACGGACTCGATTACATAGAGGGAACATAAAGCAAAACTCAAAGCTAGATCATACTAAAACTTTATTCTACTAGATCAAGATATAACCAAAAGGATCAAACTAAGAAAAACGATAAAGATTAAGATGTGATGGTGATACGATACCGGGGTACTCCCCCAATCTTGGCAGTTGCCAAGGGGAGTGCCCATACCCATGTAATTATGTCTCTTTCTTCGGAGGTGGTGATGAGGGAGTTGTTGATGAAGTAGGTGTCGGTGTACTAGAGTAGGGGTACCCTAGTATCCCGAACTTATGCACGGGCAGTTGCAGCCCTCCGCGGCAAGGCTTACCGGGTGACCGCCAAGGTCCTCCGTGGTTCCTTTGGAGCCATTCAAGAACAAAGTATTCAAGCCAAGGAGACAAGGCCCGGCAAGAGGAGCTTACCTGGAAGGCCACCCAAGGCACCTAGGAGACAAGGCCCCGCAAGAGGAGCTTGCCGAAGGCCCGATGAGAGACAAGCTTCCGGACGCGACAAGACAATAACCACGGCAAAGGCGCTTGTCATGCGGCAGACCACCACTCAGACTGCGCTCCAAAGCACATCCACTAACGTGTCGCCTACAGGACCTTTCCGGTAGCGGCGTGGCAAGAGGCCGTGGCCAGCTGAGCGCTGATGGCAAGCGGGCGACAAGATTGCCATCGTGTGGCAGCGGTGGCGTCCCGACGGTCCCTGTTTGCACCTTTATTAGGCGGCGTGACAGGCATTTAATGCCTTTGTCCCCTGCCGTCAGGGTTAGGTATGATACACTATACAAGTAGCTGTACCAACCACTCCTTTTCCATTTTTACCCTTGTCTACGTTGCCACCTGTCGGAGACCCCTTGAGCATATAAAAGGAGGCCCATGCGCAACGTAGAGGGGGGTTCGAGGGGTTCGAAGGTTGAAGCCGTGAGAACACTCACGCCGGGTCTCGTTAGCAGCTTGTGTGTATCAGTAGCACTCAAGCGCCCCGAAAGAACTCAATACATTCAGACATGCAGCAAGAGGAGTGTTATCTCTCCGAGAGCTCCAAGCTGGGTAAACCGCTTCATTAAGCCGCCTCGATCTGCTCTTCGTCGACCTCCGCCTCCCGCCGAACCAAAAGGGGCTCGGTCCGCCGTCCCATAGGTGTTCGTGGTCGATCAGCCTCCCGACATCTTTGGCGCGCTGTAGGGGAGTCAAGATTGTGTGAACCTGATCCGCGTCCACACGAGCTAGATCTTCATCATCTTCATCGACATGCCACGAAGAAGAAGGCTTCGTGCCGGATGTTCCGTCACGTCGAACCCACCACCACCGGAGCAAATGGGTGGTGGGGTAGACGCCGCGAAGAATAGACGTCGGCTGTGGGAGCCCACGGTGCTGCCAAGTCCAAGGACAAGGCTGCGTAGACCTCGGCGTCCGTACATGCACCGCGCCCGTCTCAGGAGGCGCGGGACCGACAGCGTCATGGTATTCACAACACCATACGCTCGTTGGACCAAGATCGAGCTGGTGGATCTCGGGATGCTCAAGACCAGCATGCACGCCAACATGCTGGCGCGAGCGAGGCACGGTCGCCCGGACGGCATATCGCTTCCTTCTAACATAGTTAGAAGTCCGAGCATATCCGCTCCTCGCGCCGTTCGCCATCGCCACCCACCACTCCAGCAGAAGCTTTGGCGAGAGCTCAAGCGCTCTGGATTACCCTCCAACAGCCGACAAGGTCGATGAATGGAGGCCACCATTCGTAGTCTCATCGGCTTTGCCAACGGCGACGCTCCGCGGCAGCCGAGTGCATCGCTGCCGCGGCAGGACTGCCAAACACGAGCCGGTGGCGACGAAACCGGTGGGGGTGCAACCACCATGCACTCTCCACCCCGAAGGCCAAGATCGCCGACTCACCGGATCCACCTCGACAGCGACTCCACCGCGTCATCAGATCCACGAGCTCGTCGCGATCAGCGCCAAGTTCTTCACGAACGACAGCAAGAAGACGCTCGAACTCGCATCGGCGCCAAGAGAAGCGCCAAGGCGTCAATCCGACCAGCGCTACCGGGCCCTCTGTCGACATGCATGCGCCAGGGGAACCAGCGACTTTCCGTCTGTGATAGGTTGCCCTGCGTTCACTCGTGAGCTGCGGCAAGTGCGATGGGCCCAGCAAGAAGAATTTCAAGCCGGGCGTACCAGAGAAGTACGACGGCAAGACGCATCCATCGGAGTTCCTCAGCATCTACACCATCGCGGTGCAAGCTGCCGGGGGGCGAGACGACAAGATCCTGGCCAACTACTTCCCACTGGTGCTCAAGCCCAATGTCAGATCCTTGCTCACGCACTTGCCGGACAACTCCATATCCTCTTGGGTAGATCTATGCCATAAGTTTGTCGATGCCTTTACAGGCGGCCACAAGCCTCATGGCCAAGAGAGCGATCTTCATCTGCTCGCCCAGAAGGAAGGAGAGCCCCGGCGCAAGTATATTCAGAGGTTCAACCGTGTGCAACACAACATCGCAGACGTCCACCCTGCCGCGGGAATCAGCGCCTTCCATCAGAACGTGCGAAACCGCAGGATGCGGGAGGAGATGGCGATGTGCAAGATCGTAGACGCCGATGAGCTATATGCCCCGCCGACAAGTGTGCACGTCTTTGAGGAAGGGAGGAGACTCCCGGAGAGAATATCAAGCAGAGGATCTGATAGTGAAGAGACCGCCCGGCAAGGAAAAACCGGCGGCGGACCAACAGGAAGAAGAAAGGCAAAGATGTGCTAGTTGTTGAGCAGTCCGGCAACGGAGGTGGCGCCAAGAAAGCCAAGGCTGGTAGCTCCGGCAAGGAGGTTGCCGCTGGCACCAATCGCCAGCCGGTGTGGCGGTCGCCGACAAGCAGGACGGCTCCAACAAGCAGTACTGCAAGATCCACCGCACCAAGGGCCATGACCTCCAGAGCTGCAAGAAGGTCGAGCAGCTTGTCGACACTACTGGAAACTGGGAATTTGCCATCAGCCAGCTCTTTGTCATCTGCCAGCTGATGGCAAAGAATGTCTTTGCCATCTGCTTATAAAAAACAGATGGCAAAGAACTGACAGATGGCAAAGAACATGGTTGCCATCAGCCAATTCTTTGCCATCTGCTAGTGGATGGCAAATAATCTTGCCATCTGCCAGATGGCAAAGAGGTGGGTAGGGTCGATCTTTGCAACGGCTGTCAAACCACCTCTTTGCCATCTGCCAAAGAATGGCAAAGAATCTTTCCATCTGTTGGCGGATGGCAAAGAAGTGGTGGAGCCCAATGGGTAACAACGCTATAACGGCCAAGAGCCCACCTCTTTGCCATCTGCCACGGATGGCAAAGGCCCATATCTTTGCCATCACCAATGGGTCGGCGGATGGCAAAGAGGTCGACCCTCTCTCCCAGCCCGGCCCCTCCCTCTCTCTCTTCCAGCCCGGCCCCACCCCTCTCTCTCTCCCAACCTCACCCACCCACCAGCCCGGCCCCAACCGCACCCTTCCCGGCGACCCAGTAGCGCCCGCCCGCCCCTCCCGCCACCGCAGCCCTCCCCGCCTCCCGCCCCTCGCCGCCACCGCAGCCCTCCCTCGCCCCTCCCCCGCCCCTCCTCGCCACCACAACTCGCCTCCCCGCCTCCCGCCACCGCGGCCCTCCCCGCCTCCCTCGCCTCCCGCCACCGCAGCTCGCCTGCGCCCATCCCTCCACCGTAGCCCGTCACAGCACCACCGCCTGGTCCCTCCACCGAGCCGGACCTCCCCGCCTCCTCAGCCACATGGCCTTCCCGGCCACCGTGGCGTGCCCATGACCCGCCCCTCCATCGAGCCAGACCACGGCGCCGCCCCTTTCCCATGACCCTCCCGCCATACAGCGCCCGCCCCTCCATCTGTCGGGTTTGTTCCATTCAGAAATATACTCCCTCCATTCGAAATTAATATTTGCCATCTAGAAAATATACTCCTTCCATTATGTATTATTCATCAAGAAGATGCAACGGTGGGTGCCAAAAAGGCAAAATGGTGTGAAAAAATTGTTCACATCAATTTTTTTGATTGGATAATGGTGGACTGCTTGCTTTCAACACTTGAACATCAAGGAAAAAAGGGTTTAACTCAGTAGTCGCCTTGGTCTTTTGGTCCGTCTAGAAAGAGCGAACAATATAGTCTTTCACAATGCCCATCTTCCACTTCTAAAGCTTGTTGATTTAATAAATCTGAATGTCATTTATGGGTTCAGCCGGAGCAAAGCAATTAGGCTCCCTACTCCTGTTTTGTCTCTTGGGCAAAGCACATAGGCTCCCTCGCCTCCTGTTTTGCCTCTTGACCGGTCATCACCGTTTGTACTACCCTTGTACTTGGTTTCGTCTTAATATATGACATGCGCTTCTCCTGCATGGTTCGAGAAAAATGCAAACAATGGACCAAATTGATGCTACATGAAGTCTATAAGCTTATGTGTTTTCTTTCTCACCAAAGGTAAATAATTAAACCACAGCTTAAATATATTTGTGGCTGCGGAAGATTATCCGATAGGCTATGTAAGACATGTAAAAAATCAAATGATTTTACAATCTAAGATATGCATAATTAAATGCAAGTAAAATCAAAACTTTGGCAAGGGATGGGGCTCGTACATCCCAAACCTGCCAGATGGTTATATATGAATTTGGGAAATAGGTTTAGGTTGCACATCAAGAAGAACTAATTCATTGTTAGACCCTTCCATATTTGAAGAACTGTATCCTCTCAAAGAAACACCACACGTAAACATGAGCATCTGGGACTGGGCAATGACTGTCGAACAAAATTTAGTTTGGATATTAATCAAGCACACAAATATGCAAAACTAGCAAATGTATAGGAACAGTGTGTGCCTTAGCATGTACGGGTTGCACAGGAAAAACTACCAAAACTATGGTTTTTCTCAATTTTACCAAAACTACCTAGGTGTTTGGTGGTGTTTCGCCGGGTGGTTTTTCGGTCATATATTTGTGAATTATGAGTTAGGTCATATATTTTCCAATTTTGTTATGAAAAACATCATATATATTTGCGTTGATCGGGTGGATTTAAATGTGTAGTTGTTTCATCATTTGTGAGGGTCAGTGTTCAACAACCTCCCCGTCGTTCGATTTAGCTCCGCCCTGTTCGTGGGTGAGCACAAATGACATCTCCTCCTCCCCCCTTCATTTGCTCTGTTCCGGTCTTCGTGCCGATGAAACTTGCTAGCTATAGGTGTCTTCAATCATCAGTATGCATGACCACTATTCGTCTCCCGTTCGAAAGGGTTACATCTATAAATATGCATTCATTTGCATATTTATAACCGTAATTTCTTCGAATTGTCCAACGTTATCCATGGACAGCCCGAGTATGTGTAGATTGGGTTCGCTTCCCATATGCTCTGCTCGGATCTGATGTAGAATTTCGCCGGTGCCTCTCTGTTGTTCTCCGGTACACATCCTCCGCTTATTGCCGAGACGTGTATCAAGAGAACAGCGGAAGTGCTGCCGAAATTTTGTGTCGAATCCGGAGCGAGCATGGGAAAACGAACCCAATCTACACATACCGGGTGGGATTAGGACCTATCTTTACCTATTAGCGTCTAGGTTGCATGGACGTAATAAAACCGAGAAACTTTATTAAGCGATGAATATGGTTTGCTGGAGTTATGTATGTATTTCTTGTGTGTCCAAGTAGCTAGGCAAGATGAGTGATCATGCGTGGATGTACACGGTCACCCTAGTCGATAAGACATGACCCCTGAATGGATGACAAAAACCAAGGGGTTTATCGAGCCGCATTTGCAAATGGAATGAGAAAACAACCTGGTGCCCTGTTTCGAAAAGCGACAACGATCGTAAGATGTCAGAGTTTGAAATGATCAAACACCTGCAGAAGTGGGGTTTTACGCCGGTTATACGATGTGGACATTTCATGGTGAGTCTGCCCAATGTTACAGAGCTGAGGAGGGCCGTCGTCGCACCGACGATCATGGTCACTGGATGGAAGACATGGTGCAAGACTTTGATGATGCTCGAGATTCGGACGATGAGATGGAGGAATCTGCAAAGGCCTTCAATGATATGTTGGAGTCTTCGAAGCATCCTCTCCATGAGCACACCGAGCTTTGTCAGCTGGATGCCATCGCACAAGTAATGGCTCTAAAGGCTCAATTCAACTTGGGCAGAGAATGCTATGATGCGATAGTGACACTATTTGGACGCTTTCTACCCAAAGGCCATATAATGCCTGCAAACCTGTACCAGTCGGACAAAATCCTCCGTGTACTTAAGATGCCCTATGAGAAGATAGATGCTGTGAGAATGGATGTGCCTTATTTAGGCTCCGATTATGCGGACTTGAACTATTGTCCCATTTGCAAGTCTTCCGGTATGTTGAGGTAGATAACGGTATGGGTGAGAAGAGTCGGACCAAAATCCCCATTAACGTTCTTCGTATATGCCAATCATACCAAGACTTCAACGTCTATTCATGGTCGAAGAGGCAGACGAGCCAGATGAGATGGCACAAATTGGGCAAAAGAACCGAACGGGATGCGGATGGGAATCGATGATGGTACACACATCGGATGGTGCTGCATGGAAACACTTCGATGCATTGCATGATGAAAAAGCGGCAGATCCAAGGAATCCTCGAGTAGCCGTCAGCACAGATGGGTTCAATGTGTTTGGTATGATGGCAGCCCAATACAGTTGTTGGCCTGTATTTGTCATTCCACTCAATCTCCCCCCCAGACAGATTATGCAAAGAAAGAACATTTTCCTGACGTTGATAATTCCGGGGCCCAACTATCCGGGGAAGAATATGAATGTGTACATGCAGCCGCTTAAGGATGAACTGCAAGAAGCTTGGGATAATGGGATCAAGACATACGACGCCGCTACAAAAAACTTCCTAATGCGTGTGTGGTACATGTACTGATGCATGACTTGTCGGCGTATCGCTTATTCGCTATCGGTGTGTGCATGGAAGGTTCCCGTGCCCCACATGCAAGGCAGCTCTTGAGTTTCGTCGGCTGCAGGAGGGTGGCAAGTTTTCTTGCTTCGACATGCATAGACAGTTCCTGGATCCTCACCATAAGTTCAAAAAAGACAAGAAGAACTTCATCAAAGGTAGAGATGTCAAAAACTCTGCACCACCTGCTTTGACAGGCCAACAGACCCTGGATCAGTCAAACGCTCTCGAGCCGGATCCAGAGCGTCCAGGGTATTTCAAGGGGTATAATACGGAACACGCCTGGACCCACAAGATATGCTTGTGGGATCTGCCGTACTTCGAAGACCTCCTTTGCCCACACAACATCGACGTGATGCACACTGAAAAGAATGTCGGCGAGGCCCTCTTTGGTACATTTTTCTGAATAGAGGGGAAAAAGAAGGATAATCCTAAGGCCGTAGTCGATCAGAGGCTCTATGTGATAGACCGCTACAAAACATGAAACAGCCAAAAGGAAAGAAGAATCGGGCGAAGCCAAAGGCATGGTTCAATCTTGGAAGGCGGTTATGAGGGAAATCGCTGTGGGTGAAAAAGGAGTTGATGTTCCCGATGGGTATGCATCGAATCTAAAGAGGGAGCGAGCCTTGAAAAATTGAAAATATTTGGTCTCAAGAGTCATGATTGGCACATATGGCTTGAGCGGGTAATGCCGGTGATGTTATGCGTGGCTTTATCCACGAGGATGAATGGCTAATCTTTGGAGCTGAGCTATTTCTTCCGTGTTCTATGTGCGAAAGAATTATCGCTGGCTTGCTAGAAGAAATGGAAGAGTTGGCGCCGGAGTTGATCTCGCAAGTTGGAGAAGATCTCTCCACCGCTTCTTTAATCGAATGCAGCATTTGATTTTGCATCTCCCGACCGAGGCACGATTGGGGCGTCAGAATCGTTGGTGCTACATACCGAGAGGATGCGTAAGACGCTTGAGCAAAATGTAAAATAAACGTCGAATTGAAGCATCGATGGCCGAGGCATTCATTACTAAGGAGGCGGCAAACTTCGTGACAGCAAACTACAAAGCCAAAAATCGACATTTGCATAATACGAAGCCTCGGAACAATGTTGGCGACCCTAAAAAGGGTGGATCCAACCACAGCCAATTCAAAGGGAAGCTCGCACCAGCCGGTGCTTATACTCCCTTATTGTTGGATAACGATTTAATGGCGGACCATTACGTTGTATATCTTGAACAATCTAACAGAAGTGCGGCCGTACATCGAGTAAGTTCTCGGTACATTGTTTCGCAACCTCTACTTCATTTGAACTGCTCTTATTCCTAGATATTTGATAAAGTCGATATGTCGCCAAATTCTCGTATGGAGCGGTTATCCAAAAGGATTCCGTCGAAGAGTATGAGCTTCTGGCAATGCATGGAGGCGGCTATCCTGGTTTCATCTCTTGGTTCAAACAAACGGTAATTTCCATTAGACCATTTCATTTCTTCTTCTAATTTCTGGCTAATGCAACAATCCTTTTCGTATTAAACTTGTAGGCTAGTCCGGAGTCTATGGACGCCTTTAATTGAGACAAGTCGCTAATGGTTTTGACTATAAGGTCCATTCATTTGACAAATACGACATCAACGGGTATCGCTTTTGCATCTATGGCAAAGAGCTATCTATGGCCGACCGAAAGTCTACAAATTGTTGTGTCTCTGCTATCGGCGAAGGAGATACCGAGTATTATGGAAGAGTTGAAGCAATTTATGGACTTCTATTCTATGGTGCAAACCCACCAAACGTCGTAGTCTTCAAATGTCATTGGTTCCAGCCGAAAGAGACTAGAAGGACTCATGAACATCTAGGGCTAGTCGAAATCAAACAAAGCACCCATTTGGATGTTCCCGATGTCTATATTACGGCTCAACAGCAACCCAAGTTTTCTATCTACCGTGGGCCTGCCAAAGTGATACAAATCTCGAAGGTTGGGATGTCGTTTATGAAGTGCCGCCACGTGTTAGACCACCTCCCCCCAATGAAGAGGATTATGAACCTCACGTTAATCGACACATATGAAGGAGAATTGTTCCAAGAAACACGTCTTTCCAAAAACGTTTCAAGAACCGGGCTCACCTCATAACATTCAAGTAGACAATGGCGGTGAATCCGAGCCCGAGCAGGAACAAGAAGAGCCGAACAAGAAGAGGTTATCTTCTGCGGATGACTGTCAATGCTTGACCGATTACATGCAGGAGGCCTTCCGGATGTTGATGATGATGATGAGCACGTCATTCTTGATAGTGATGAGGATGATGCATTTATTGACCCGAAGCATATACTGACGATGATGATGCATTTATTAATGATGACGATGAAGATTAATATTATAGTTCATGTCGTATTCCATTATTATTATATACATATATATTATTAATTAGTTCAAGTTTTAACCTAGCTAGCTCTAAAATGAGCTATACTTAGCATTTATTCCTCCAAAATGAATTTGTATGCTTAGCTAGCTCAAAAATGACATAACAACCTTAATTAGCTCAAAAATGACTTTAACCTAGGATAGCTCTAAAATGAGCTATACTTAACATTTATTCCTCTAAAATGAATTTATATACATATTATTATTCATGTCAGGTATTCATTTTTTTATGTTGTACTAATTTCGTTTACTCTTTGTCAGTCCAGGTGTTGACAGATGATGGGCGCGGGTCGAGAGCGCTTCGAGGCTCCTACCTCGGCGCGTGGTGGGAGGGGTAGGTTCCATTCCCCCCACATAGCCTCCGGAGAGCGCTAGATCTCAGTTTGCAGAATCCAGCGACGGTCGCTTCTTCTTCGGCCGGGAGAGGTCGAAGCGTAAGAAGGAGAAGGCTGCTAGAGGTGGACGTGACGTCGGGAGAGGTAGGAAGGCTGCTACGCCTTCCTCGCCGCCACCCCCAGCTGAGTCACCCGACCACAGGGCTGCTCCGTCTGAGATCGATACATTGGAAATAATCTTTGGTGCAGCGTAACTCCCGACAAGCATCGACCGATCCTTCTCCGTCTGCCACTGGCGCGACCGGTCCTACACCTACACCTACACCTACACCTCCGTGATGACGGTAAGTGTCCCAAGTGTGTTGCTTAATAGAGTTTTGTTGTGATGCCATGTTGTATATATCTAGACATATCGTGCATAATGTGTGTATGTTTGAAATGCATTGTATGTGTGGGATTCGACACCTAGTCGTGTGCCTTTGGTAGCCTTCCATATAGGGAAATGCCTCCTAGTGCTTCCATCGAGCCATGGTAGTTCGCTCTTGCTCCGGAACACATGGATTGACCGGCATGTGTCCTTCTTTGCTCTGTTCTGTCCCCTACGGGAAATGTCACGCGGTGTATCACCAAGTCCTTGTAGCTTGCTACGACTTGGTTGCACTCATTGATGACCGACACGTGCATTGCCGGGTCATGTATGCCTGTCACATGCGTTTGTGCCACCTTGGTTCTATGAATAGTCATGTCGGCCCGGGTTCTACGCCATATGGATACTAGCGACATAATCATGTACTTAGCATTTTTCCTTCATATAGTATGCTTAAGAAATGACATATTTTAGGTCCTAAATGACTTCATATGCTTAGCTAGCTCCAAAATGACATAATAACCTTACTTAGCTTCAAAATGACCTATTCAACCTAGGCTAGCTCTAAAATGACCTATACTTAGCATTTTTTCCTCCAAAATGACTTAATATGCTTAGCTAGTTCAAAAATTACATAATAAGCTTAATTAGCTCCAAAATGACCTATTTAACCTAGGATAGCTCTAAAATGACCTATACTTAGCATTGTTTCCTTCAAAATGACTTAATATGCTTAGCTAGCATAAAAATGACCTATTTTAACCTAGGATAGCTCTAAAATGACCTATACTTAGCATCTTTTCCCCAAAAAAGACTTAATATGCTTAGCTAGCTCTAAAATGATATAGTATGCTTAAGAAATGACATATTTTAGGTCCTAAATGACTTCATATGCTTAGCTTGCTCCAAAATGACATAATAACCTTACTTAGCTTCAAAATGACCTATTCAACCTAGGCTTGCTCTAAAATGACCTATACTTCGCATTTTTTCCTCCAAAATGACTTAATATGCTTAGCTAGTTCAAAAATTACATAATAAGCTTAATTAGCTCCAAAATGACCTATTTAACCTAGGATAGCTCTAAAATGACCTATACTTAGCATTGTTTCCTTCAAAATGACTTAATATGCTTAGCTAGCATAAAAATGACCTATTTAACCTAGGATAGCTCTAAAATGACCTATACTTAGCATCTTTTCCTCAAAAAAGACTTAATATGCTTAGCTAGCTCTAAAATGATATAGTATGCTTAAGAAATGACATATTTTAGGTCCTAAATGACTTCATATGCTTAGCTAGCTCCAAAATGACATAATAACCTTACTTAGCTTCAAAATGACCTATTCAACCTAGGCTAGCTCTAAAATGACCTATACTTAGCATTTTTCCTCCAAAATGACTTAATATGCTTAGCTAGTTCAAAATTACATAATAAGCTTAATTAGCTCCAAAATGACCTATTTAACCTAGGATAGCTCTAAAATGACCTATACTTAGCATTGTTTCCTTCAAAATGACTTAATATGCTTAGCTAGCATAAAATGACCTATTTTAACCTAGGATAGCTCTAAAATGACCTATACTTAGCATCTTTTCCCCAAAAAAGACTTAATATGCTTAGCTAGCTCTAAAATGATATAGTATGCTTAAGAAATGACATATTTTAGGTCCTAAATGACTTCATATGCTTAGCTTGCTCCAAAATGACATAATAACCTTACTTAGCTTCAAAATGACCTATTCAACCTAGGCTTGCTCTAAAATGACCTATACTTAGCATTTTTCCTCCAAAATGACTTAATATGCTTAGCTAGTTCAAAATTACATAATAAGCTTAATTAGCTCCAAAATGACCTATTTAACCTAGGATAGCTCTAAAATGACCTATACTTAGCATTGTTTCCTTCAAAATGACTTAATATGCTTAGCTAGCTTAAAATGACCTATTTAACCTAGGATAGCTCTAAAATGACCTATACTTAGCATCTTTTCCTCAAAAAGACTTAATATGCTTAGCTAGCTCTAAAATGATATAGTATGCTTAAGAAATGACATATTTTAGGTCCTAAATGACTTCATATGCTTAGCTAGCTCCAAAATGACATAATAACCTTACTTAGCTTCAAAATGACCTATTCAACCTAGGCTAGCTCTAAAATGACCTATACTTAGCATTTTTTCCTCCAAAATGACTTAATATGCTTAGCTAGTTCAAAAATTACATAATAAGCTTAATTAGCTCCAAAATGACCTATTTAACCTAGGATAGCTCTAAAATGACCTATACTTAGCATTGTTTCCTTCAAAATGACTTAATATGCTTAGCTAGCATAAAAATGACCTATTTAACCTAGGATAGCTCTAAAATGACCTATACTTAGCATCTTTTCCTCAAAAAAGACTTAATATGCTTAGCTAGCTCTAAAATGATATAGTATGCTTAAGAAATGACATATTTTAGGTCCTAAATGACTTCATATGCTTAGCTAGCTCCAAAATGACATAATAACCTTACTTAGCTTCAAAATGACCTATTCAACCTAGGCTAGCTCTAAAATGACCTATACTTAGCATTTTTCCTCCAAAATGACTTAATATGCTTAGCTAGTTCAAAAATTACATAATAAGCATAATTAGCTCCAAAATGACCTATTTAACCTAGGATAGCTGTAAAATGACCTATACTTAGCATTGTTTCCTTCAAAATGACTTAATATGCTTAGCTAGCTTAAAATGACCTATTTAACCTAGGATAGCTCTAAAATGACCTATACTTAGCATCTTTTCCTCCAAAATGACTTAATATGCTTAGCTAACTCTAAAATGACATAATATGCTTAAGAAACTAGATAACAACCCAGCGTTGCGTGAAAATTAACATACCAAGTTGTAAAAATTCATGAGGTGTGATAAGAAAGAAATGAAATTTTCCTTTGAAGTGTGATGCTTACGGCGATAAGAAGGAAATGAAATTTACCACTGAAGTGTGATGCTTCTAAGCAAACGCAAATCACATTTCCAAAATGATACTCTACATTTGTAGTAAGTCATTCATTCATCAAAGTCTCTTCAAAAAGTTTCAAGATGCATCATAATAATCTTCTTCTTCTAACTTTCTTCTTTCCCATTTTACATATTTGCTTAAGATCACGGAAGCTTGGGTTGATGGAGTGCTTGTATTTAGTTTTTTTTTGACCTTGTGAAACTTGCTACCTATGGATGAAACTATGTAATATTGATGAAACTATGTATATGTACGGATGAAACTTGCTACTATTGGTAACATGTGTTGGATACATATGTGTTCATGACTATTGGTAATATGTGTTGAATATGCTATATTGGTCATATAAATATATTTGTGTTTGATTTCTGTGAAAATGAGTTGATATAAGAAAAAACAAAATTAAATGGGGCAATATAGTCACTTTGCCATCTGCTGGCAGATGGCAAAGAGCCTGCAGCCTTTGCTATCTGGTCGATGGCAAAGAGTGCGACCTTTGCCATCTGGCGGCAGATGGCAAAAACTGCAGCCTTTGCCATCTATTTGGTGATGGCAAAGAGTCAGACCTTTGCCATCTGGCGGCCGATGGCAAAGTATGCCGTTAACCTCTGACGGAGCTAACCCGTTAAGAGGCTTTGCCATCTGCCAGATGGCAAAGCCCTGAGTTTCTTGCCATCGACCGGCGGATGGCAAATCCACGACTCTTTGCCATCACCGGCCAGATGGCAAAGAAGCCTTCTACCGAGGGTTTCAGACGACCTGTTTGCCATCTGCTGGCTGATGGCAAAGCCTTTGCCATCCGCCGAACATGCCTTTGCCATCCGCCATGGCAGATGGCAAAGTGCCAGATTCCAGTAGTGCGAGCAGCAGAAGGCTGAGTACGAGCGACGCGACAAGGAGAAGGCCCAGGAAGGTGCTTTGGAGGAGCGGCAAGAAACGCCCGGTCGGGAGGACGCCGCGGCAAGGCCAAACAGCGGCAAGGAGACAGACCTCCCGGCCGCGACAAGGATGAAGATGACGACGGCGATGAAGATATGGATGATGACGAGACCGATGAGCGGGAGTTCCGAGCAACAGAGGTCTTGTGCGTTGACGGTGGTGCTTCTCTGCGTACTTCACCTTTGCCGGCTCAAGCGGTGGATGCGGGAAGTCAATGCGGCCGAGAACCATCCGTCGAGTCACGCAAGCCTCTAAAATGGTCCAAGACGCCTATCATCTTTGATATTGAGGACCACCACGATCGCAGAATCATGGTCGGGTGCTTGCCGATGTTGGTTTCACCAACTATCCGCAACCTCAAGGTCACTAAGATGCTAGTTGACGGTGGGGCGGCTTGAACCTGATCTCCTCCGCGGTGCTCCGAAACTCCGGATCCACGATGGCGAGCTCGAAGAGACCGGCACATTCAAGGAATCAATCCGGGAAGGAGCAAGCGAAGGAAAGATCACGTTCTTGGGTGACATTTGGCGCCGAGTTGAACTTCGGGGGGAGAGGGTCACTTTTGGCGTTCTTGACTTTCCATTGCCTTACAATGGGATACTTGGCCGTCCGGACTCGCCAAATTCATGGCAGCCTCTCACTATGCATACAACATATCGAAGATGCCGGGCCGATAAGTGTCATCTCTGTCCCTTGTGACAAGAAGGATGCTCTTATCTGCGCCCGACAAGATCTACCGGAAGCGGCAGCATGAGATCACAAGCCACTTGCCGCTGAAGCTCCCGGGGCGAAGAAGAAGACCAAGTCCGGCAAGAGCTCTAATGCCCACTCCGGCAAGCGCACCTCTTCGGAGTGCTGCGCTACCGTTGAGGACGCACCACCGAGCTCCACCGGCAAGTGTAAGAAGACGATGGCAGCTCCACCAGAGACCAAGAAGGTGTCCGCCAAGGAGGACGGCACTGGTGGTACCTTCACCATCGGTGCCACTCTCGACCCTAAATAGGAAAGCGCGCTCGTTGCTTTCCTGCGGGCGAACGTCGACGTGTTTGCATGGCAACCGTCTGACATCCCCGGTGTTCCCAGGAAAGTAATTGAGCACCATCTTGCCGTCTGTCCTCATCTGTGCCCGTCAAGCGAAGAAGTCAAGAAGCAGCGGTGGAGCGCCAAGAATTCATCGCGAAGAAATCAAGAAATTGGAAGCGGCGGGCCTTGTTAGAGGAGTGCTCCATCCCTCGTGGTTGGCCAATCCTGTAGTTGTATGCGAAGGCAAGCGGGAAATGGAGGCTTTGTATCGACTTTACCGATGTCAATAAAGCTTGTCCCAAAGACCCATTTCCCTTGCCGCATCGACAGATTGTTGACTCCACGGCGGATGTGATTTGCTTTCATTACGGATGCATACTCGAGGATATCATCAGATCTTCATGGCGTAAGAGGATGAGGAGAAGACCGCATTCATCACCCCATGTGGCACATCTTTGTTTCGTCACGGATGCCTTTCGGATTAAAGAATGCTGGTTCAACATTTGCAAGAGTAGTCCATGACACTTTTGAGCCGCAAATGCACAGAAATGTGGAAGCCTAGTGGGATGACATAGTGGTCATGAGCAAGGACAAGGCGACTCGGATTCATGATGTAGACGAAACCTTTGCAATTCTGCGCAAGATCAACCTCAAGCGTAACCCCGAGAAGTGTGTGTTTGGAGTCCCTTCCAAAGAAGCTTCTCGGGTTCTTCGTGTCTCGGCGGGAATTGAAGCCAATCCCGACAAGATCAAGGCCATTGAGCAGATTGAAGCACCAAAAGCGCGTCAAGGATGTCACGAAGACTTGCGGTTGCGTAGCTGCTCTCGGCAGGTTTATCTCTAGGTCTGCTGAAGCGCCACGCCATTTTCAAAATTTTGAAAAAGGCAGGTCCGATGGAATGGACTCCGGAAGCGGAGGCTGCGCTGCAGGACTTGAAGAGATACCTGTCCTCCACTCCAACACTTGTCGCACCTAAGCCACAAGAGAAGTTGCTGCTATATATAGTGGCATCCAATCAAGTGGTTAGTGCTGCGTTAGCAGCGGAGAGGGAGGCGGATGATGAGCTAGCAACCATGGCAGATGCATCCAACGGCGAAAGGGCTTCACCGGCAAGCTCTGGTCCCGACAAGGATGGATCTACGCAGACGCATGAGAAGATCTGAGAAAAGAATGGTGCAGCGCCAGTTTACTTTGTCGGTTCCCTTCTGCAGGCGCTAGGTCAAGGTACTCTGGTGTGCGAAATTGCTTTTCGGCCTCCTCATGGCCTCGAAAGCTGCGCCATTACTTCCGTGCACATGAGATCACGATCGTCACTCGTTTTCCGTGAAGAGGATCTTGCAAAATCCGAGAGGCAAAGGCGGGATTGTCGAGTGGGCACTGGAACTATCAAGCTTTGGCCTCAAGTTTGAGAACACTTCAACTATCCAAAGCACAGCATTGGCGGAGTTCATAGCAGAATGGACGCCAACACAAGACGAAGAAATTCCATAAACGAGCATCCCCGTCAAGGAAAGAAGCAAAGAGTGGCTGATGTACTTTGATGGTACCTTCTCGCTGCAAGGCGCCGGTGCGGGCGTGCTACTTGTTGCACCCACCGGAGAGCACCTCAAGTACGTAGTCCAGATGCACTTTCCCAAGGAGCAAGCAACAAACAATACTGCAGAGTATGAAGGTTTGCTTGCCGGTCTCGAGATCATGATGAACCTTGGGATCAAGAAGCTCATTGTCGGGGGTGACTCACGACTTGTCATCCGCCAAGTGAACAAGAGTTATCGAGTCCGTTGATGGAAGCTTATGTTGATGAAGTGAGAAAGCTAGAAGAGCACTTTGACGGCCTGCAAATGGAATATGTTCCAAGAGCTCGAGCGACATTGCCGATGGCTTTGTCGAAGTCGCTGCACTTAAGTTGCACAATGGAACCAGTGGATTTTGTGCTCAAGCTGACTCAACCATCTGTAACGCCATCAAGCTGACAGAGCAAGAAGAGGAAGTTGATTTACGGTGACTATTTTCGGCGAGCTTCCGAAGCCGCCGCCAAGAAGGTCCCCAAGATCAACACCAGCAATCTTTGAGGAGCGATGCCTGCTCCGACAAGCCCTGGTTTGTTTCGTTGAAGCGAGCGCTCCGACAAGTTTTGCTCCGGCAAGCTTGCGGGGAACGTCAAGCTTCTGGTGAGCCGAGTTCTCGCCGTAGAAGCGGATGTTCCGCAGCAGCAGTGTGCCTTTAGTCCTTGTTGTCGAGCCGCAAGCTCCGGCATGGGCACAGCAGATTGTCCATTTCCTTCAGACAGAGAACTTCCGAAGAGCAAGAAGAAGCTGAAAAAGTAGCCCGGCAGTCAAGTATGTACCAGTTTGTCGACATCACACTGTACAGAAGAAGACTCAACGGTGTGAAATTGAAGTGTATTCACCGGGAAGACGGACAAAAGCTGTTGGCAGAGATGCATGGAGGCATATGTGGTCACCACATTGGCGCCAGAGCACTTGCCGGCAAAGCGTTCCGGCAAGGTTTCTTTGGCCGACAACCCTCCAAGATGCAACTGCACAAGTAACCAAGTGTGAAGCATGCGGTTCCATTCCAAGCGAGATACACCAGCCAGCTCAAGCTCTCCGGGCGATCCCTTTATCCTGGCCATTTTCGGTCCGGGGCTCGACATCCTCGGCCCCTTTCCCGAAGCTGTCGGGTGCTTTGAGTACTTATGCGTTGCAATCGACAAGTTCACAAAGTGGCGGAAGTGGAAGCGATGAGGAAGGTGACGGCACGGTCGTGATCAACTTCTTGGTCGATTGTTTGCCGTTTGGAATCCCTAACAGGATCATCACCGACAACGGCACGCAATTCACGAGCCACACCTTCATGCGATGCGTCCAAGATCTTGGCGCCAAGGTGCCGCTCGCATTGCTCATCCAGAAGTAATGGTCAAGCGGAGAGGGCAAATCTTTGAAGTCTTTGCGGGCTCAAGACCAGGACTTTCGACGAGGCTGCACAAGTGCGGAAGAAAGCTGGATTGAGGAGCTGCCGGTGGTTCTTTGGTCGATCAGACGACGCCAAATCGAGGCATCGGCGGACACCTCTCGCTCTAGTCTATGGAGCAGAGGCAGTTCTCCCCACGAAACTCGTATACGGGTCACCTCGAGTGCTCGCTTATGATGAGCTTGAGCAAGAGCAGTTGCGACAAGATGATGCGCTGCTCCTTGAGGAGGACCGTCTTCAGGCCGCTGTACGAGCTGCTCGATACCAGCAAGCTTTGCGTCGCTACCATAGCCGCAAAGTTAGTGCCAGAAGTCTCGAGGAAGGCGACCTTGTTCTTGGTAGCGTTCGATCCGCCAAGAATTCCAACAAGTTGACGCCGAAGTGGGAAGGCCCTTACCGGGTGAAACGAGTCACTAGGCCTGGCTCTGTCTCTCATGAGACCGAAGATGGCATTCCGGTGAGCAACTCCTGGAACATTGAGCATCTTCGTAAGTTTTACCCGTAGGGCGCGGTTGCCGGAACCCGTTCCGGCAACCACCTTTTGTACAAGTCTTGCCGATGTTGCATATAATCCTTTGTACAAAGCCGGGCGCAGACCCCGTGCATAAGTAAAGCTAATGTGCTCCGCACATCTTGTCAATTTCATGCTTTTTAAGTCTATTTGCATGCGTTATCGACACTTTGTGCGGACGTAACCGGTAAGCAATAACGAGCCGTAAGGCACCATATCTTTATTTTCTCTTCTTTCTCTTTCTCAAAGAAAGGAAGGTTCCCTCGCACACAAGTTTGCCGGGGGGAAAGGAGAAGATAACGGTGTGAACCAAGCGTCACTCGAGGAGGTTTAGCCTTACCGGAAGCAAACGACAGAAAAGCTAAGTTGCTAAAGTTTGAGCAATCAGTTTTAAATTTTTTAAGTTATTCTCCTCGAACGACCGTGCTTTTGTATGGAAAACCTGTGCGCGGAGGAACCAACTCGTAGCTAGTTGCACCCTTACTTTGTTTCGAGTCCGCTCAACAACTTAAGTGAGCTACGACTAGTTGCGACAAGGTTTCTTATCGGTAGCGGCATCGCCAGGCTCTTTGAAGTCCCTTTTCGGCGCTCATGACTAAGGTGCCTGCACCGACAAGTTCCCTAAGCGTGAGGCAAAAACATACAAAGGAAGGAATCAAGTAAAGGAAATAACATAGCAATCACTATCCAAAATAGAGTTATATTATAAGATAGCTTGTCGCAGCTCTAATAGATTGTTCTCATGACATGATCAGCAGCGACAAGAAAAAGAGAAAACGGGCGGCCTAATCTACACGATCGCCCTCAACCCTCTTGATCCCGCTCACCCTGTCCACGATGGGTGCGACAAGGGTCTTGAGCGCTTCCACATCAGCATCCGGCGGCAGGGACTTGAGGACGTTGGTGAGGTTGAGGCCTGGGTTGCGGAAGGCCACCTTCATCAGCACCTTTTGAAGAGCTCCCGCGCAGATCTGGCGTGACTCCTCGGCCAGCTGCTTCGGGATTTCTTCCCGGAGTCGCTGGAGGGCCGTCACCACGCCTTTGAAGAATAAGCTGAGCTTGACGCTGGGTTGGAGGTGCTCATCGGAGGAATACCCAAGATCCTCCATCCCAGTGCCCGGCTCCCGTCGATGGCTGCGGCAACATCCACGAGACCCTCGGTCCAGTGCTCCACATTCTCCCTAAAGGTATTACAGGCGGCGGACTTCGCTGCCAGCGCCTCGTCGGCCTTGATCTTCTCCTTCAAGGCCACCTCCTGCTCCCCTGGCGCCGTCCGGCCCCGAGTCAAGGTGGTCAGCTTCAACTCAAGATCTGCGTTGGAGTCCTTGGCGGTGCTGAGCTCCTTGCTCCTCTCGGCGAGACGGCCCTGCAGCTCGCCAAGAGTGTAGGCGTCCTTCTCACGCTCACGCTTGAGTGCAGCAAGCTCCTCGCCGCTCTCCTTGAGATTGGCCTCCAACTGCGCCACCTTCGTCTCCAGCTCCTTCTTGGCGGCCTCGGCAGCTGCGGCAGCATCCTTTGCTTCCTTGAGAGCCCCGCCAAATGTTTGCTCGTGCGTGGCAAGATCCTCCTCATGGCTGTCAAGATTAACCTTCCTCTGCGCCAACTTGCCTTCCTACGCAGATAGCTTCTCGGCGGCAAGCCGCTGTTGTTCTTCAGCTTCAGCCTTCTCGAGGAGGAAGGCTTTGCGCTCCTCGACGAGTTGCTCCCGCTCCGCTGCCAAGGACCGGAGAGCTTCCTGGTTGATGCCCCGGAGCTCCTCCGCGCTTCTCGGCGTCTGCTCCCGCCTTCGCGACAAAGCGCTTCCGGGATTCCAACTTGGCTTGTCGGTAGCGGTAGAGCGGCAGCGGCTTCGCAGCAGCTCCTCCTCCTCGGACTTCGCCGCTTCTTTGCTTGGCGCGTCGACCAGCGTCAGTCCAGCGGAGGCGAGCAGCTCTTCATCAAAAGTTTCTCCTTCGGCCAGCACCCTGGAGCTCGACGCCCATGGGAGCTTGATGAAGACGCCATCACCGGCCTTCAGATAGGCGCTGGGCTGGGGCTCTTGAACTGGCAGCTGCGGCGGCGGAGGGATCGGCGATCGGCGTGGCGCTGGCGCTCCTGCGGCCTCGGGGCCGTCGGTCACGATCGCCGGACCCCTCGCCCGGCTTCTGCGGCAGCTTTGGCGGCCTCTTCACGGCCGGGCTCGTCGGCCCGGCTTCTTCTTCGATGGCGGCGTCGTCGGTATTGTCGCTGCGTCCTCCTCGCCGGCGACCTCGGTCTCCATTGGCTCTGTGGCGGATGGATCTGACGACCGGAAAATGAAGAAAAGTCAAGCAAATATTCAAAAAGAAAACCAGAAGAAGAAGAACACAAGGGAAGTTTTCAAGCAAGAAGATTACCTGTGCTAGGGTCTGCAGTCATGGTCTCCGCCCCCAGGGGATCGCTGGTGCTGTCCCTTGCCGGAGAACTGCCCCTTGCCAGAGAATTCTCCCTTGCCGGAGAACGCTCCCTTGCTGGGGAATCCTCCCTTGGCGGTGTAGTCGAAGCAGAAGGCATGTCAGGAGCGGCTTCAGGGCACTCCTGGTGGGGCTGCTCTGCTCCTACACAAATCAGCAGTCAGATATCAGCAAAGAAAGAGCACCCATGCACGCCGGACAGCAGGAAGTAAAAACCATATACTTACGCTGGGGGCTGCGCTGGGGGCTGCTTTGAGGAAGAGTTGCCGCGTCCGGCAAGGTGGTATCAGACGCGCCTCCTGCTGTCGCGGTGGGTCCGTCCTCGATAACAATCACCGGGGCCTTGGCTCTCTTCGACGTTCTCTGGGCCAGCATCCTGAAAAGGAATGGGTTCAGAGTGAAGCAAATCAGATACAAGACAAAGCAACAAATCGAAGAACTACAAGTACACCAAAGAATCTTACTCTTCTTCTTCCTCGTCGAATGGCGCGAGAGATCAAATTCTGGCTCGCCTCCCGATGCAGACGAGGCGGAGGAGTAGGTTCCCTTGGCCGCTTGGCGGGAGCGAAGCGATGGTCTGCGAAGGCCCGCTCCGATTGCCGCAGCGGCGTGAGGTGCTCCAGCGGCAATCGCCCAGGTGGAAGTCGTCCGCGGCGGCAGCTGTTGACCCGTCTGCCGCCCGCTCGTCTCGACCTTGCGAAGACGCCTTCTTGGTGGAGCTGGGGCTCCGCTCGCGGCAAGCTGTCTGAAGAGGGGAGGAGGCGCCCTCGGCGGGCTCGCTCGACTCAGCTTCAGGCCCGACGAGCTCTTCCTCGCCGGCAAACTCCCCTCGCTCGACAAGGCTTGCCGCCTCTGCTGCCTCTGCCTCCTCCACGGTGAATCCGAACTCGCCCGCGGCAGCGGTTGCTGTCGTCTCTTCCAGCCTGGTGGTGATGCGCTGCATCTCGTCATCGGTGGTGTCGCGGGTGAGGCTCTTCTGTTCATCGGGGCGAACCGACACTTCTACCAGGCTGTCAAAGAACACTCGCACGACGTCATCTGCAGGCTCTTGCCAGGTGGGAACGATTCCATGCGAGTCGCACAACGGCATCATTGCACGGATGCGGTCGAGCGAGGAATTGTTGCACAGCGGAACAACACCCTTCGGCAACCTGAACATCTCGGGATGATCAGGATCGGGCTTGAACAGTTCCAAGAGCATCGCATCCAGTTCCAGGACAGTGAAGTTGAAGTTGAGGCCCGGGCATAGCCTCATGATATCCGCCGCATTCTGGAACTCCCAGGCGGGTCTCCTCCTCTCCTGCAAGGGGGCGATGCGGCGGCGAAGAAAGTCTGCGCCAACGGTGCCTATAGTGAGCCCGGCAAGCCTGAGGCGCAAGATCCGAGTGACGGCAGTCTTCAGTCTAGCGTCTTCCGGTGCCACGTTGCTCCAATCGTTGCCGCGCACTATTGAGGTTTGGCGCTGGGCGGTAAATGGCTGCGGGTTCTCCTCGACAATCCAGCACCAGTCTGCCCTCCACTCCTCCCACTTGCTGCGGAGCTCTCCCTCCAGATAAGCTTCCTTCTTGCCAATCCTTGAGATCCAAGCGATTCCGCCGGCAAGAGGCTCCCCTCTCTCAACTCGGGGCATAAAGAAGTGGCGGAAAAGGGCTACATTTGGATGGACTCCGACAAAGTTTTCGTAGAGATATGCGAAAACTGCCATGGTCAGAACGGCATTAGGGGTGAAGTCAAGGAGGCGGAACCCGTAGGTGTTCATGATATCACGTAAAATTCAGAGAAGGCGGGCGAGCCCGCAGAGAAGAACAAAGGCGAAGAAAGGGTACCCATTCGGAGCCAGTTCAAGCAGCAATGGGAGTACCTTCGTGCGCGGATGCGCTCGCGTCTCCGTCGACCAGAAGAGGTAGTAGTACTCCCTCAGCTCCCTCGCGGCGAGCTAGGGGGGGGGGGGGAAGATTGCCCGCTCCTTTCGCAGTGCCGCAAGCCACTGCGCCTCGGCCGACTTCACGGCCTTCCCCTTGTCAGCTTTCGGAGCCATGCCGGAGGTGGTGAGGGAGGTCGACGGTGTTGGTGATGCTGGTGGCGATGGGGGGCGGAGCGCTGCTCTCTCTTCAGCCTTGGGAAGAAGGGGGAAGCAGCGGGGGTTTTTCGAGATTGGACAGCAACTGGCGAGATGGGCGAACTGCCCCTGTTTCCCCTGCTTATAAAGAGGGAGGGGGCGGATGTTCCGTCTTTCCGAATAAAGAAACCACCCACGATCTCACCCACGATCTCTCACATGACGCCGCATTCGACGCGTGCCGTTCGTGGAAGGCGTGGTGGGTCCGGGGTGAGTTACGGCGTAACCCAAGCCGCGCGTGTCCGTGACCTGTTTTGGGCCTGGCCCAACAGCGCTCGGCACCGTGTGTGGCCCAGGCCCGGGTGCTCCTATCGGTGTACTAGAGTAGGGGTACCCTAGTATCCCGAACTTGTGCACGGGCAGTTGCAGCCCTCCGCGGCAAGGCTTACCGGGTGACCGCCAAGGTCCTCCGTGGTTCCTTTGGAGCCATTCAAGAACAAAGTATTCAAGCCAAGGAGACAAGGCCCCGGCAAGAGGAGCTTGCCGAGAAGGCCACCCAAGGCACCTAGGAGACAAGGCCCCGGCAAGAGGAGCTTCTTTGGGAAGGCCCAGTGAGCGACAAGCTTCCGGACGCGACAAGACAACAACCACGGCAAGGCGCTTGCCGCGGCAGACCACCACTCTGTACCTGCGCTCCAGCACATCCACTAACGTGTCGCCCTGGGACCTTTCCAGGCGCGCGTGGCAAGAGGCGTCCGGCCAGCGGAGCGGTGTGGCAAGCGGCGTTGACAAGATTGCCATCGTGGCAAGCGGTGGCGTCCCTAACGGTCCCTGTTTGCACTATTAGGGCGACGTAGACGGGCATTTAATGCCTTTGTCCCCTGCCGTCAGGTTTAGGTATGATACACTGTACAAGTAGCTGTACCAACCACTCCTTTTCCATTTTTACCCTTGTCTAGGTTGCCACATGTCGGAGACCCCTTGAGCATATAAAAGGAGGCCCATGCGCATAGCGTGAGGGGGGTTCGAGGGGTTCGAAGGTTGAAGCCGGAGAACACTCACGCTCTGTCTTGTTAGCAGCTTGTGTGTCTTGTAGCACTCAAGCGCTCGAGCAAGAACTCAATACATTCAGACATGCAGCAGTAGGAGTGTTATCTCTCCGGAGAGCTCCGAAGCTGGGTAAACCGCTCGTGTGCTTCGCCTCGATCTGCTCTTCGTGCGACCTCCGCCTCCCGCCGAACCAAAAGGGGCTCGGTCTGCTGGTCCCATAGGTGTTCGTGGGTCAGATCAGCCTCCCCGACAGTAGGCTTGTCATCCGTCTTCCAAGGAATAGGTTCACCATCATAGAAAGATGAACGAGTCTCCGGGATCATCGAATCTGCAGCCAAACTCATCCTCTTGAATCTATATTCATACTCACGGTTTATGTTTTGCAGGTCATAGATCTGGGCTTGGAGATGCTTGATTTTCTCATGATGCTCTTGGGATCCAGCTTGTTCTTGTTGGTGAACTCCGTGATCATCATGTGGTTTGCGTTGACTCCATGCTCCACCATCCCTTGGCACTTGAAAACTTGTTGCTCCATTGCTTCAAGCCTCGTCTCCACGCTTCTGGTGTTCTTCGGCCCCTCAACATCGCAGATTTGCCGCACCCCCTCATGCAACTCAATGGCTTGAGGGTGTTGCAGCACCTCCGCTAGGTAGGGGTTGATGACCTTCTCAAAAATCTTATCCTTGGGGGCGCTTGGAGACGTCATGGCGATCTAGATCTGACTGGAAAAAACAGCTCGAAACAAAAATAGGATATTTTTGTGTGGTACAGTGGTCAAAACCTTCGGGAGATTATATAATGAACTTTTACCGACCAAAAGAAGTATCGTGCAAGAAAATGGAGTCCAGAAGGCACACGAGGTGGCCACAAGGTCGGGGGCGCGCCCAGGGGGTAGGGAGCGCCCTCCACCCTTGTGGCTGGCTGGTGGCCCCCCTCTGGTACTTTTTTCACCCAATATTTTGTATATATTCTAAGAACATGCTCCATGAAGTTTTAGGACTTTTGGAGTTGTGCATAATAGGTCTTTAATATTTGCTCCTTTTCCAGCCCAGAATTCCAGCTGGCAGCATTCTCCCTCTTCATGTAAACCTTGTAAAGTAAGAGAGAATAGGCATAAGTATTGTGATATAATGTGTAATAACAGACCACAATGCATTAAATATCAATACAAAAGCATGATGTGAAATGGACGCATCAGCCACCGCCTACCCACTCGTTCACTCGAAGAGACTCCAATGGCGATCGGAGGGGTGAGCCTGCTGGATATGGACTTCAGAAAGGAGTTCATCTTTGAGTTTGCCATTCAGTCCCATGGCTGCACCAAGTTGAATGAGATGTACACCAACAAACAAGTCTTGTAAACAAGATGTATGTGATACGTGGCAAACAGCCGACTCGGATGAACTGTTTGCGATGAGAAATTACAACACAGACGGTTAATACAGTTAGTTCGTGTGTGATTCTGTGTGTACAAAAAACTTTGAAAAATGCAAACTAGTTGCTTGCGGTGGCTATGAGTATCGCACACGATGCATCAGCGAGTACTCGTATGCGATGATTAGTAAGTTACACATAAGTTTCCTTATGTTAACATGTGTGTGAATTTGCAATATGGATAGTTAATATGCAAATGCCTTCTGGACATCGGGCACACACTTAAACCCAATGAACTGTGTACAATAATAATACTTTCCATGAAAATTTAAGAACTTGGGTAACAGCATTTGTGTAACATATATATAGTGGTTACCCTATTCGACAAAAGGAGTATCTCGTAACACGGTTTTGACAACCATATGGTCCATATCTACATACTTAACATAGTAACAACTATCACATTTTAAGAGGCTAAGGGCCAACAACTATATGGTCCATATCTACATACTTAACATAGTAACAACAAGCACACTGAGGGCCGACAACCACAACTATCCGTTGGAAGCAGCTTGATCATAGCGACTCGACATCTCGTCAGTGAAAGGGAAGAGCCCTCATGTGCCTTGGTAGAGCATGAGTAGAACAGTGTCTCAAATTTTCCAATATGGATGCATTTCCATGACAAGCGAGAACTTGTTAATTTGAATGGTTCCAATTCTGCGGGAAATGCAGTACCTTGCAATCACTTTGGCGTTATTAGCAGGCACAAGTGTAATTCGACCATGCCAGGAAATCGATCCAGGAACTGCTACAGCGGGAAATTTCTGTTGACATGTAGAATAAAAACCAATTGTAACATATCGTTGAAGATATATATAGTTTATGAGCATCAACATTAAAATAAGACTTTTTACCAGCATTTTGTGCACACAATTGGTCTTGTTCAATGTGTGCACCGTAGGTATAATTAATCCCATCCAAAATCCAGCGTTCATACGATGTGCTATCTCTGTCAGATTATCAACGAAGTTTATGACATGCTTCAAGTCCTTCCAGTGAAATTTGGTACGCTTACTAACATACAGATCGTTCACTATGCATCCAACATATCATGCTTAAAAGGTGGAAAGGTATTATTTATTTAGAAAATGGCAGAAGATTATGTAGTGCGCATAAATTGGTAAATATAATTTGTTACTACCTAGGAACGGAGTCAGAAAATGAAATCACAATTGGTTGCTTAAAAAGTGATCAATTAGTCAAAACAAATACCCTGATTTTGCTAAGTAATATGACAGCATGGAGAAAGATGAAAGGACACTAACCTTGATTAGACTTTGATCGGCTGATGACGTTGGGGAAGTAAACATCCATGTTAATTAGACCAGGCTGTGGTGCACGCACTAGAATTTTATTGCCAGCTTTCAGTTCATAACACTTAGACATTTTTCTCCAAAGGTCCGCATTAAAATAGGAGTGGCCATCTTTATCAAGTTTTACGCTAACCGTCATTGTAAATCCATGTTGTGTATTCAATATGACATCCTGGGAGTCATCAAAAAAGTAAAGCCCAAGATTTCCTTCTACTCTTGTTCTTGCAAAGCAAGGGATGTACTGCTTGAAATGAAAATTAAGATCATAAATTAGATATATTGAAATAATAGAGCAAGATGCAAATATGGGAGTAACTGATAGAACAGATTAATATATAGATGAAAGCAAAGTAAAAAAAATATAGAATTAAAAATAGATAATGTAACAAAGATTTGATGCGAATATATATATAATGTAGCAATAGACGGTATATGCTCACAAATTTAGGCCATGCAGACCGTGGTAGGTTGAGATTGAACATACCGAGCACTCCCTGAAGTCATCCGGAATGGTGAGATAGAACTTTGTTTCCAACTAGCCGCGACCACACTTGCCCGATTTGTGTTCGCACTGTGGACACATGAATGAACACCCACGAATCAGCTAGAAAAAAAATGATTCCATGGCAATTTCCATCGGTTGATTAATAGCGATGAACGGACTGCGATAAGGGATGATTGAATATTTCGCTAAGTTGATTACCTTCTCCATGAGAAAAATCCCCGTCCCAATCCCGCAAAAAAACCCAGTCGACCAGAGTCTAGAATGTCGATGCAGATAGGCGGCAGAAAGCGGTAGGGGCAAAATCCCACGCCTGTTGGAGCGCGACCTACGCCCGCCGACAACAGCCGTCGAGCTTAGGGTGGTCGCCACGATAGAAGTTGATGAGGTGCAGAGTTGCGGAGGAGTCCGCGGTGAGTGGGTGGGGACGAAGTGGGCGAGGGTTTTCTTTTTTCCTTTTGCTTGTGTGTGTGAACACACACGGTTCGAAGAGGCGACGGAGATGAATCGTGCGTGATAGTAAATTACCGAGATTGAATGGGAATCCAAATTTCCTTTGTCCTTCATCCATGAGCTTTTCTCTACGATGAACATAAACCCCGCTAATCACCATGTCCAAATTTGGCACTTTTCTGGGTTCA
Source organism: Aegilops bicornis (assembly GCA_021605145.1). NCBI lineage: Eukaryota > Viridiplantae > Streptophyta > Magnoliopsida > Poales > Poaceae > Aegilops > Aegilops bicornis. The sequence continues at coordinate 403,045,068 of CM038671.1, read as the reverse complement.
TTTACAATATTTAGGGGATTATGTGCATTTTGTAGGCATTAATGCACATAATTCAAATTCAAACAATCGGTGCTTGAAAAGGTGCACAAGAACAGTCTGGAAAAACCATACTCGTGGTATTTAGTAAATTGTCTAGGCTTTTACAAGGAATGGCCAGAGATTTCAATGGAATGCGCGGCAATAGTCAACCACAAACGCGTCATTTACTGGGTTATCAACGATAGAAAAATGAAATGCGTGCTTGAAAAAATGACGCCTGGCATGGTGCCATGGTATGGCCTCACCGTGCCCTGGTTAAAAGCTGAGAAGGTTTGATTTATGTCGTCATGCATGCCCTTCATAAATCGAACCATCACCAAGGAAGTTCCATGCTTTTGAGAGGGAAATCACCAAGAATGAAGGGGAATCCAAATTTCTGTCCTAGTTTGTCATTCAGTTTTTTCCAACGATTAACATACCGCCTCAAATGCAACTTGTTCAAATTTGACATTTTTCCGGGCTCATTTACCATATTTAGGGGATTATGTGCATTTTCTAGGCATTAATTATGCACATACTTCAAATTCGAACAATTGATGCATGAAAAGGTGCGCAAGAATGGTCTCGAAAACCATGCTCGTGCTATTTAGTACATTCTCATGCCTTTTACAAGGAATGGGTAGATATTTCAAGGAAATGTGTGGCAATAGTCAACCATAAACGCGTCGTTTACTGGGTTAACAACTATACAGAAATGAAATACATGCTTGGAAAACATGACGCTGGTGTGGTGCCATGGTATGGCCTCACCGTGCCACGATAAAAATTTGAGAATGCTTTCCGTATGTTGTCATGCACGCCTTTCATAAATTGAACCATCAACGAGGAAGTTTCATGGTTTTGAGGGGAAATCACCAAGATTTAAGGGGATCCAAATTTCCTTTGTCCTTTGTCCATGAGTTCTTTTTCCTCGATGAACATACACCACAAATCATTGTGTTCAAATTTGGCACTTTTCGGGTTCATTTACCATATTTAGGGGATTAAGTGCATTTCCTAGGCATTAATGCACATAATTCAAGTTCAAACAAATGGTGCATGAAAGGGTGCACAAGAACGGTGTGGAAAACCATGCTCGTGCCATTTAGTAAATTCTCATGCCTTTTACAAGGAATGGACAGATATTTCGAAGAAATGTGTTGCAATAGTCAACGACAAACATTTCTTTATTGGGTTTTTAAGTATAGAAAAAATGAAATAAATGCTTGAAAAACATGACGTCTAGCATGGTGCCATGGTATGACCTCATCATGCCCTGGTAAAAATTTGAGAAGGTTTGGCTTATGTCGTCATGCACGCCCTTCATAAATCGAACCATCACCGAGGAAGTTCCATGATTTCGAGAGGGAAATCACCAAGATTGAAGGGGAATCTAAATTTTCTTCGTTCTTTGCCCTGGAGTTTTTTTTCTACGACGAACAGACACCCTGCAAATCACCATATTCAAATTTGGCATTTTTTCGGGCTCATTTACCATTTTTAGGGGATTATGTGCATTTTCTAGGCATTAATTATGCACATACTTCAAATTCGAACAATCGATGCATGAAAAGGTGCGCAAGAATGGTCTCAAAAACCATGCTCGTGCTATTTAGTACATTCTCATGCCTTTTACAAGGAATGGGTAGATATTTCAAGGAAATGTGTGGCAATAGTCAACCATAAACGCGTCGTTTACTGGGTTAACAACTATACAGAAATGAAATACATGCTTGGAAAACATGACGCCTGGTGTGGTGCCATGGTATGGCCTCACCGTGCCCTGATAAAAATTTGAGAATGCTTTCCGTATGTTGTCATGCACGCCTTTCATAAATTGAACCATCACTGAGGAAGTTTCATGGTTTTGAGGGGGAAATCACCAAGATTTAAGGGGGATCCAAATTTCCTTTGTCCTTTGTCCATGAGTTCTTTTTCCTACGATGAACATACACCCTGCAAATCATTGTGTTCAAATTTGGCACTTTTCCGGGTTCATTTACCATATTTAGGGGATTAAGTGCATTTCCTAGGCATTAATGCACATAATTCAAGTTCAAACAAATGGTGCATGAAAGGGTGCACAAGAACGGTGTGGAAAACCATGCTCGTGCCATTTAGTAAATTCTCATGCCTTTTACAAGGAATGGACAGATATTTCGAAGAAATGTGTTGCAATAGTCAACGACAAACATTTCTTTATTGGGTTTTTAACTATAGAAAAAATGAAATAAATGCTTGAAAAACATGACGTCTAGCATGGTGCCATGGTATGACCTCATCATGCCCTGGTAAAAATTTGAGAAGGTTTGGCTTATGTCGTCATGCACGCCCTTCATAAATCGAACCATCACCGAGGAAGTTCCATGATTTCGAGAGGGAAATCACCAAGATTGAAGGGGAATCTAAATTTTCTTCGTTCTTTGCCTGAGGTTTTTTTTCTACGACGAACAGACACCCTGCAAATCACCATATTCAAATTTGGCATTTTTTCGGGCTCATTTACCATTTTTAGGGGATTATGTGCATTTTCTAGGCATTAATTATGCACATACTTCAAATTCGAACAATCGATGCATGAAAAGGTGCGCAAGAATGGTCTCGAAAACCATGCTCGTGCTATTTAGTACATTCTCATGCCTTTTACAAGGAATGGGTAGATATTTCAAGGAAATGTGTGGCAATAGTCAACCATAAGCAGCGTCGTTCTTTGGGTTAACAACTATCTGAAATGAAATACATGCTTGGTAAACATGACGCCCGGTGTGGTGCCATGGTATGGCCTCACCGTGCCCTGATAAAAATTTGAGAATGCTTTCCGTATGTTGTCATGCACGCCTTTCATAAATTGAACCATCACTGAGGAAGTTTCATGGTTTTGAGGGGGAAATCACCAAGATTTAAGGGGATCCAAATTTCCTTTGTCCTTTGTCCATGAGTTCTTTTTCCTCGATGAACATACACCACCGCAAATCATTGTGTTCAAATTTGGCACTTTTCCGGGTTCATTTACCATATTTAGGGGATTATGTGCATTTCCTAGGCATTAATGCACATAATTCAAGTTCAAACAATTGGTGCATGAAAGGGTGCACAAGAACGGTGTGGAAAACCATGCTCCTGCCATTTAGTAAATTCTCATGCCTTTTACAAGGAATGGACAGATATTTCAAAGAAATGTGTTGCAATAGTCAACCACAAACATTTCTTTATTGTGTTTTCAAATATAGAAAAAATGAAATAAATGCTTGAAAAAAATGACGCCTGGCATGGTGCCAGGGTATGACCTCATCATGCCCTGGTAAAAATTTGAGAAGTTTTGGCTTATGCCGTCATGCACACCCTTCATAAATCGAACCATCACCGAGGAAGTTCCATGCTTTCAAGAGGAAAATCACCAAGATTGAAGGGGAATCTAAATTTTCTTCGTTCTTTGCCCTGGAGTTTTTTTTCTACGACGAACAGACACCCTGCAAATCACCATATTCAAATTTGGCATTTTTTCGGGCTCATTTACCATTTTTAGGGGATTATGTGCATTTTCTAGGCATTTAGCGCATATAAATCCAATCCAGCTATGGCTGCACAGGTGTGATGTGAGGGACGTGAATTGCCATTCGATCGCGGCGCATCCTACGGTGCACACGCGTGATCCGCATGGCTGGCGTTCCGGCCAATCATAACGCAACACACAATAGGCTCAGCGCACACTATTTCCGGAAGCAACGGAGATGAACCGTGTGCGATAATAAACGAGAAAATTGTAAGGGAAGCCAAATTTCTGTTGTCGTTTGTTGTTGAGCTCTTGAATACCACCGCACTGTACGTCTGCCCGACCCCTCCGTCCTAGAGCTCTCTCTAAGCGTCGTTCATGGCACCGCGATGCACAATAATGGTAAGGAAGCGATGGCACCTCACCGCGCCGTGTTCCTCGCCGCCCGCAACCGCACACATGTTATGGAAGCGACGGCATCTCGTCACGCCGAGTTTATCATTGCCGGCGGCCACACAGTTAAGTGGCAAGACTTTGAGGCTGCTATGATCGAATGTGAGGTGGATCTAGAGGCGTCCAAAGCCGCACAGAAGGAGCGGAAAAAGCAGAAAGCAGTCAAGAAAAGAGAGTCCCGCCGCCGCAAGAAAGAAGAGGCCGCACGCCATGGTGAGGAGAGCTTGGTGGAGATCAAAGCACGGTGGGCTGCCGCTTACAAGGCCGGGAAGGAGAACGCCGGCATTTGGCCAGCATGCCCCGATGGCAGCATGTGAGAAGTAGTTTAAGTTTGTATTATTAGAGCAAATTACCAGTAGTACTTTAAGTTTGTGGTATTAACGTACAATGTCGGTAAGAGCATCCTTTGAGGGCTTTGAGTGTTGATTAGCATGTGTGCCCGTGTACGCTTTTTTTGCGTTAATCATTAGAAGATCGCAAAACACACGGTTTCTATGTTGTACCCATCTGCGTTTTTTTGCGTTAATGATCCATAAGTTAGTTACCTGTGTGATGTTTCCTAATAAACCAGGCGTACCATTGGCCAAAGAATATCAACTACACGTGTATATTTTTGGAGACATGATCTGCCAATTTTCTGTTTTCTCGCACACGGGTATTTTACGCGCTTCGTGTGTGTTGTGTGTTTCCCCCGCCCAAGTTTCACGTTTCGTAGCAAAATTTTCGTTAGGCGTGCGATTTCAGAATTTATTCCTCCAACCACATCCCCACCCATCAAATTTCCTCAATATCTCCCCCCTACCGGAAGCTCAAACCGCCCCCGCCGCAACCACAACTTCAACCACATCTATGTTCTGCTCGGATCCAGTCAGGTAACCCACCGATCTCTATCTCTGCCCCAGCCTGATTGCTCAAATGGCGCCTACGAAACATCCTCGTGCCTCCAAATCCCCACCACCAGGAGCTGATGGCGGTCCATGGCACGATGGCCGCTATGCGTGTTGACCTGGAGGAACACCCCGCCTCCGCCGCTGTCGACATGGTGCAGGCTCTAGCCCAGATGAAGTGCCCCAGCGACTACCCCCAGGACTTAACAGGTATGATCTGACCAGCTAAATCTTACCAATACCACTTGCAACAGCTATGATTTGTATGGTCGATGTATTAAGCATGTTCGTGCCTTGTTTATTTCAGTAATGCACATTGTGTGATGTTCAAATATTAACTATCCAGCTCAATTTCACCAATACCAACAACAAACTTACAATACATGACTCAGGATATCACTAGAGATGGTGCCCATTTGCTATTTTTAGTGGATGCTAACCCTATTGTACTTAACATGCCTGTCCATGTACTTATGCAGGGTCATAATGGCCGATGCTGTTGTTTGCCGTCGGGGTTAGCTGCATCCCATGTCTTACAACATCTCACATCATTTCATTTGTGCAATTGCAGTTTAACTTCTACCATTTACTGGTTTCCTGTCAATACACATGTCAGTCGCACTGAATCACGCTTCGACCCGGAGGAACAGCTGGCCTCCGCCGATGCTGACTTTGGGCGGACTCTGGCCAAGATGAAGTGCCCCAGCAACTACCTCTCAGGACATACCAAGTATGTACTCACCAGTTCAATCTTACCAATACAATGTTTTGTATGGTCGATGTATTAAGCATGTTGTAGTAAACATGCCTAACACGTTTTAGCTATTTTCCCTACCTTTCTATGGACAACTGGGCCATTATCTGCTCCGGCAACACCTGCCTTGTGATGTTTAACTCTGCCAATTGCATTTTTATCAGTACCGGTTTCAATGGACATTAAGCCTGTTGCAATTAACAGTTGTATCCATTTTTAAACAGTTGTATTTCAATGGCTACAAACTTACAAAACATGAATTAGGATGCTGTTAAGCCTATTGCAATTAATAGTTGTATCTATTTTTTAATCCGTCCCTTTGCTACTGTGCTACTCTTTCGCAATGAAGATATCACTACAAATGTTGCCATTTTATTACCATTTGCTATTTTTGGTGGATGTTAACCCTGTTGTACTTAACATTGGCTTTCCATGTACTTACACAAGGCTACAAGGGGTGATGTTGTTGTTTGCCGTCGAGGTTAGCTGCAACCCATGTCTTACAAACCATCTATTCCTAAATATAAGTATTTTAGAGATTCCAATATAGACTACATAAGGAGCAAAATGAGTGAATCTAGGTTCTAATCTAAACTATATCTATAATTCTATATACATCCGTATGTAGTTCATATTGAAATCTCTAAAAATACTTGTACTTAGGAACGTAGGTAGTTGTATTTTACATCATTTGTGCAATCTCAGTCTACCTTCTAACGTTTACTGGTTGCTTGTAGCTACATATATGAGCGGTACTGATCCACGCTTCAATCCCTTTTGCGTATGGGGCAATGAGATATTCATGAACAAGTGTCAAGTGAGGAAACTAAGAAAGATTGTTAGGCAAAAGAAACGGGTGATTGGAATTAAGCTTTTTATTTACACTTTGTCCAAGACAACAGTGAACTTTAGGATGGTAAGTAATGTGTTGCCTTTTCCCCTGCCCACAACAAGTTACTCTGTTAGACCTCAGTATCTGATATTTTTCTCTTTTCGGTGGTTTCCGATGCTATTTACTGATGATTACCTTGCAAACTACATGACCGGGGTGGAGGCAACTAAGGTCAAAGTATATAATTCATGCTACCATGATAATGCTCTAGAAGTCTTCCTAAAGGCGGTGAAGGATGGGCGGGCGATCGTCACAAGGAGTTGGACAAAAGTGGTTCGTGCCTATGGCATGCAGGAAGGCACATTATGGGCATTCCGCTTCTTCAACACCATTGGCAGTCAAAATGATTTACACTTGTCTCTTCATATTTACCGCCTTTAAATATTGTGGTTCATCATAGCTAATTGTTGTCTAATCCTGTAATCCTGTAATTACTGAACATATTGTACCGACAATTTTATTTATGGATTCGTTGTTGAACCATTGTGCTGAGAATTTGAATTGCACGTTTCATATTTCAAAATTTCCAATTCGAATAATAAATTACAGGCAAAAATAAAAATATACAGGAGCTAATAAAATAGTGTGCACACGGTTAGAAACAAAAACAACGTGTGCGATGAAAAAAAGAGAACAGAGGGTTCTTTGACATGAAACATTTGCGATGCCCGACGGACGCACACACGGTTTCGTATCATATGCATGTGCGATTCATGGTAACACGTCAAACGTTTCAAACTAGTGTGCGTGTGTGATAGGAATACCAATCGCACACAGTTATGAAAATGGACACGTTGGCGTTAGTAGAGGCACCGCACATATTTTACATTCTTGAACCGCGTGCAATAGCGTACCTATCACAAACATATCGGCAGATTAAATGTTGATGTCCACCTTTTTCACACGACTACGCGTAATCGTTTGGGATGTCTCTCTGATCAGAAACGTAAGGTCGAGATGTAACGTGTGGGACTGGGGCGGATTCTCATACGTTTATTCTATGGTGATCGTCAGTAGCCCCTCGCCCATCCCTGACAGTTTCTGGGTCATGTGGGTGTTGGGGAACACAGTAATTTCAAAAATTTCCTACGCACACGCAAGATCATGGTGATGGCATAGCAACGAGAGGGGAGAATGTATGTCCACGTACCCTCGTAGACCGTAAGCGGAAGCGTTATAACAACGCGGTTGTTGTAGTCGTACGTCTTCACGATCCTACTGATCCAAGTACCAATCGCACGGCACCTCCGAGTTCAGCACACGTTCAGCTCGATGACGATCCCCGGGCTCCGATCCAGCAAAGCGTCGGGGATGAGTTCCGTCAGCACGACGGCGTGGTGACGATGATGATGCTCCACCGGCGGGCCGCCTAAGCTCCGGGACGATATGACTCTACCGGCGCGAGGCTTCGCTAAGCTCATGACGATATGACCGAAGTGGAATATGGTGGAGGGGGGCACCGCACACGGCTAAGGAACGATCCGTAGATCAACTTGTGTGTTATGGGGTGCCCCCTGCCCCCGTATATAAAGGAGCAAGGGGGGGTGCGGCCATGTAGCGACCAGACCCGAATGGATCTAACGCTCTGTGCTCAGTGTCATCCACGGATCGATGTCGACACCACCACAGTGCCGAAGGATTTATAGCGAGTAGCAATCACACACTTATTACATCGTTGTCCACAAGGGAACTTAATACAATAATATGGCTTAAGGCCATCTAATAATAACAATGAAGGCTTGGAAAGCAGTGAGTCCATCAACTCCAACGGCATCACCGAGTATAGAACCACGACCTAACACCTTACTGTCATGCGAAAAGTCTGCAACATGAAAAGTTGCAGCCCGAAAACGGGTCAAGACATGGAATATGCGGCAATGTAACACATAGAGAACAATGAAGCAACAAGCCTATACTACATGCATATATGGCTGGTGGTAAGGCTCTCTGATTTACTTTTTTGCATAAAGCTGATTTTTCCCTACATCAAAGGAATAATTTTATTTAACTATCATGGTGGTTGTTAAACATTGAGAATGGTTGACAGCATCCTCAATCCCCATTAAAAGTACTCATTAAAACCCAATAACTTTATTCTTAGAAGTAACATGTTGAGATTCACATGATATTCAAGTACTAGATACTCAAGATGTCCATAACCGGGGACACGGCTAATCATGATTAGTTTATACACTCTGCAGAGGTTTAGCACTTTTCCCCACAAGACTCGATCGCCTCCGCTTGGTTCTCGCCGCGGCATGGTGTTTGAGAAAGCGGATGACCGAGACATAGTCTTTCGTAAGCGCTAGCACCTTACATGTGGGTAGACCGTACCAACCTACATCCCCTACATCAGCTAGCCTACCCGTAGAGTTCGCACAACTTAGTCAACTACGCCAGAGCCCATAATTGGCTTGTGGCTGCACACGGAAGTTTCAGTTTGAATAATCTTATGATCCCTTAGAGCACAGGTGGCGGTCCGAAGAAATACAGCAAGTCCTCGATAGAAACCAGTGCCTCAATCCACCCGGATGTGTGTTTAGGTTGCCACCTTAGATAAACCATTAATTAACAATCTCACATCTGTCATGGATATTCACTCACCCAATCCACGTCTACTAGCGTAGCATGGCATAATCAAGCAAGCGTAGAAGTAACTCCCAAGGTTTCATAAGTAAAACAGTAATAGGTACTACCTCAATCTACTTCCCAAACCCACAATTTAATTAGATCCTAAACATGCAAGTGTTTGAGGGCTTGATCTAATGCAATAAAAGCTGGGTAGTAGAAAAGGTATGATCAAAGTGTTACTTGCCTTGCTTGATGATCCATGAGTCCTAGAGATTGAAGTAACAAGCGGCGCACTCCGGGTGATCTAACGCAGACAAACAACAAGCATACAATAAGTACTCATCTAATGCACAGGGAAATCTCGAATAAGAGATCTAACCAGATAGTTCAACTTAAGAACCCTGGTTGCAAAAGAATCGATTCAAATAAGGCATCGAAAGTCGGAACTCGAGAGAACGACTCGGTTTAGCAATCTGAAATTAGGTCAAAATTTTATAGTAGCAAAACTACGTGTAAGTAGGGTAGTCGGAACGGCGGTTTCGTCCACGAAACTCGAGCGCTTGAATCACCGATTCCGATAAGCGAGCAAGAAATAAAACAGATTTGAAAATCGGATCAATCGAATCGAAAAATAACGGATTAAATCCGATTTAAAGGAAAACGACGAACGAACTAAATAACGGACGTTAGATTAACAGAACTAATCCAACGAACGCGTTCATTGAAACGAGCAGGTCGGTGAGCGTTCACTAAATAAGAAAACCGAAAAAAAACAAACCCCTCTAGGTTTTTTAAAAAAAACCGAACCTCTTAAAAAAAACCGGACCGGGTTTTCTAGGGAAAACCGGATCGGGCGGCGCTGAGGCGGTGGCTACCTCCGTGATCGCCGGCGGGGCTCGGGCGGGTGGCGGCGGGTCGGGAGGGGCGACGAGGGGCGGCGGGTGCTCGGGCGACGGCGGCGTCCTCGGCGGCGGCGGCTCGGCTTGGGGGCGGGCGGCGGATCGAGGTGAGAGAGAGGGGGGGTCCGCGGTTAAATAGGAGGGCTCGGTGCCTTGGGAAGGGAACGCGGCGGGTGTCCGACCGGACACGGGCGGCGGTGGCGTCTTGGCGGCTCCGCTCGGCCGACGGCCGAGGGAGGAGAGAGGAGGTGGGCGGGCGCTGGTGGCCTGGGGCTGGTGGGCAGTGGGCCTTGGCCCAGAAGGCGTTTTTTAAATAAAACCAAGCGAATTAAAAAAATCAAAGCGAACTCCGATTTAAATAAAACAAATTTTCCCCGACTCCTAAAAATGAGTCAAACAAAATGAACTTTAAAAAGCAGAAAACATGCATAATATTTTTAAAATGCTCATTTTGCCTAAGCAAAATAAATCTTTCAAAAACCAAATTTGGTTTATTTATAATATCTTCATTTTTCCTAGATCTTTGGGAAAGTCATATTATTCCCTCTCTTGAGATTGTTATAGGAAAACTTTATGAAGATAATTAAATAAATCCAATGATCCTATTTTCAAAATTTGAGAAATCCCAAATATGAAAATAATGAAACTTCCAACTCTCTCCGAGGGTCCTTGAGTTGCATGAAATTTTCTAGGATCGGAAAATGCGAGAAAAATATGATATGCATGATGACCTAATGTATAACATTCCAAATTGAAAATTTGGGATGTTACAAACCTACTTTAAGATGAATCTCGCCCTCGAGATTCGGGTTAACTAGAAAATAGGTGAGGGTGGTCCTTTAGCAAAACTTCCTCTCTTTCCCTGTGGCTTCATCCTCAGTGTGGTGGCTCCACTGAACTTTGCAAAACTTGATAACCTTGCTGCGGGTAACTCTGCTGGCATAATCGAGAATCTTAACCGGTTTTTCCTCATATGTCAAGTCATCCTTCAACTGAATTGTTTCCAATGGTACAGTATCTCTTAACAGTACCTCTGCTATCTCGGTGTGACATTTCTTCAACTGAGAAACATGGAATACATCATGAACTCCTGACAGTCCTTACAGCAATTCCAACTTATAAGCAACTTCTCCCATGCGTTGCAAAATCTTATACGGTCCAACGAAGCGTGGTGCTAACTTTCCTTTAACTCCAAAGCGCTTAACTCCTCGAAGCGGGGATACTCGAGATATACTCTGTCTCCAACTTCATACTCAATCGCTGCGCTTTGAATCGGCATAGCTCTTTTATGCAGGTGGGCTACCTTGAGCCTGTCTCGAATCAACTTAACTTTCTGTTCAGACTCCTTAATCAAATCTGGTCCAAACAATCGACGATCTCCGGTTTAGTCCCATAACAACGGTGTCCTGCACCTTCTTCCATACTGAGCCTCGAAGGTGCCATCTTCAAGCTGGTTTGGTAAGCTGTTGTTGTAGGAAAATTCTGCATACGGCAAATTTTCATCCCAGCTAGATCCATAATCTAGGGCACAAGCTCTCGGCATGTCCTCCAAAATCTGATTGACTCTCTCGGTCCATCCATCGGTCCGTGGGTGGAAAAGTATCAATTCAATCGGGTTCCCAATGTTTCGTGCAACCGGTTCCAAAATTTCGAGGTAAACTGGGTTCCTCTATCGTCTGATGCTCCTCGGAACTCCGTGTAAGCACACAATTCTGGTCATGTATATCTTTGCCAACTTAGCACTGCTATAGGTAGTCTTATTTGGAATAAAATGAGCTACCTTAGTCAAACGGTCGACTATAACCCAAATCGAGTCATATCCTTAACGAAGTCTTTGGCAATCTGTGATAAAATCCATGCCTAGTTTATCCCACTTCCATTCGGTATCGGCAATGGTTGTAACAATCCTGCCGGGCTTCGATGCTCTGCCTTTACTTTTCGACATACGTCAAACTGCTACATACTCGCAATATCCTTCTTCATTCCGGTCCACCGGAAAGTATACTTCAAATCCAAGTACATCGTGGTAATTCCTGGGTGAATCGAATAGGGTGAATCATGAGCTTCTTGTAAAATCAACTTCATAATCTCTGGGTCATTGGGCACATAAACACGGTCCTCAAACCATAGGGTATCGTGCTCATCCTCACGAAATCCTTTAGCTTTTCCTTTGCTCATTTTCTCCTTTATAGAGGCAACTTCCTTATACGCCTTTTGGGCTTCTCTCGATTTTGTCCATCAGCGTTGGTGAATCTCCAATCTTGCTACATAGCCTCTCGAACTATTTCCAAACATAGCTCTCGAAGGTCTTCGGTTAACTCATTGGGTATTCCTCCCATCATTAGGGTATTGACGTGGCTCTTACGGCTCAATAAATGCCTTTCGACATTAGCCTTCCCGGGTGATAATGCAATCTCATGTCATAATCCTTGATAAGCTCTAACCATCTCCTTTGTCCGAGATTCAATTCATACGTGGTGAAGATGTACTTCAAACTCTTGTGATCCGTATATACTTCACAATGATTTCCAATGAGAAAATGTCTCCACGTTTTCGTGGCATACTGGCAATTTGCTAACTCCAAATCATGAGTGGCATAATTCAACTCATGGGGCTTAAGTTGTCGTGAAGCATACGAAACAACTCTTCCTTCCTGCATAAGCACTGCTCCCGATCCTCGACGTGAAGCGTCGCAATACACCTCATAATCCTTAGTCTGATCTGGCAATATCAAAACTGGTGAGGTAACCAATCTTTTCTTCAACTCCTGAAAACTTGCCTCGCAGTCCTCAGTCCATATGAATTTGTTTTCCTTCTTCAACAATTCTGTCATAGGCTTAGCAATCCTTGAGAAATTCTCAATGAATCTTCGGTAGTATCCTGCGAGTCCAAGGAAACTCCGAATCTCTCCAACTGTCGTTGGTGCTTCCCATTTGGTTACGGTCTCAACTTTTGTGGGCTCAACTTCTATCCCTTCTCCGGATATAACATGTCCGAGAAATCCAACTTCCTTTAGCCAAAACTCACATTTGCTGAACTTGGCATACAACTGGTGTTCCCTCAGTTTCTCCAAAACCAATCGCAATGTTCCTTGTGTTCCTCTTCATTCTTCGAGAAAATCAAAATGTCATCAATGAACACCACGACGAACTTATCCAAAACTCCATAAACACTTTGTTCATCGTGTTCATGAAATAGGCTGGTGCGTTAGTCATCCAAATGACATAACGGTATACTCGTATAGTCCATATCTCGTGGTAAATGCTGTCTTGGGTATGTCCTGCTCCCGAATTTTCAATCGATGGTACCACGATCGCAAGTCGATGTTTGAAAACTCCTTGGCTCCTTGCATGAGATCAAACAGATCATTTATCATAGGTAGTGGGTACTTGTTCTTGATTGTTACTTCATTCAATCCACGATAATCAACAACCATTCTTAACGATCCGTCCTTCTTCTCCACTAGCAAAACGGGTGATCCCCAAGGTGAAGAACTTGGGCGTATAAAACCTTTATCCAAAAGCTCCTTAATCTGCTTCTTGATTTCCGCCAAATCCTGTGCTGGCATCCTATATGGTCGCTTCGATATCGGGCCTGTTCCCGGCAACAGCTCGATCAAAAACTCAATGTCTCTATCCGGTGGCATTCACGGCAACTCTTCCGAAATACATCGGAAAATCCTTCACCACCGGTACTTCTTCCTGTACCACTCGATAAGCAATTAACTTGTGCTCTCCTCGGCTCGTCGGGTGATACATACTTAATCCTTCTTCCTTCGTGTGTGGTGAGCAAAATTGATCCATTGGAGCAATCAATGTTTCCTCCATACCTTGATAACCAATCCATACCTAATATCACATCCAATCCTTGGGATTCCGTAACTATTAGGTCCGAGGGGAAAACATAGTGTCCAATCCTTAATGGCGGTCGATCACACCATTTACTAGCCATGTACTCTGCTCGGGTGAGGTTACTAGCATGGGTGACCTAAGGGCTTGGGTTGGTAACTTGTACTTATCCACAAATCCCCTTTGTTATGTATGAATGCGATGCACCAAAGATCGAAAAGAACAACTGCAGTAAATGACTTAACCAAAAACTTACCGATTCTTTGCATCGGGCTGATCTTCAACCTCCTCCACTTCAATGTGGTTCACCTGTCCCCTATTGAAAGGGTTGGGCTTCTTTCCGTAGCTTCCATTGCCATTTCCATTACGGCCTTACAGACGATCATTGGCATAATGCCTAGTCTTGCGGCACTTAAAGCAAGTAATATGACTCAGTCTACTTTGGATGGTGTTGACGGGTTGGTGCGATTACGTCCGTTGCTTCCTCCATTCCCGTTCCCATTCTTAGTGCTGTTATGGTTATGTGAATTACTTCCTCCATGGGTATGTCAAACTGAATTCTGACTTAGGGGTATAACGAGGTTTCTGCTGAGCTCGAGTTATACTTCCCTTGTCCATACTTCCGCTTGCAGTTCTCAATTCTTTGTTGCTTTCCTTCAATCATGAGGGCTCGGTCTACTAACTCCTGGTAGTTATTGAAGCTGGCTACCATCAACGGCATCTTTGAACTCATCATTCAGTCCTTCTAGAAACTTCTCACCTTAGTCGCATCGGTATAGCGTCATCCGGGGCATAACGTGCTAGTTTACTAAAGTCATGCACGTCTTGTGCCAATCCTTCCTCCTTGGCGTAAGTTGCGTAAACTCACGCTTCTTCATGGCCATAGCTCCTGCTGAAACATGGGCAGTCTGAAAAGCTTGCTGAAATTGATCCCATGTGACAGTGTCTCTGTGGTAAGTGGTCTGTGAAATTCTCCCACCATGTCTTTGCGGGTCCTTCAAGCCGATGTCTTGCAAACTTCACTCTTTCTCCATCATGCATCCTGCGGTGGTCAGCTCCTTCCTATCTTGCGGAGCCGGTCATCTGCTACAATCGGCTCGGTGCTCTTTGGAATACACGCAGGCGGGTTTAGTCTAAGGAAAGCGAAGTCGGATGATCCGCAGTGGTGGTGGTGGTGGGTTGTAATTGTTGTTGCCACAGTTACGCACCAATGTTTGAATCGGGGTATTCTGCCTTTGGATCGGTTGGGTGATCTCTGGCGGGAAAAGCGAATCCGAGGTCGCGTCTCGGAGGCATCGATGGGTTTAGAAAAGAAGAGAAATGTAGAATAGAATGAGGTCTAAGGGGAATCACTACCCAAATGCACATGAGCAAATACACACAAAATCACTTCATTCAATCAAACAAAGGCTTACAACGATCTAACTATCGCAAAAGTGCGTGTACTATAAGGATTTACATGGAGGGAATACTACTAATATGTGGGGACTTCTACTAATTTGAACCGTGGAAGACTCCATAATGTCTCGCCTCCAACCGTCTTCAAAGTCGGTTTCACTTGGATCCGAATCGGTGTCGTCGATGTTGATGTAGTCGCTGGGCAATTGACATACCGGTCTTCATTCCTGGCGCCAACTTCTTCTTGAGTTCTTCAATCTACGTACTTAAGATCGTTATTGTGTCTTGCTAGAGCTACGATCTCGTCCATATAGTCCTTGCGAGTTGTCTTTAGTTCTTCTTCAAGCTCGATGATCCTTCCTTTTGCATTCTGCAACTCCAACATATCATTGCACATCTGGTTCTCCTGGCGTCGAATGTGCTGGTTTAACTCCTGGATGAATGCTGCAATGGATCTATCCTTCTTGGTGCTGACGACGTCCCATTTGTCATCTCGGCGTCCACAAATCTGGTAGATTGTGTCCTTAAGGTCTTCTTGATAAACTTCTCCAATGCGTCCCATGGTGATGTGAGCTGCCATACTCTTTCCCAGACTCCAAGTTGGTGCACTGAAAACACTATCTATAGGCTTGGTGATTGGGGCGAATGTCCTTCTGGAACGTGAGCGTGAATCTTCCAGCGCTCCTCTTCAGCAGAGTGGCGTTGAAAGTCCCTGAAGCTTGGTAGTCCTATGTTCGTGTACTTGGTAACTTCCTTCAAGTGAAATCCAAAAGGTGTGCCTTCATCCGGTTGGGTGTACTTGATCTTCGCGTCCTTCATCCTAAAGAGAGTAGAAAAGATGAGGAGTTAGAAAATGGGAAGAGAATAGTGATCTATGGCTTTATCTTAGTGGTCGTGTCCTCTACGGCGTGTGCTCGATACAATTCTGCATGGCGACCGGACCGAATGGATCTAACGCTCTGTGCTCGATGTCATCCCTGGATCGAATGTCGACACCACCACAAGATTGAAGGATTTATAGCAGAGTAGCAATCACACACTTATTACATCGTTGTCCACAAGGGAACTTAATACAATAATATGGCTTAAGGCCATCTAATAATAACAGCGGAAGGCTTGGAAAGCGAGTGAGTCCATCAACTCCAACGGCATCACCGAGTATAGAACCACGACCTAACACCTTACTGTCAGTCTAAAAAGTCTGCAACATGAAAAGTTGCAGCCCTAAAACGGTCAAGACATGGAATATCTTGGCAATGTAACACATAGAGAACAATGAAGCAACAAGCCTATACTACATGCATATATGGCTGGTGGTAAGGCTCTCTGATTTACATTTTTGCATAAAGCTGATTTTTCCCTACATCAAAGGAATAATTTTATTTAACTATCATGGTGGTTGTTAAACATTGAGAATGGTTGACAGCATCCTCAATCCCCATTAAAAGTACTCATTAAAACCCAATAACTTTATTCTTAGAAGTAACATGTTGAGATTCACATGATATTCAAGTACTAGATACTCAAGATGTCCATAACCGGGGACACGGCTAATCATGATTAGTTTATACACTCTGCAGAGGTTTGCGACTTTTCCCCACAAGACTCGATCGCCTCCGCTTGGTTCTCGCATCGGCATGGTGTTTGAGAAAGCGGATGACCGAGACATAGTCTTTCGTGCGCTTAGCACCTTACATGTGGGTAGACCGTACCAACCTACATCCCCTACATCAGCTAGCCTACCCGTAAGAGTTCGCACAACTTAGTCAACTACGCCAGAGCCCATAATTGGCTTGTGGCTGCACACGGAAGTTTCCAGTTTGAATAATCTTATGATCCCTTAGAGCACAGGTGGCGGTCCGAAGAAATACAGCAAGTCCTGATAGAAACCAGTGCCTCAATCCACCCAGATGTGTGTTTAGGTTGCCACCTTAGATAAACCATTAATTAACAATCTCACATCTGTCATGGATATTCACTCACCCAATCCACGTCTACTAGCGTAGCATGGCATAATCAAGCAAACGTGAAGTAACTCCCAAGGTTTCATAAGTAAAGCAGTAATAGGTACTACCTCAATCTACTTCCCAAACCCACAATTTAATTAGATCCTAAACATGCAAGTGTTTGAGGGCTTGATCTAATGCAATAAAACTGGGTAGTAGAAAAGGTATGATCAAAGTGTTACTTGCCTTGGATGATCCATGAGTCCTAGAGATTCAAGTAACAAGCGGCGCACTCGGGTGATCTAACGCAGACAAACAACAAGCATACAATAAGTACTCATCTAATGCACAGGAAATCTCGAATAAAAGATCTAACCGGATAGTTCAACTTAAGAACCACAGGTTGCAAAAGAATCGATTCAAATAAGGCATCGAAAGTCGGAACTCGAGAGAGAACGACTCGGTTTAGCAATCTGAAATTAGGTCAAAATTTTATAGTAGCAAAACTCTGTAAGTAGGGTAGTCGAACGGCGGTTTAGATCACGAAACTCCAGCGCTTGAATCACCTGATTCCGATAAGCGAGCAAGAAATAAAACAGATTTGAAAATCGGATCGAAATCGAATCAAAAATAACGGATTAAATCCGATTTAAAGGAAAACGACGAGCGAACTAAATAACGGACGTTCGTTAACAGAACTAATCCAACGAGCGTGTTCATTGAAACGAACGGGTCGGTGAACGCGTTCACTAAATAAGAAAACCGAAAAAAATAAAACCCATCTAGGTTTTTGAAAAAAACCGAACATCATAAAAAAAAACGGATGGGTTTTCTAGGGAAAAGCCGGATCCCAGGCGGCAGCAGTGGCTACCTCGGTGATCGCCGCGGGGCTCCGGGCGGGTGGCGGCGGGTCGGGAGGGGCGACGAGGCGGCGGGTGCTCCGGCGACGGCGGCGTCTCGGCGGCGGCGGCTCGGCTTTGGGGGCGGCGGCAAGCGGATCAAGGTGAGAGAGAGGGGTCCGCGGGTTAAATAGGAGGGGGGGCTCGGTGCCTTGGGAAGGGGCACGGCGGCGGGTGTCCGACCCGGACACGGGCGGCGGCGGTGGCGCAGGCGGCGCTCCGCCGGGCGGCCGAGCGCGAGGGAGGAGAGGAGGGCCGGGGGCGCCTGGGCCGGGCCTGGTGGCCAGCTGGGCCTTGGCCTGTGACGTTTTTTTAAATAAAACCAAACGAATTAAAAAAAATATCAAAGCGAACTCCGATTTAAATAAAACAAATTTTCCCCGACTCCTAAAATGAGTCGAACAAAATGAACTTTAAAAACAGCAAACATGCATAATATTTTTAAAATGCTCATTTTGCCTAAGCAAAATAAATCTTTCAAAAACCAAATTTGGTTTATTTATAATATCTTCATTTTTCCTAGATGCTGGGAAAGTCATATTATTCCCTCTCTTGAGATTGTTATAGGAAAACTTTATGAGGATAATTAAATAAATCCAATGATCCTATTTTCAAAATTTGAGAAATCACAAATATGAAAATAATGAAACTTCCAACTCTCTCCGAGGGTCCTTGAGTTGCATGAAATTTTCTAGGATCGGAAAATGCGAGAAAAATATGATATGCATGATGACCTAATGTATAACATTCCAAATTGAAAATTTGGGATGTTACAGGCCAGCCCTAGGAGGAGGCACGCCGGAGGAGTCCTACTCCCACCGGGAGTAGGACTCCCCCCCCCCTTTCCTAGTTGGATTAGGACTTGGGGGGAGGGGAGAGAGGAAGGGGGGCGCCGCCCCCCCTCTCCTTGTCCTATTCGGACTAGGGGAGGAGGCGCGGCCTGCTCTGGCAGTCCTCCTCTTCTCCCTTATGGCCCATTAAGGCCCAACATCCCCGGGAGGTTCCAGTAACCCCAGCTTTTCCGGTAAAATCCCGATTTCACCGAACTATTCCAAGTCCAAACATAGGCTTCCAATATATCAATCTTTATGTCTCGACCATTTTGAGACTCCTCGTCATGTCCGTGATCACATCCGGACTCCGAACAAACTTCGGTACATCAAAACTTATAAACTCATAATGAACTGTCATCGAAACGTTAAGCGTGCGGACCCTACGGGTTCGAGAACTATGTAGACATGACCTAGAACTATTCTCGGTCAATAACCAATAGTGGAACCTGGATGCCCATATTGGTTCCTACATATTCTTCAAAGATCTTTATCGGTCAAACCGCATAACGACATACGTTGTTCCCTTTGTCATCGGTATGTTACTTACCCGAGATTCGATCGTCGGTATCCAATACCTAGTTCAATCTCGTTACGGCAAGTCTCTTTACTCGTTCCGTAATACATCATCTCACAACTAACTTATTAGTTGCAATGCTTGCAAGGCTTATGTGATGTGTATTATCGAGAAGGCCTAGAGATACCTCTCCGAGCAATCGGAGTGACAAAACCTAATCTCGAAATACGCCAACCCAACATGTACCTTTGGAGACACCTGTAGTACTCCTTTATAATCACCCGATTACGTTGTGACGTTTGGTAGCACCAAAGTGTTCCTCCGTAAACGGGAGTTGCATAATCTCATAGTTACAGAACATGTATAGGTCATGAAGAAAGCAAGAGCAATATACTAAGCGATCAAGTGCTAAGCTAACGGAATGGGTCATGTCAATCACATCATTCTCCTAATGACGTGATCCCATTAATCAAATGACAACACATGTCTATGGTTAGGAAACATAACCATCTTTGATTAATGAGCTAGTCAAGTAGAGGCATACTAGTGACTATATGTTTGTCTATGTATTCACACATGTATTATGTTTCCGGTTAATACAATTCTAGCATGAATAATAAACATTTATCATGATATAAGGAAATAAATAATAACTTTATTATTGCCTCTAGGGCATATTTCCTTGATCTCCCACTTGCACTAGAGTCAATAATCTAGATTACACAAGAATGATTCTAACACCCATGGAGTCTTGGTGCTGATCATGTTTTGCTCGTGGAAGAGGCTTAGTCAACGGGTTCGCAACATTCAGATCCGTATGTATCTTGCAAATCTCTATGTCTCCCATTTGGACTTGGTCCCGAATGGAATTGAAGCGTCTCTTGATATGCTTGGTCCTCTTGTGAAATCTGGATTCCTTTGCCGAGGCAATTGCACCAGTATTGTCACAGAAGATCTTCATTGGTCCCGATGCACTAGGTATGACACCTAGATCGGAATTTGGTGCTTCCGAAGCAGCTATGTACTCCGCTTCACATGTAGATCCCGCCACGACGCTTTGTTTAGAACTGCACCAACTGACAGCTCCACCGTTTAATAAAAACACGTATCCGGTTTGCGATTTAGAATCGTCCGGATCGGTGTCAAAGCTTGCATCGACGTAACCATTTACGATTAGCTCTTTGTCACCTCCATATACGAGAAACATATCCTTAGTCCTTTTCGTGTATTTCAGATGTTCTTGACCATGTCGATGATCCACTATTTGGATTACTTTGGTACCTTCCTGCCAAGCTTTATTGCTAAGCATACGTCAGGTCTGGTACACAGCATTGCATACATGATAGAGCCTATGGTTGAAGCATAAGGAATATCTTTCATTTTCTCTCTATCTTCTGCTGTGGTCGGGCATTGAGTCTGACTCAATTTCACACCTTGTATGTCTGGTAAAAACCTTTCTTTGCTCGATCCATTTTGAACTTTTTCAAAACTTTATCAAGGTATGTGCTTTGTGAAAGTCCAATTAAGCGTCTTGATCTATCTCTATAGACCTTGATGCCCAATATGTAAGCAGCTTCACCGAGGTCTTTCATTGAAAAACTTTTATTCAAGTATCCTTTTATGCTATCCAGAAATTCTATATCATTTCCAATCAATAATATGTCGTCCACATATAATATCGTAAATGCTACTGAGCTCCCACTCACTTTCTTGTAAATACAAGGCTTCTCCAAAAGTCAGATAAAACCATATGCTTTGATCACACTATCAAAGCGTTTATTCCAACTCCGAGAGGCTTGCACTGCACCATAAATTGATCATTGGAGCTTGCACACTTTGTTAGCACCCTTTGGATCAACAAAACCTTCTGGTTGCATCATATACAACTCTTCTTCTAGAAATCCATTCAAGAATGCAGTTTTACATCCATTTGCCAAATTTCATAATCATAAAATGCAGTAATTGCTAACATGATTCGGACAGACTTAAGCATCGCTTCTGGTGAGAAAGTCTCATCGTAGTCAACCCCTTGAACTTGTCGAAAACCTTTCGCAACAAGTCGAGCTTTATAGACGATTACATTACCATCAGCGTCAGTCTTCTTCTTAAAGATCCATTTATTCTCGATAGCTTGCCGATCATCAGGCAAGTCAACCAAAGTCCATACTTTGTTCTCATACATGTATCCCATCTCAGATTTCATGGCTTCCAGCCATTTTGCGGAATCTGGGCTCACCACAGCTTAATCATAGTTTGTAGGTTCAACAACGTAAAGTAACATGACTTCCAGAAAAGGATAACCGTACCACTGCAGTGCGGATCTTACTCTGGTTGACCTCTGAAGTTCGAAGAGAAACTTGATCTGAAGTTTCATGATCAATATCATTAGTTTCCTCACTAATTGATGTAGTTGTCACATGAACCGCTTTCTTGTGATGAACTACTTTCCAATAAGGGAGCAGATACAGATTATCTCATCAAGTTCTACTTTCCTCCCACTCACTTCTTTCGAGAAACTCCTTTTCTAGAAAGGATCCGAATTTAGCAATGAAAATCTTGCCTTCAGATCTGTGATAGAAGGTGTACCCATGATCTCCTTTGGGTATCCTATGAAGACACATTTCTCCGATTTGGGTTCGAGCTTATCTGGTTGAAGTTTCTTCACATAAGCATCGCAGCCCCAAACTTTAAGAAACGACAACTTTGGTTTCTTGCCAAACCACAGTTCATAAGGTGTCGTCTCAACGGATTTTGATGGTGCCCTATTTAACGTGAATGCGGCCGTCTCTAAAGCATATCCCCAAAACGATAGCGGTAAATCAGTAAGAGACATCATAGATCGCACCATATCAAGTAAAGTACGATTACGACGTTCGGACACACCATTTCGTTGTGGTGTTCTGGGTGGCGTGAGTTGCGAAACTATTCCGCATTGTTTCAAATGTAAACCAAACTCGTAACTCAAATATTCTCCTCCACGATTAGATCGTAGAAATTTTATTTTCTTGTTATGATGATTTTCCACTTCACTCTGAAATTCTTTGAACTTTTCAAATGTTTCAGATTTGTGTTTCATTAAGTAGATATACCCATATCTGCTCAAATCATCTCTGAAGGTGAGAAAATAACGATACCCAAGCGTGCCTCAACATTCATTGGACCACAAACATCAGTATGTATGATTTCCAACAAATCAGTTGCTCGCTCCATAGTTCCGGAGAACGGCGTCTTAGTCATCTTGCCCATGAGGCACGGTTCGCAAGTACCAAGTGATTCATAATCAAGTGATTCCAAAAGTCCATCAGTATGGAGTTTCTTCATGCGTTTACACCGATATGACCCAAACGGCGGTGCCACAAATAAGTTGCATTATCATTATCAACTCAGATCTTTTGGTTTCAACACTATGAATATGTGTATTACTACTATTGAGATTCAATAAAATAGACCACTCTTCAAGGGTGCATGACCATAAAAGATATTATTCATATAAATAGAACAACCATTATTCTCTGTCTTAAATGAATAACCGTCTCGCATCAAACAAGATCCAGATATAATGTTCATGCTTAACGCCGCACCAAATAACAATTATTTAGGTCTAAAACTAATCCCGATGGTAGATGTAGAGGTAGCGTGCCGACCGCTATCACATCGACTTTGGAACCATTTCCCACGCCAAGATCGTCACCTCGTCCTTAGCCAATCTTCGCTAATCCGTAGTTCCTGTTTTGAGTTGCAAATATTAGCAATGTAACCGATTATCAAATACCCGTGTACTATCATGCGGTATTAGTAAGGTACACATCAATAACATGTATATCACATATACCTTTGTTCACCTTGCCATCCTTCTTATCCGCCAAATACTTGGGGCAGTTCCGCTTCCGGTGTCGATGCGCTTGCGGTAGAAGCACTCAGTTTCGGGCTTAGGTCCAGACTTGGGTTTCTTCTCTTGAGCAGCAACTTTCTTGTTGTTCTTTTTGAAGTTTCCCTTCTTCTTTCCTTTGCCCTTTTTCTTGAAACTAGTGGTCTTGTTGACCATCAACACTTGATGCTCTTTCTTGATTTCTACCTCCGCGGCTTTTAGCATTGCGAAGAGCTCGGGAATTGTTTTGGTCATCCCTTGCATATTATAGTTCATCACGAAGCTCTTGTAGCTTGGTGGCGATGATTGGAGAATTACATCAATGACACTATTATCCGGAAGATTAACTCCCAGTTGAATCAAGTGATTATTATACCCAGACATTTTGAGTATATGTTCACTGACAGAACTATTCTCCTCCATCTTGCAGCTATAGAACTTATTGGAGACTTCATATCTATCAATCCGGGCATTTGCTTGAAATATTAACTTCAACTCCTGGAACATCTCATATGCTCCATGACGTTCAGAACGTTGTTGAAGACCGGTTCTAAGCCGTAAAGCATGGCACATCGAACTATAGAGTAGTCATCGACTTTGCTCGCTGCATATTCACAACTTCGGCGTTGCTCTGCGAGCAGTTCGCACCCAGCGGTGCTTCCAGGACGTAATTCTTACGTGCAGCAATGAGGATAATCCTCAAGTTACGGACCCAATCCGTGTAATTGCTACCATCATCTTTCAACTTTGCTTTCTCAAGGAACGCATTAAAATTCAACGGAACAACAAAGACGAGCCATCTATCTACAAAGTGAACATAGACAAGCAAAATACTATCGTGTACTAAGTTCATGATAAATTTAAGTTCAATTAATCATATTACTAAAGAACTACCACTTAGATAGACATCTCTCTGGTTATCTAAGTGATTACGTGATCCAAATCAACTAAACCATGTCCGATCATCACGTGAGTTGGAGTAGTTTCAATGGTGAACATAACTATGTTGATAATATCTACTATATGATTCACGTTCGACCTTTCGGTCTCCGTGCTCGAGGCCATATCTGTTATATGCTAGGCTCGTCAAGTTTAACTCGAGTATTCTGCGTGCGCAATTGTTTTGCACCTGTTGTATTTGAACGTAGAGCCTATCACACCCGATCATCACGCGTGGTGTCTCAAAGACGAAGAACTTTCGCAACGGTGCATACTCAGGAGAACACTTCTTGATAATTTTAGTGAGAGATCATCTTATAATGCTACCGTCAATCAAAGCTAGATAAGATGCATAATGGATAAACATCACATGCAATCAATTTAAGTGATATGATATGGCCATCATCATCTTGTGCTTGTGATCTCCATCTCAAGCTTGAATTCTGATCACCATCGCCACCGGTAGCGACACCTTGATCTCCATCGTAGCATCGTTGTCGTCTTGCCAACTATTGCTTCTACGACTATCGTTACCGCTTAGTGATAAAGTAAAGCAATTACATTGCGTTTGCATTTCATACAATAAAGCGACAACCATATGGCTCCTGCCAGTTGCCGATAACTTCGGTTACAAAACATGATCATCTCATACAATAAAATATAGCATCACGTCTTGACCATATCACATCACAACATGCCCTGCAAAAACAAGTTAGACGTCCTCTACTTTGTTGTTGCAAATTTTACGTGGCTGCTACGGGCTGAGCAAGAACCGTTCTTTACCTACGCATCAAAACCACAACGATAGTTTGTCAAGTTGGTGCTGTTTTAACCTTCGCAAGGACCGGGCGTAGCCACACTCAGTTCAACTAAAGTGAGAGAGATGTACACCCGCCGGTCACCTTTAAGCAACGAGTGCTCGAAGTGGTGAAACCAGTCTCGCGTAAGCGTCTGGCGTAATGTCGGTCGGGCCGCTTCATCTCACAATACCGCCCGAACCAAAGTATGACATGCTGGTAAGCAGTATGACTTATATCGCCCACAACTCACTTGTGTTCTACTCGTGCATATGACATCAACGCATAAAACCAGGCTCGGATGCCCTTTGTTGGGGTGCAGTAATTTCAAAAATTTCCCTACGCACACGCAAGATCATGGTGATGGCATAGCAACGAGAGGAGAGTGTATGTCCACGTACCCTCGTGAGACCGTGGCGGAAGCGTTATAACAACGCGGTTGATGTAGTCGTACATCTTCACGATCCTACCGATCCAAGTACCGAGCATACGGCACCTCCGAGTTCAGCACACGTTCAGCTCGATGACGATCCCGGGCTCCGATCCAGCAAAGCGCGGGGATGAATTCCACAAGACGACGGCGTGGTAGCGATGATGATGCTCCACCGGCGCGAGGCTTCGCCTAAGCTCATGACGATATGACTCTACTCGGCGCAGGGCTTCGCCTTAAGCTCCGCGACGATATGACCGAAGTGGAATATGGTGGAGGGGGCACCGCACTGCAGCTAAGGAACGATCCGTAGATCAACTTGTGTGTTATGGGGTGCCCCCTTGCCCCCGTATATAAAGGACCAAGGGGGCGTGCGGCCAGCCCTAGGAGGAGGCGCGCCGGAGGAGTCCTACTCCCACCGGGAGTAGGACTCCCCCCGCCCCCCTTTCCTAGTTGGATTAGGACTTGGGGGGAGGGGAGAGAGGAAGGGGGGCGCCGCCCCCCCTCTCCTTGTCCTATTCGGACTAGGGGGGGGGGAGGAGGCACGCGGCCTGCTCTGGCCGGTCCTCCTCTTCTCCCTTATGGCCCATGAAGGCCCAACATCCCCCGGGAGGGTTCCGGTAACCCCGGTTTTCCGATAAAATCCGATTTCACCGGAACTATTCGAAGTCCAAACATAGGCTTCCAATATATCAATCTTTATGTCTCGACCATTTCGAGACTCCTCGTCATGTCCGTGATCACATCCGGGACTCGAACAAACTTCGTACATCAAAACTTATAAACTCATAATGAACTGTCATCGAAACGTTAAGCGTGCGGACCCTACGGGTTCGAGAACTATGTAGACATGACCTAGAACTATTCTCGGTCAATAACCAATAGCGGAACCTGGATGCCCATATTGGTTCCTACATATTCTTCGAAGATCTTTATCGGTCAAACCGCATAACGACATACGTTGTTCCCTTTGTCATCGGTATGTTACTTACCCGAGATTCGATCGTCGGTATCCAATACCTAGTTCAATCTCGTTACCGGCAAGTCTCTTTACTCGTTCGTAATACATCATCTCACAACTAACTTATTAGTTGCAATGCTTGCAAGGCTTATGTGATGTGTATTACCGAGAAGGCCTAGAGATACCTCTTCGACAATCGGAGTGACAAAACCTAATCTCAAATACGCCAACCCAACATGTACCTTTGGAGACACCTGTAGTACTCCTTTATAATCACCCGATTACGTTGTGACGTTTGGTAGCACCCAAAGTGTTCCTCCGGTAAACGGGAGTTGCATAATCTCATAGTTACAGGAACATGTATAGGTCATGAAGAAAGCAAGAGCAATATACTAAACGATCAAGTGCTAAGCTAACGGAATGGGTCATGTCAATCACATCATTCTCCTAATGACGTGATCCCATTAATCAAATGACAACACATGTCTATGGTTAGGAAACATAACCATCTTTGATTAATGAGCTAGTCAAGTAGAGGCATACTAGTGACTATATGTTTGTCTATGTATTCACACATGTATTATGTTTCCGGTTAATACAATTCTAGCATGAATAATAAACATTTATCATGATATAAGGAAACAAATAATAACTTTATTATTGCCTCTAGGGCATATTTCCTTCAGTGGGAAGGACCCCCTATCGCCCACAGTCACTTGGCGATGGTTCCAAATGCCGTCGCGGAAAGGGGTTAAAAACCGTTTGTATAGCACCGACGCGTACGAGTGTTTCTTCGTCCAGCCCAACATGATATTTTCACCCAGCCCAGCAAGTCTGCGAATTTTGAGAAAAATGCAAATGGGCTTTAAAATCTACCATAATATATAAACGGGCTGCATAGGTGCCACATCATTGTTTCACCCAGCCCACCAAATGGACTAAAAAAACTAATGGACTGGCTGGCATGTGAGCCAGTAGGTCGAAGCCTAAGCACTTTCGCAAAAAATAAAAATACAAAGGCCGAAGCCTAAGCAAGGCGTTGGATTTACACCCAACGGCTGGCATTCTTCTTCAATCTCTCGTCTTCTTCCCCCAGCACTGTCGGGACCACCTGCTCCACCCTCCGGCATCCAGTGGCGCTGTTTTGCGTGCCTCATAGTGAAACGCTACCACACCGACAGCCAGGCCATCCCTCCACTCCTCTGCACCTCTTGTTATTCTCCGCCGAGTGTAGGCCCACCCCACACCCGAACTAGTCAAGTTTCCCACTCCTCTTTGTCTCCGATTCCACTGTTGCGTCTTCCCCATCTCCGGGGCCTTCGAGTCTGGGGCCTCGCCGTCGTCCGCTGGCTTGGTGCACTCTACACGGGGTGGTCAACGTGGTCAACAAACGGGAGTCATGACTCTGCGTGGAGAGGCTGACAGTGGGGATGCACCACGCCCATGGACGCATGCATGCAACTGCATCCTTTTTACCCTAAAAATAATGTTTTCTCCCTAAGGGAATCCTGGATTAGGGTGTCTCCGGACAGCCGGACTATATCCTTTGGCCGGACTGTTGGACTATGAAGATACAAGATTGAAGACTTCGTCCCGTGTCCGGATGGGACTCTCCTTGGAGTGGAAGGCAAGCTTGGCAATACGGATATGTAGATCTCCTCCCTTGTAACCGACTCTCTGTAACCCTAGCCCCCTCCGGTGTCTATATAAACTGGAGGGTTTAGTCCGTAGGACAACAACAATCATACCATAGGTTAGCTTCTAGGGTTTAGCCTCTAAGATCTCGTGGTAGATCAACTCTTGTAATACTCATATCATCAAGATCAATCAAGTAGGAAGTAGGGTATTACCTCCATCGGGAGGGCCCGAACTTGGGTAAACATTGTGTCCCCCGCCTCCTGTTACCATCCGCCTTAGACGCACAGTTCGGGACCCCCTACCCGAGATCCGCCGGTTTTGACACCGACATTGGTGCTTTCATTGAGAGTTCCACTGTGTCGTCACCGTAAGGCTTGATGGCTCCTTCGATCATCGGTAACGATGCGGTCCAGGGTGAGGTTTTCCTCCCCGGACAGATCTTCGTATTCGGCGGCTTCGCACTGCAGGCCAACTCGCTTGGCCATCTGGAGCAGATCGAGAGCTACGCCCCCGGCCACCAGGTCAGGTTCGGAAACTTGAACTACACTGCCGACAACCGCGGAGACTTGATCTTCGACGGATTCGATCCCGTCCCAGGTGCATCGCACGATCATGACGAGCATGATTTAGCTCTGCCGTCGGACAGTGTTCGGAAGATCACACCTGCAGCTACTCGAGCCCTCGATCCGGAGAAAATTGAGCCATACGAGGAAGGGTGGATAGACCCCGCCATGGAGGCCGCACTCTCAGCGGCGATGGAACCGGATACTGAATTCACCCCTCACGAGAGCCGTGTTGCCGAACCACTAAATTCATCTCCGGCCACGGACTCCGAGCCGCCTGCGTCCGTGCCTTTCGAATCCGACTGGGCGCCGATCATGGAGTTTACCTCCGCGGATATCTTTCAGCACTCGCCTTTCGGCGATGTGCTTAATTCATTAAGGTCTCTCTCCTCGTCAGGAGAACCTGGGCCAAACTATGTCCGGCTAGAATGGGATGCGGACGACGAAGAAATTCGCTCCCCACCCACAACCCACTTAATAGACACTGTCGACGATTTAGCCAACATGCTCGACTTCGATTCCGAAGACATCGACGGTATGGACGACGATGTAGGAGACGAATTGGAACCACCACCCACAAGGTGCTGGACCGCCACCTCATCATATGATATATACATGGTGGATACCCCCAAAGAAGGCAATGTCAATGAGACAGCGGAGGATGACCCCTCCAAGAAGCAACCCAAGCGCCAACATCAGCGGTGCCGCTCTAAGTCCCGCCATAGCAAAAGTAGTGATACCGGCACAAGAGACAATGACACTCCGGATAGTGCCGAAAACGACGAAAATCCCCTCTTGCAAGATTTAGAGCGGGAGGATGAACAAGCTAGTCCTCCAGAACGGGCAGCAAATGAAGAAGCGGAGGAGGACAATTACATGCCTCTCTCCGAAGACGAGGTGATCCTCGGCGACGAAGAATTTATCGTGCCTAAGGAT
This sequence comes from Aegilops bicornis, assembly GCA_021605145.1. Lineage (NCBI taxonomy): Eukaryota > Viridiplantae > Streptophyta > Magnoliopsida > Poales > Poaceae > Aegilops > Aegilops bicornis. The sequence continues at coordinate 403,015,531 of CM038671.1, read as the reverse complement.
CCCGTCGAGCAAGAGCGCTTCAAGCGCCGGCTTATAGCCACTGCAAATAGTCTGAAGAAAAAGCAAGAGTAGCTTCGAGCTGATCAAGATTTGCTAGCAGACAGATGGACCGAAGTCCTTGCGGCCAAGGAATACGAACTCGAACGCCCCTCCAAGAGTTACCCAAAGCGCAGATTGCTACCCCGACTCAGGGAGGAAGCATTGAAACCTACATCACCAGCATAAGATGCGGCTGACCGGCCACCTCGCGGACGAGACAGAGAGACGTTTGAGCCTGAAGATCAGCCTACACCCCGCTGCCACTCAAACAAATATATCAAGGCCCGGGGCAACAAGCGGGACTAGCGAGACGTATTGGAAAGCAAGGCAAAATATGCAAGATCGATATATGGGTCACGAGGGCGTGTACCAACACGAGACGATGACCGTCACGCCGGATACACTAAATCCGGCCAGGCCGAATACAGCAGACAAGACTCCTACGAACTGCGTCGCGATATAGCCCAGCATAGAGGCGCCGCACACCCCCTATGCTTCACTGATGAAGTTATGAATCACGAATTCCCGGAGGGTTTCAAACCCGTAAATATCGAATCGTATGATGGTACAACAGATCCCGCGGTATTGAAAGTGCAACTATCCCTAGGTGGTTTTGGTAATTCATAACAACATATAGCTCATTGAGCTAATGCTATTCCAAGACAAATATTTCAGGAAAGCTCAATGAATGGCATGGCATGGATGATGAAAGTGGATCCCTCAAAATATTAAGGACAAAGGATTGGCTCAAGCTCAAAAGCTCAAGACTCTACATTTTACATTTTAGCGATCCAAGATCGCATTGAGTCTATAGGAAAATCCAATACTATCAAGGAGGGATGAGGTGTTGCTTAATGAGTTTTTTGCTCTACAGTGCTTAGTGATATGCTCCAAAACCCTCAACTACTTTCTCACATCCACATATGACCTAAACCTAAAGTCAAACTCGGCCCTACCGATTCTTTCTATCCGGCGCCACCGAGTTCAAATGTCATAGCCACTGCCACAAACCCTAGGCAAATCGGTCTCACCGATAGGGATCTCGGTCTCACCGAGATGGGATCGTAATCTCTCTGTTTCCCTTCGTAAAGTTTCGGTCTAACCGAAGTGAGCGATCGGTCCCACCGAGATTGCAATGTAAACTCTCATTTTCCCTTTTGTAACTTTTCGGTCTCACCGAAAAGAGCGAATTGGTCCCACCGAGTTTACCTGACCAACTCTCTAGTTAGCTAATTACCAAAATCGGTTTCACCGAGTTTGTGTAATCGGTCTCACCGAGATTAAGTTATGCCCTAACCCTAACCATATCGGTCCTACCGAGTTGCATGCCAGTCCCACCGAAAACCCTAACGGTCACTAGGTTTACTAAATCGGTCCGACCGAGTTTTATGATTCGGTCCCACCGAGTTTGGTAAATTGTGTGTAACGGTTAGATTTTGTGTGGAGGCTATATATACCCCTCCACCTCCTCTTCATTCGTGGAGAGATCCATCAGACTAAACCTACACTTCCAACTTACCAGTTCTGAGAGAGAACCACCTACTCATGTGTTGAGGCCAAGATATTCCATTCCAACCATATGAATCTTGATCTCTAGCCTTCCCCAAGTTGCTTTCCACTCAAATCTTCTTTCCACCAAATCCAAATCCTGTGAGAGAGAGTTGAGTGTTGGGGAGACTATCATTTGAAGCACAAGAGCAAGGAGTTCATCAACAACACACCATTTGTTACTTTTGGAGAATGGTGTCTCCTAGATTGGCTAGGTGTCACTTGGGAGCCTCCGACAAGATTGTGGAGTTGAACCAAGGAGGTTGTAAGGGCAAGGAGATCGCCTACTTCGTGAAGATCTACCGCTAGTGAGGCAAGTCCTTCATGGGCGGACGGCCATGGTGGGATAGACAAGGTTGCTTCTTCGTGGACCCTTCGTGGGTGGAGCCCTCCGTGGACTCGCATAACTGCTACCCTTCGTGGGTTGAAGTCTCCATCAACGTGGATGTACGATAGCACCACCTATCGGAACCACGACAAAAACATCCGTGTCTCCAATTGTGTTTGAATTCTCCAAACCCTTCCCTTTACATTCTTGCAAGTTGCATGCTTTATTTTCCGCTGCCTATATACTCTTTTCATGCTTGCTTGAATTGCGTGAAGATTGCTTGACTTGTTCAAAGATAGCTAAAATCTGCCAAAGTCTAAAATTGGGAAAAGGTTAAGTTTTTAATTGGTCAAGTAGTCTAATCACCCCCCTCTAGACATACTTCAAGGTCCTACAAGTGGTATCAGAGCTTTGGTTTCCATTTTCTTTGATTTCCATAGCTTTTGGTGGTCATAGCCTTGGTTTCACAACCTACACTACTGGAATCTGGCACTTTGCCATCTGCCATGGCAGATGGCAAAGGCATGTTCGGCGGATGGCAAAGGCTTTGCCATCTGCCAGCAGATGGCAAACAGTTAAATGCGAAACCTCGCGGTAAAGGCTTCTTTGCCATATGTGGTTGATGGCAAGAGTCACGTGGCTTTGCCATCTACGACCGATGGCAAGAGCACAGGGCTTTGCCATCTGCTGGCAGATGGCAAAGCCTCTTAACAGGGTTAGCTCCGTTAGAGGTTAACGGCATACTTTGCCATCTACCGGGAGATGACAAAGGCTGCAGGCTCTTTGCCATCTGCCAGCAGATGGCAAAGGCTGAATGCTTTGCCGTCCGGCTGATGGCAAAGCTCTTTGCCATCTGCCAGCAGATGGCAAAGTGACTATATTGCCCCATTTAATTTTGTTTTTTCTTATATCAATTCATTTTCACGTAAATCAAACACAAATATATTTATATGACCAATATAGCATATTCAACACATATTACCAATAGTCATGAACACATATGTATCCAAAACATGTTACCAATAGTAGCAAGTTTCATCCGTACATATACATAGTTTCATCAATATTACAGTTCCATCCATAGGTAGCAAGTTTCACAAGGTCAAAACAAAAACTAAATACAAGCACTCCATCAACCCAAGCTTCCGTGATCTTAAGCAAATCTGTAAAATGGGAAAGAAGAAAGTTAGAAGAAGAAGACTAGAAGAAGAAGATTATTATGATGCAACTAAAATGTGAAGATTATTATGATGTAACTTATATCTGTAAAATAGGTCATTTTGGAGCTAAGTATGGTTATTATGTCAGTTTTTAGCTAGCTAAGCATACTAAGTCATTTTGGTGTAAAACATGCTAAGGTCATTCTAGAGCTAATTAAGTAAGTTTATTATGTCATTTTGGAGCTAGATAAGCATGTGAAGTCATTTAGGAGCTAAAATATGTCATTTCTTAAGCATATTATGTCATTTTAGAGTTAGCTAAGCATATTAAGTCATTTTGGAGGAAAAAATGCTAAGTATAGGTCATTTTAGAGCTATCCTAGGTTAAAAAGGTCATTTTTAAGCTAGCTAAGCATATTAAGTCATTTTGAAGGAAAAAATGCTAAGTATAGGTCATTTTAGAGCTATCCTAGGTTAAATAGGTCATTTTGGAGCTAATTAAGCTTATTATGTAATTTTGAGCTAGCTAAGCATAATAAGTCATTTTGGAGGAAAAATGCTAAGTATAGGTCATTTTAGAGCTAGCCTAGGTTGAATAGGTCATTTTGAAGCTAAGTAAGGTTATTATGTCATTTTGGAGCTAGCTAAGCATATGAAGTCATTTAGGACCTAAAATATGTCATTTCTTAAGCATACTATATCATTTTAGAGCTAGCTAAGCATATTAAGTCTTTTTTGAGGAAAAGATGCTAAGTATAGGTCATTTTAGAGCTATCCTAGGTTAAATAGGTCATTTTTATGCTAGCTAAGCATATTAAGTCATTTTGGAGGAAAAATGCTAAGTATAGGTCATTTTAGAGCTATCCTAGGTTAAATATGTCATTTTGGAGCTAATTAAGCTTATTATGTCATTTTGGAGCTAGCTAAGCATGTGAAGTCATTTAGGAGCTAAACTATGTCATTGCTTAAGCATATTATGTCATTTTAGAGCTAGTTAAGCATATTAACGTATTTTGGAGGAAAAGATTCTAAGTATAGGTCATTTTGAAGCTAGCTAAGCATATTAAGTCATTTTGGAGGAAAAAATGCTAAGTATAGGTCATTTTAGAGCGATCCTAGGTTAAATAGGTCATTTTGGAGCTAATTAAGCTTATTATGTAATTTTTGAGCTAGCTAAGCATATTAAGTCATTTTGGAGGAAACGTCTGAGGGACGGGCATATTATGTCGCTAGTATCCATATGGCGTAGAACCCGGCCGACATGACTAGTCATAGAACCAAGGTGGCACAAACGTGCGAGGGGCAGCATACATGACCCAACAAAGCACGTGTGGGTCATCGGCGAGTGCAACCAAGTCGTAGCAAGCTACAAGGACTTCGGTGATACACCGTGACATTTCCCGTGAGGGACGGACACATGAGCAAAGAAGGACACATGCGGTCAATCCATGTGTTCCGGAGCAAGATGTGAACTACCATGGCTCAAAGGAAGCACTAGGAGGCATTTCCACTGTATGGAAGGCTACCAAAGGCACACGACTAGGTGTCGAATCCCACACATACAATACATTTCAAACATACACACATTATGCACGATATGTCTAGATATATACAACATGGCATCACAACAAAACTCTATTAAGCAAAACACTTAGGACACTTACCGTCATCACGGAGGTGTAGGTGTAGGTGTAGGTGTAGGACCGGTCGCGCCAGTGGCAGACGGAGAAGGATCGGTCGATGCTTGTCGGGAGTTACGCTGCACCAAAGATTATTTCCAATGTATCGTTAGCATGATGCAACTCAAATGTGAAGACTAGTAACTAATGACCGCTCAAATGAAACTCACCGTGACTGCCGGAGCAATGATTGGCATCGGCGGAGGGGTCTGGCCGTTCTTCTCGCACATGGACTGCACATTTGGTTTTGACGAGTCAGTCATATTAGTTACTAATGAAAGGAACATTGCGTGCATGATTTAGCTAATATGCAGAAGAAACTTACCACGAAGAGATCGTACATGGCCCGGTTAGCCGAGTCGTTCCGGTTCCTCTTCTCCTCCAACAGCCTAGCCGTCCTCTCCTCATTCTCCCTGTCCCTCTCCGCCGCCTGTCGGTCCCTCTCTGCCAACTGCCGGTCCCTCTCCTCAAAAGCAGCCTGGGTCTTCGCTCTCTCTGCCTCAATAGCAGCCTGCAACACCACTCGTTTGCATTGTAATCATCGACGGCCGCAAACACAATGTAATGGAGGAAAGGCTACTATAACAAACCTGGAATTCGATTTCCACTGGTCGTAAACGAGGCCGTATCTCAGGATCAGAGCTGGTCTGGCACTTCTTGATCTGCGGGAGGGTACTACTACAACGTATCAGTCCATTACCAATGGCTAACAGTCATACAAAGCCCCTTCATGGAAAAATAAATGGCGTTGATAATGTGCCATTGTCACGGACTTCAATGGAAAGCACCACTATCTACTATTTGTAAATCGGCCAAATCAGAAACTACTATAATAGTTAGTTATGGATTGATAATAATGGTGATAACATGTTGTTTTGGCAAACCTATGTCAAAAAGCTCTCAGAGAATAACACAATCTTCCAAATCTAGCATGGAGACTGAAAGAGCCTCACTTGGCATAAATTTCATATATATCTGATTTGAAGGCTGCATATATATTGTACTACCTTCCCGTATAAGACAACTTCAAAAATAAATCACGCTAGGAGGACATCTCTAACATTTTATGTACAATAAATGTATGATTAAAGAAATTACCCTACCAAAATATTTTTAGCTTTCATACATGGTAAAGAGAAGTCCTTAAATCAGAGCGTAAAAAACAAATTAATAACTCCAAAATAACATATGTAGAATTAGAAACAACATGAGGGAGATGGGGTTATTCTTTGACTACATTATAAAGATTACACCGGTCCACCTCACTTGTAGCTTGTTTGAATTTTCATCAACTATCTTGTCGACATGACTAAACAAAGGTCTGCACAAACAAAATGAGAGTGGGAGAGTTAATAGCAGATTAATGCTGCCTCAAGGTGTTGGTATAACTGCTAAAAAAAGTCAAAGAATAATCAAATTTTAAATAAGCAACAACAATAATACAAATTATCCAAATAAATCTCCATATCCAGCCAGCCAAAATATTAGTGTGTAACAACCCTACGACGCAGACGATGGCTGAATCTTGTGTACAGACGGCGACTTGCTCACTACAAATTCAGATAACTGATAAGGAAGATGCAAAATCAGATAGTCCGGGTAAATAGGATTAACAGATCACCAGATCATTGCATACCAGGACCATCCTTACAGCCAGCTAGCCGTACCTAGAAGCTATCAACATTCGCACACTCTGTAACCTAAAATTGTAATCGGCACTTGTTAATTACGCTACTCCTCCTCGGTCCCTCCTAATTTCAAAGCAAGAACTGCTACTTTCCCATTCTCATCCATAAACTATAAACAAAATTCACACATACATACTCTGGCATAAGAAAGATTCACTGGAACAAAATAATTGCACACTATCTCCTTGTAGAAACTTTTTAATGTATGGCAGATGGCATTCTTATCCTTTATTTCAGTAGCAGAACCCCTTGCAAACCTAACACTTGGATTGGTATATTCTTCAGCCTTATAAGTGTATAAAGGCTCCTGCCATGGTCTAAATGTTCCAAAGCGTCACCATCTGATTCTCAACTGCAAAACAGAACAGGGTTAATACAGACGATAACCTAGCCTAGCCCTACAGTCAAGGAGCTAATTGCATACTGAACAATCCCGAGTAGGAGGAAGCAAGGAGAGGAAATAAGAACACGCACCATGGCTATTTTCTTGCAAACGGGGTCTCATACTCCGCCTCATGGTCGGATGCTGATGATAGATAGCATGGTGTGCTGGACGCTTAATAATTCGTTGTCGTCGGCTAGAAGGAGCGCCTGCAAGTCCACATCCACGGCTAGTGCCTCACCATAGGGGAGGTGGTGGAGAACTTTCTTCTAAGTTCTGCAACCATAAAAATATTGTTCTTTATAGAACATATGTGATTATAAGATAATTTATTGTATGATATGCATTGCTAAAGAAAATATTATTACATTTGCATCAGAATCCCCACGGTAGGAGGATAAGTGATATTATGAATTTATGATAACTATCACAAGAACCCCCCCCCCCCCAGGCATGTGATCAAACAAAAACAAAAACATTTCCCAATGCAATGCAGAACCTCCTGCTATGCATATGGAAGATTTACAGAGACAAATGCAGCTTCATTTTGGTTATTTTTTTTATCTGATGGTATACTCTTTTGATTCAGTCCACACCACCGGAGCACAAGGTAATCAGGCTTGGATGACAGCCGCAAGATTAAATTGCGTTGAAAAACTGATTCGTGATGCACTTTAAATCATTCTTTAATTTTATATTTCTTTGCAGAAAGTTATATTGTCATTTCTGAGTAACCGATAATCAGTGGTGTTTTTGGTTCAAGTATGATTAAGTCAAAATGTTTGTTCGGATGCAAGTATACTCGGGATCAAATTGTCCAGAAACATTTTCCCCATGCTATCTAGTAGAGAATCCATAGTAAAAATTTACAATCAACATTTGGGAACTAGAACGCCAAAGACAAACTGCAGAGCAAATCCTTATCTTCCGAAAGTAGAAGCAACTCATCCATCTCGTAAATACTCCTAGCGATATCCGTCTTTAGAAGACCAAAACAGCGCCCCTAATGTTGGAATCTATCGGAGCCCCAACGCGGCGCGCCGATCGACCAACCTGTTAGCGCCCCTAACACAACCGAACCAAATCGAACCGCGCGCCGTGCTCTAGGGTCGCTCACGGATTTCACCCGGCCGAAACACACACGAATCTAGGAAACGTACCAGGGCGCCGTGGCGGGGAGGGCCGCGGGAAGGGGGCGGCGCCCTTGGCTGGCTCGGTGGAGGGAGGAGGCTGCGGGAAGGGGCACGCCCATGATGGCCGGGAGGGAGGAGGCGGCGCCCAGCGCTGGAACGGTGGAGGGACGGGCAGGGCGGGCTCTTGATGTGGCGGGAGGGCGGGGAGGGCTCTTGATGTGAGGGAGGCGGGCGGGCCAGGCGGTCTTGGGCGGTGGCCGGGCGGTGCTTCTTGGCGTCGTCCAAGCAGTGGGCCGTGTGGTGGTGGGTGTTTTTAGACAACGGTGGTGGGGGGTGGGTGAGGTGGGGAGAGAGAGAGAGGGTGGGGCGGGCTGGGAGAGAGAGAGAGGGTGGGGCGGGCTGGGAGAGAGGGAGGAGAATATTTTTTAGAAGAAGAAGCCTCTTTGCCATCAGCCAGCGGATGACAAAGGCCCATATCTTTGCCATCACCCGGTGACTAGCGGATGGCAAAGAGGTGGGGCTCTTGGGCGTTCTGTTTGTTATCCATTGGGCCCCACCCACTTCTTTGCCATCCGCCAACAGACGGAAAGATTCTTTGCCATCTATTTGGCGAGATGGCAAAGAGGTGGGTTGATGTGCCGCTGCAAAGATCGACCCTACCCACCTCTTTGCCATCTACTGGCAGATGGCAAAGATTATTTGCCATCCACTAGCAGATGGCAAAGAATTGGCTGATGGCAACCATGTTCTTTGCCATCTGTCAGTTCTTTGCCATCTATTTTTTATAAGCAGATGGCAAAGATGTTCTTTGCCATCAGCTGGCAGATGGCAAAGAGCTGGCTGATGGGAAATTCCCAATTTCCAGTAGTGCTAGGAGAGTATGGTGTCTAGCGAGGGAAATTATCACCATAGAGGTCCTTACTTTGATGGCACTATGTTTGCTAGTTGGAAGCATAAGATGAAAATGCATATTCTCAGACATAACCCCGCCGTTTGGGCTATTGTGTGTATTGGTTTGCAAGGTGAATTCTTTGATGGGAGAGAACCGAACCGTGAAGCTAGCACGGAAGAGTTGAAAATGCTGCACTACAACGCTCAAGCTTGTGATATCCTCTTCAATGGCTTCTGCCCCGAAGAATTCAACAAAATCAGCCATCTTGAGAATGCAAAGGAAATTTGGGATAGTTTGATTGATATGCATGAAGGTACCGACTCCGTCAAGGAATCCAAGTTGGATGTGCTCCAAAGTCAGCTTGACAAGTTCAAAATGAAGGATGGTGAAGGTGTCATTTGAAATGTACTCTAGGCTTGCTCTTATCACAATTGAGATTGCCGGCTTAGGAAGTGAAGAGATGACCGACAGATTCATCATCAAGAAGATCCTAAGAGCATTGGATGGAAAATATGATACCGTGTGCACATTGATCCAAATGATGCCAAATTACAAAGATATCAAGCCAACGGAAGTCATTGGAAGAATTATTGCTCATGAGATGTCACTTAAGGATAAGGAGGAACTTCACAACAAGTCAAGTGGTGCTTACAAAGCCTCATGTGAAGCCCCCACATCATCAAGTGAGAAACAAACCTTCAATGAAGAATTGAGCTTAATGGTGAAGAACTTCAACAAATTCTACAAGAGTAGAAGCAAAGATAGAAGCTCTAAGTCAAGGTCCTACAATGACAAAAGATCTTCTAGTCGAGAGCAAAATTGCTACAATTGTGCGATACCCAGACACTACTCTAATGAGTGTACGGCACCCTACAAAAGAAGAGAAGATTATCCCAAGAGAAGAAGTAGAAGAGAAGAATCACCACCAAGAGAGAGAAGGAGTAGAGATGATCGTTATGAACGAAGACCCTCACAGAGAAGCAAGGATTTGGAAAGGAAGGACAAGTCCTCAAAGAGTTACACAAAACGAAGACATCAAGCTCATGTTGGTGAATGGGTTTCCGGCTCCGACTTCGACAATCACTCCGAGAGAAGCTATCACTCCGACTCCGAATACACTTAAAATGAAGGTGTTGCCGGTTTAGCATTTGTGTCAACCAACTCCTACGACATATTTGAATCACCAAATGAAGGAATTGGAAGATGCTTCATGGCCAAAGGTCCTAAGCACTACAGGAATCAACTACTTTGCCATCTGCCACGGCGGACGGCAAAGCCAGGGACGGCGGACGGCAAAGAGCTTTGCCGTCAGCAGCGGACGGCAAACAGTGACGGCAAAGACAGGGTCGGCAAACAGGCCCTTTGCCGTTTGCTTTTTATGGCGGACGGTAAAGAGTGGTTTGCCTACAGCGGCGGACGGCAAAATACTGGACGTCCGTCAGTGTTAGTCCATTAGGCGGCTAACGGCGGCCTTTTCCGTCAGCCAGCAGACGGCAAATTTGAGCGCCTCTTTGCTGTCCGCCAGCTTGACGCCAATGCGTCATCGTCATTGCGTGTTTTGCCGTCGACCATGGCGACGGCAAAGGCAAAGTCTTTGCCATCAGCTTAACTTTTCCATCCGCCACGATAGGCAAATTTGCCAAATGGCTCATCTATGAGGAAGCACAGGTGGCCGCCACGTGTCCCCTTTGCCGTCTGCCACCGACGGCAAAGGGGTCTTTGCCGTCTGCCGCGGACGGCAAAGAGCCCTGTCTTGCCTCTTTTTATTCTGTTTTTCTTATATCCAACAATTATCACAGCAAATATATCACAAAGACATATATATCCATCACATAAATATCCAGTACATATATATCCAACATAATAAATATCCAGCACATATATATCCATCCATACATACATAGTAGGTTGCACATAGTCCCATCAATCAATACATATTACAATATGCAAAGTTTCATCATAGCAATCTAGTTTCATCATAGCAAGCGAAAGCGTAATACAAGAAGTGCATCGGAGGAAAAAACAAGCAATCCATCATAGGATGTCAAGCTTCCGTGAAGTGAATGAAACCTGCAACATGACAAATAAGAAAGTTAGAAAAAGAATAGAAGAAGAAGAAGAAGACTAGAAGAAGTATATGCCATTTATTAGCTAACTTAGGTGAACTGGATCATTTATGAGCTAAATTAGTTGAAATGGATCATTTATGAGCTAAGTTAGGTGAAATGGATCATTTATGAGCTAAGTTAGGTGAAATGGATCGTTTATGAGCTAACCTAGGTGAAATGGGTCGTTTATGAGCTAACCTAGGTGAAATAGGTCGTTTATGAGCTAACCTAGGTGAAATGGGTCGTTTATGAGCTAACCTAGGTGAAATGGTCGTTTATGAGCTAACCTAGGTGAAATATGTCGTTTATGAGCTAACCTAGGTGAAATGGGTCGTTTATGAGCTAACCTAGGTGAAATGGGTCATTTGTGAGTTAACCTAGGTGAAATGGGTCGTTTATGAGCTAACCTAGGTGAAATGGGTCGTTTATGAGCTAACCTAGGTGAAATGCATCATTTTGGAGCTAAGTTAGGTGAAATGGATCGTTTATGAGCTAACCTAGGTGAAATGGATCATTTATGATCTAACCTAGGTGAAATGGGTCGTTTATGAGCTAACCTAGGTGAAATAGGTCGTTTATGAGCTAACCTAGGTGAAATGGGTCGTTTATGAGCTAACCTAGGTGAAATAGGTCATTTATGAGCTAACTTAGGTGAAATGCATCATTTATGAGGTAACCTAGGTGAAATGGATCATTTTGGAGCTAACTTAGTTGAAATGGGTCGTTTATGAGCTAACTAAGGTGAAATGCCACGTTTTTGAGCTAACTAAGGTGAAATGGATCGTTTTCTTAGGTGAAATGGGTCATTTTGGAGCTAACCTAGGTGAAATGGGTCATTTTGGAGCTTACCTTAGGTGAAATGGGTCATTTTAAAGCTAACATAGGTAAAGTGGATCATTTAGGAGCTAATCTACGTAAAATGGGTCATTTTAGAGCTAACTTGGATAAATTGGATCACTTGTAAGCTAACTAAGGTAAAATGAGTCATTTTAGAGCTAACTTAGGTAAAATGGATCGTTTATGAGCTAACTAAGCTAATTATGCAATTTTTGACATAAGTAAGCTTATTAAGTCATTTTGAAGGAAAAGAAGCTAACTCTAGGTCATTATGGTAAGCATATTGGAGGAAATAAAGCTAAGTCTAAGTCTAGAGAAACTTACCGTGATCGTGGAGTCAGAGGAGCGGGCTGGCTCGTGCTTGCAGAGTGGAGAAGGATCGTCGATGCGTTTACGGAGTTAAGCTGCACCAAAGATCATTTCCAATGTCTCGTTAGCATTATGACACTCAAATGTTAAGACTAGCAAGTAATGTCCATTCAAATTAAACTCACCGTGCTCCTGTGAGCAATCACTGCATCGCGGAGCGGTTCCGACCGGACTTCTCGCATTACGCATCGCACATTTGGTTTTCACAACAGAGTCATACTAGTTAGTAATGAGACTCAAATGTTAAGACTAGCAAGTAATCTACAGAAGAAACTTACCACAAGGAGCTCGTACATGGCCCTTGTCTGCATGTCATTCCGTGCCCTCTCCTCCTCCAACATCTTTGTCGTCCTCTCCTCCAACTCCCGCCACCTCCGCCAGAAGTTTCTCCGTTCTATCTCTCTCACTCTGTATAGCAGCCTGCAACACCACTCACATGACCATTTGTAATCATTGATGGAAGCGCACACAATGTAATGGAGAAAGATAGCTGAGCACGTATAACTAACCTTGAAGGCGAGTTGGACTGGCCATTCACGAGGCCTTATCTCGTGAGCGGAGCTCGATCGAGCGCCTTTGATCTCCGGGAGAGTGCTAGGACAACGGATAAGTCCATCTCCCATGGCTATGGAGCCATGGGACCTCCCCGCCACCAGATATCATCAAGCTCTGTATCAATGGGACCACAGCTCAAGTTAAAGTCCTCCCCTTTCCTCGCCTTCCCCTGATCTCTATATTGCACGAGCTTGTCATGGGCGGAGATGTTGGTGAAGTTCTTTGGATCATTGAGGTCAGACACAAAGAATGCCTTGACTTTCTTGTAAGGGCCAGTGTGGGCCATGGCATACAGGTCGTACACCTCTGGCACCTTATCCGCCTTATTGTAGCGTGCCTGAAAGAGAGAAACAAAGTAAATTAGTAATTAAAGGGCTAAAGCTAGCATGATGAATGAATTGCATGAATCATGAAGCAAACCACATACCCAGTTCCCGCCTGCATCGAAATAAGTTGGAGCTGCCTTGGTGGTGTGGCACACCTTCCATTTGGGCACGTTTGTCCTTGGCCTCGTTGTGGGTGGCCCGCCATTCTTTTGAGCACCACGCATTGACCAACACCTCCCAACAATCCATCCAATCCACACACCATCTCGGAGGGGCCTAAGTTAGCAAATCGAAACTTCAGCGCTACGGCTATGAATTAATAAATGAAGGAAGTAAGTACAAGGCCTTAAGAATTACCTTCATGTACTGCTCCTTACTCAAGAACTTATCGCGGCACTCCTGCTTGGGCTTCTTGATACCACGCCCGGCGTAGTAGTCTCGAACAGCCTGCACCAACCTCATGCCGTAAGTTCAAGTAGGCGCTTGCACTCCTTGTGGATAACATCTGCCGCCTCCTCCTCGTATCCCTCCTCACAATCAGAGAATGTCTGCAATCAAATAAGACAATATTGATTAGTACAATTAATAACTAGCTAGTTGAAGATTTTTATTTGTGTAAAGGAGAAATTACCCAACTTTCGATCACCACGTCCGCCTCGTCTTGCACAAGACACCATCGATAATCTCACCCGGGCCGGGCAGCCAAGTAGTGCTCCCAACTCAATCCAACCTCTAGAAGCCGACCCTCACCAGGCAACGTGACAAACCCCGGAAAGTTTTGCCGAATCAGAACTCCAAGGACGGAGTTGGGCCGGCGGACACTTTCATGGTGGTCCCAACCCCTGCAGCATGACAAGGCCAACGCATTAGTTATTTGAAGAAACGTGAATGCATAAGGTACAAAAAGATTAAATGCACTTACCTCTCCCCATCAGGGAAAATCAACCACCTCTGCTCGCGGGTCGCCGGCACGGACGGGACTCGTGTAGCACCACGCTAGTAGACGTTGCCCCCCTCCTTCCCCTCCTCCTCAAAATCAGTCAGCTCCCCGCCATCATCAGCATGGCCACTCGGCTCCTCAGGCTGACCCGACAAGTACCCCATCCAGACGTGTGCTCCTCCGGGGTCTCATGGGCCCAACTCTCGTGGGCCGAAGGCCCGTCGACCCGAGGCTCGTGGGCCGAAGACCCGTGGACCGGAGGCTCATGGACCGGAGTCCTGTAGCCTCCTCCTCAGACGAGTCCACCCTAGCAGTCACGTTCTCGGGTGAAACAGCTGGGTCGGCGGCGAGGAAGGCGCCGTAAGAGTCACCCTACCTCCTCTCCCGCGACCACGTGCTCCACCTCCTCTCTTCTTCTTACCTCGTCCCCTGCTGGGCACCGCGGTCGACGAAGAAGGGCCCGGCGGTGTCGCCATACATCGTCTAAAGAACGCCGGGCGGAGAGGTGCGTGTGGAATGGAAGACCTCGCACCACGCGCCGACGAAGAAGGGGCCTCGGCGCGCTCCCGACCAGCGCCCACCATCTTTCAATACCTGCCATGACAAAGAATAAACGAAAATAGTACAACATAAAAAAAGTACCGACATGAATAATAATATGTATATCACTTAAGTGTATCATCATCAAGTACAACATAAAAAAATTGAATACCTGACACTACTAATAATCTCGATCAGTATCATCAATAAATGCATAATCATCATCATCACTATAATCAATGATGGGCTCATAGGGTTCATTGGCATCAACATGTGCAAGGCCACCTTGACGTAATCGGTCAAGCATTGACAGGTCATCCGCAGCAGTAACCTCTTCTTGTTCCGGCTCTTCTTGTTCCTCCTCTGGGGTGATGTCGGATTCACTGTTGCTGTCTACTTCAATGTTTTGGGGTGAAGTATAGCGGTTCTTGAAACGCTTTTTGGAAAGACATGTCTCTTGGAAGAATTCTCCTTCATATGTGTCTGGGTTAATGTGAGGTTCATAATCCTCTTCCTTTGGGGGAGAAAGTCTAGCACGTGGCGGCACTTCATAAACGACATCCCAACCTTTCAGATTTGGATTAGTTTGGCAGGCCCACGGTAGAAAGAATACTTGGGTCGCTTGTTGAGCCATAATATAGACATCAGGAACATCTAAATGGGTGCTTTGGTTGATTTCAACTAGCCCTATATGTTCATGAGTCCTTCTAGTCTCCTTCGGCTGAAACCAATAACATTTGAAGACTACGACATTCGTGGGTTTTCACCATAGAACGAAGTTCATAAATTGCTTCAACTCTCCCATAATACTCGGTACCTCCTTCACCGATAGCAGATACACAACAATTTGTAGACTTTCGTCGGCCATAGATTGCTCTTTGCCATAGGTACGTAAAGCGATACCCGTTGATGTCGTACTTGTCAAATGAACGGACCTTATAGTCAAAACCATTAGCGACTTGTCTCAATTCAGCGTCCATAGACTCTGAATTAGCCTACAAGTTTAATATGAAAGGATTGTTGCATTCCGCACAAATTAGCGAATGAAATGAAATTGTCTAATAGAAATTACCATTTGTTTGAACCAAGAGATGAAACCGATAGCCGCCTCCTTGCTTTATGAGAAGCTCATACTCTTCGCGGAATCCTTTTGGATCTCCGCTCCATACGAGAATATGGCGACGATCGAATGTATGACATATCCGTGAATAAGAGCAGTTCAAAGGAAATAGAACTTGTGAAACAATGTACCGAGAACTTACTCGATGTACGGCCGCACTTCTATCACGTTGTTGAAGATATACAACGAAATGGTCCGCCATTCTTCGTTATCCAAAGATACTGGATGTGAAACACTAGCTGGTGCGAGATTCCCTTTGAATAGGCTGAGGTTGGATCCACCCTTTTTAGGGTCATCAGCATTGTACCGAGGCTTCGGATTATGCAAATGACGATTTTTGGCTTTGTAGTGTGCTGTTACGAAGTTTGCCGCCTCCTCTGTGATGAATGCCTCAGCCATCGATGCTTCAATTCTACGTTTATTTTTACATTTTGCTCGAAGCGTCTTCTGCATCCTATCAGTTGGGTAGCACCAACGATTTTGCACGGGCCCCCCCAATCTTGCCTCGGTCGGGAGATTTAAAATCAAATGCTGCAATGGATTAAAGAAGCCCGATGGAAAGATCTTCTCTAACTTGCAGATGAACTCCGGCGCCAACTCTTCCATTTCTTCTAGCACGCCCGGCGATAATTCTTTCGCACAAAGAACACGGAAGAAATAGCTGAGTTCTGCCAGTATTAGCCATTCATCCCTCATCCTCAGGGATGAAGCCACGCAACATCACCGGCATTACCCGCTCAATCCATATGTGCCAATCATGACACTTGAGACCAAATATCTTCAATTTATCAAGATCCGCTCCCCTCTTTAGATTCGCTGCATACCCATCGGGGAACATCAACTGTTTTTGCACCCACAAGATAATTTCCCTCATAGCTGGCCTTCCAAGATTGAACCATGCCTTTGGCTTCGCCCGATTCTGCTTTCCTTTCGTTTCTTTCATGTTTTGTAACGTCATATCACATTGAGCATCAAGATCTACTCTAGACTTAGTATTATCCTTTGACTTCCCATCTATGCCGAACAATGTACCAAAAAGTGCCTCGTCGATATTCTTCTCGATGTGCATCACGTCGATGTTGTGTGCGCAAAGGAGGTCTTTGAAGTAAGGCAGATCCCATAAGCATGTTTTGTGAGTCCACGCTGCGTGCTTAGTATTATACCCCTTGAAGTACTCGGACGCTGTGGATCCGCTCGAGAGCGCTTAAGCGATCCACGGTCTGCATTGGCTGTCAATGCAGGTGGTGCGAGTTTTTGACAACTCTACCTCTCGATGAAGTTCTTCTTGTCTTTCCTGAACTTATGGCGAGGATCCAGGAACTGTCTATGCATGTCGAAGCAAGAAAACTTGCGACCGCCTGAAGCCAACGAAACTCAAGAGCTCCCTTGCATGTGGGGGCACGGAACCTTCCATGCACACACCAGCCAATGAATAGCGCATACACCGGCAAGTCATGCGTCGAGTACATGTACCAGACACGCATTATGAAGTTTCGTTTGCTATAGGCGTCGTATGTCTTGAACCCATTATCCCAGGCTTCTTGCAATTTGTCCTTAAGCAGTTGCATGTACACATTCATATTTTTCCCCGGATAGTTGGGCCCTGGAATTATCAACGTCAGGAAAATGTTCTTTCTTTGCATAAACTGTCACGGGGAGATTGAGTGGAAAGACAAATACGGGCCAACAATCTGTATTGGGCTGCCGTCATACCAAACACATCGAACCCATCCGTCTTGATGCCGACTCGAGGATGCCTCGGATCTGCCGCTTTGTCAAGATGTAATTCATCAAAAGTTTTCCACGCAACACCATCCGATGTGTGTACCATCATCGATTCCCATCCGTATCTAGTTCGGTTCTTTTGCCTGTTTTGTGCCATGTCATTTGTCCGCCGTCTCTTCGACCATGAAAAGACGTTGAAGTCTTGGTACGATTGGCATATACCGAAGAACACTAACGGGATTTTGGTCTCGTGTCTTCTCACCCATACCGTTGTCTACCACAATATACCGAAGACTTGCAAATGGGACGATAGTTCAAGTCCGCATAGTCAAGCCTAAATAAGGCACATCCTTTCTCACGAGCATGTATCTTCTCATAGGGCATCTTCATTGCACGGAGGATTTTGTCCGACTAGTACAGGTTTGCGTGCATTACCGGCCTTTGGGTAGAAAGCGTCCAAATCTTGTCATAATTGCGTCATAGCATTCTCTGCCCAAGTTGAACCGAGCCTTAAAAGCCATTACTTGTGAGATGGCATCCAACTGACAAAGCTCAGTGTGCTCGTGGAGCGGACGTTTTGAAGACTCCAACATTTCATTGAAGGCCTTTGCAGATTCCTCCATCTCCTCGTCCAATCCCGAGCATCATCATAGTCTTGCACCATGTTTTCCATCCCGGTACCATGCTCGTCGGTGCGACGATGATCCACCTCAGCTCGGTCACGTTGGGCAGACTCACCATGAAATGTCCACACCATATAATCGGGCGTAAAACCACTCTTCTGCAGGTGTTTGCCCATTTTAGCCTCTGTCCTCTTTTCCCAATTGCTGCACCGTAAGCAGGGGCACCAGGTTTTCTTCTGGCCATTTGCAAATGCAGCTTGCACAAACCCCTTGGTTTTTGTGAACCATTCTGCTCCATTTGTTACGACCAGTGTGACCGTATACATCCACGCATACGATCACTCATCTTGACTTTCGTGAGCTACCGGACACACAACAATTATATATGTAATTCACCATGTATATATTCATCGGTTGATCTACTTTGTCAATTTTATTACGTCCATGCAACCTACACTCTAATAGGTAATGATAGGTCCTAATCCCACTGTGTATGTGTAGATTGGGTTCATTTTCCCATGCTAAGCTCCGGTTCGACGCAAAATTTGGTAGCACCTCCCGCTGTTCTCCCCGATACACGTCTACGCAATAAACAGAGAGGATGTGTACCGAGAACAACAGGGAGGCATGTACGAAATTTATGCGTCGGATCTGAAGCAAAGCATATGGGAAAACGAACCCAATCTACACATACTCGCTGTCCATGGATAGCGTTGGAGAATTGAAAGAATCAAGGTTATAAATATGCAAATGCATGCATATTTATAACTATGACGCTTTCGAACGGGAGACACATATTGGTTACGCATATCGATGATTCAAGACACATATATAGCTAGCTATCAAGTTTCATCGGAATAGATCAAAAATTAATGGGGAGGAGGACATGTCATTTGTGCTCACCCACGAGCGAAGAAGCGAGCTAAATCAAGCGCCGCAGCGAGGTCGTCGAATAGCAAACCTCGCAGCGATGAAACAATCGCACATTTAAAACTACCCGATCAACACAATTATATATGATGTTTTTCATAAAAAAATCAAAAATATATGACCTAACTAATAATTCACAAATATATGACCCCGGCCTCTGGAAGGCCAAAGAACACCTTTTCGGAGGTTCGGGGTGAGGTGTCGTGTCGGTGTCGGGGTGCCGTGTCAGAATTAAGGGGTCTCGGGGTCTAGGTGTCGGGTGGTGCCGGGTCGGGTCAGTGCCGTGTCGGTGTGGGGGTGGGGGTGTCGGGTCTGGCTCGGGGTCGGGGTGTCGGGGTCGGGGTCGGGGTCGGGGTCTCATGATCGAGGGTGTCGTGTCGGGGTCTTAGGGTCGGGTCGGGTGCCGTGTCGGTCATGATTTTTCCTCTTTTTCTTTTTCTTCTTCCTCTTCTTCCTTTTCTTCCTTTTCTTCCTTTTTTCCTTCTTCTTCTTCTTCTTCTTCTTCTTCTTCTTCTTCTTCTTCTTCTTCTTCTTCTTCTTCTTCTTCCTCCTTTCCTTTTTCCTCTTCTTCTTCTCCTCCTCTCCTCTTTCTTCTTCTTCTTCTTCTTCCTCTTCTTCTTTTTGCTTCTCCTCCTCCTCTTCTTCTTCTTCCTTTCCTTTTTCCTCTTCTTCTTCTCCTCCTCTCCTCTTTTTTTCTTCTTCTTCTTCTTTCCTAAAACTGAACTAAACCTAAAACTAAACCTAAATCTAAAACTAAAACTAAAACTAAAACTAAATCTAAACTAAACATAAACCTAAAACTATAAAACAGAAAAAAGGAAAAACTAAATCTAAACCTAAAACTAAACTAAAACTAAACCTAAAACTAAAACTAAAACTAAATCTAAACTAAACATAAACCTAAAACTAAAAAACGGAAAAAAAGGAAAAACAGAGGAGGTAGAGCTCACCTGGGGCAGGGCCGGTGGAGGAGGTAGCCGGTGGAGGCGGGGGCGGGGCTGCCTGGGGAGGCGGCGCTGCCCGGGCGGGCACCTGGGGGCGCGCGGCGCCGAGACGGCAGGGCGACGGGCGACGGGGGGCTGGGCGCCGGGGGGCGACAGGCCGGGCGGCGATGAGGCGGGGGGCCGGTGGAGGAGGGGGCGGCTGGGCGGCGGCGCTGGGCTGGGCGCCAGGCGAGGGGCTGGGCGGCGGGCGGTGGGGAGGCGGGCGGGGCGATCAAGGCGGCGAGTGGTGGGGGCGGCGCGTGTGGAATTGCGGGGAGAGAACAGAGAGAGAGGGGCGGGTGGGCGCGCCATTAGATATGTTAAATCTTTGTCGTCCCGCCTTTGCCGTCAAGCTTTTTGCTCGCTGCTAGCGACAAAGAGGGGGCGTTAAGTATTTTTAAGCAGCTCCTTAGTGGGGCCCCTCCTCTTGCCGCCTCGCTAGCCGACGACAAAGAATGTTTGCCGTCCGCTAGCCGACGGCAAAGAACTGGTGATGGCAAAGACTTTCTTTGCCATCAGCCGATTCTTGCCGTCTGCTTGGGTAGTGATGGCAAGAGCTTCTTGCCGCCCTGCTAGCTGACGGCAAAGAGCTGGCAGATGGCAAAGTAGCTGATTCCAGTAGCTGATTCTTGTGATGGCAAAGGTAACACACCCCGAGTATGTTGATTTTAATAGTGATGAAGATGACTTGCTAGGTGATGATGATTTACTTATTGACAACTCTAGTGATGAATACTATGATGAAACATCAATTAATCATGCTAATCAAGATGAAACGAATGACAATGATAAGGAGAAGATTGAGCGTCTAACTAAAGAACTAAACACTCTTAAGTTAGCTCATGAAACTATCTTTGAAGATCATCGAGAACTTTTAAGGGCTCATGAAAAATTACGCTTTGAAAAGCTCAATCTTGAGCAAGAGCATGAGTTCCTAAAAGCGATCAATGATGATCTCCGTAATAAAAGTTCTTCTTATATTTCCAAGCGTTTACTCTTATCTACTTACATGCCTCAAGTCAAGTCTAGTAACAAGAACAAGAAAGAATCTTCTTCTAGTAGTAACAATAACAATGCTAAACCAAATATTGTTGCCTCTAGTAGTTCTCTTGATTCCACTAATGATTCTCTTAGCCAAGTTACACTTGAGCAAGAAAACAGCTTATTGAAGGGAATTATAGAGAAAGGTGTATACAAGAGCCTTGCTTAGGGAGTAAGCAATTTGAGGAAATTATGCATAAGCAAGTAAGGCACCGGAAGAATCAAGGTGTTGGTTTTGAGCGAAAGTTCAATGCCAATGGAGTTGAGTGGGAAGAAGATCAATACCCCAAGACGAAGTTTGTTCCTCAACAAGAGAAGTATGATCCTACTTCCTTCAAGGGAACACAGGCACAAGATGATCTTCCACCACAAGACCACAAGAACAAAGGCAAGGACAAGCTTCAAGAGGAGATTGATGCATTTGAAGAAGCACCTAAGGCCTTGGTCAAGTGGGTTCCCAAGAGTATGTCAAGTTCTACTTCATCAAGCACAACTACTACACCAAGGATTCCCATCAAGATGATGTGGAACCCGAAGAAGAAGAACTAGAAAGTTCTTGAGGGTGACTCCGCCAACATTTTTCACTCATATCATAATGGCAAGGACAAGTGCAATCATCTTCCACATCTTGCACTAGTTCAAGGAGTCACAAACCCTCATGTTGGTAAGGCAAGGGACAAGGAAACCTAATGTTTTCATGGACATCATTTTGTGTGTGTGCATCACTCTATGTCTATGGATATTCTTGTTTGTTCCTTGTGGGACTAACCCATGTAGGTATTGAAAGTGCAACTCACTTCAAAGGATTGCTCCAAGAGATCTACACCAACATTGAGCATCCACATCTTCAACACCTACATGAAGTCATCATCGACAAAACCCAAGGTTAGTTTATCCCTCTAAGGGGGGATCTCACATCTAGGGGGAGCTTAACTCTAAGAATTGAGTCAAAGAAACTCTAATGATGTGAACACATAAACGCTTTATGTAAAAGTGGTAACTCCACTTGAGCTTAAACGATGAGTATGACCTATCATCAAATGTTCTCATTTGACTCCTAAGTCAATATACTCGTATATATAGATGACCTAGTCATCGCCAATTGTTTGATAGATGCTAGAATTGGTTGTGCATGCTTTGTCACATATTTCATTTGTCATTTTACTGTGTGAGCATGTTGGATGCATATTTTACTCATTCGAGGACATCCACTTGTTGTTTTGATTGATTGGCTTCTTTTTCTGTGGCCAAGTGGATGGACAAGAATGCCTAAGAACCTTCTCTAGCTATCTATGCTTTACTCGTCTCAAACTCTATTCATGCTACATCACAAAATTTGATCAAGTCAGATTCGAACCACTCTGTGTGAGGAGCACTCGGAGTCCCCGATTCGTCATAGACTTAAACTTCCAAAACTTCTTTGCGATTTTCGGTCTGACCGATTCCTCCATTTCGGTCATACCGAGATCACTAAGTCGATCTAGGTTTTCCATCTCGGTGCAACCGATTTGAACTTTTCGGTAACGCCGAGTTGCAGTAACTGTTAATAGTTATGCATCTCGGTGCCACCGAGTTGTTCCACTCGGTCACGCCGACAGTGTCGGGCTATATATTCACACGGGAAAATTTTGGAAAACATTCTCCGAAACTCCTTGCCCGCGCATAGCTCGCTCTGCCTACTAGGCCTCCGGATCGTCGACTTCGTCGCCAACCGCCTCCTGTCGCTAGTCTCCGCCGCTGTCAACGGAATTCTTCCCCGCCGTTGCCGCCGTAGCGAGTTCACCGCCGAACTAGGGTATGAACTCGATCATAGTGCTATCCGCGTCTGATTCTCAGCACATTGTGTTCGTAATGCATCTTGCCACGATTGAAACACTTCTATCCAGTTAAAACAATCCTTAGAATAGGTGTGATTCTAAAATTTAGGGTTAGGTTTCCGCCGAAACCATCTCGGACCCACCGAGTTGAAAAACTCGGTCCCACCGATTTGGCTAACGCCATTGCACTAGTAAGTCTCGGTCTGACCGAGAATTACAAATCGGTGTGACCGATTTTAGAACTTTGTGAAACCCTAGCAGTCTTGGTGCCACCGAACTATGACTCGGTCTGACCGAGTTCACTAGTTTAGGTTCCAAAACTGGTTCGGTATAACCGAGTTTGAAAATCGGTAGATCCGAAATGTTTTCTGTGGAAACTAAAAATAAGTTTTTTGAATCATTCTTTTGCAAAAATCGCTGAATTTTGTGATGCTCATCCACTCTACCTCATCTATAACTATTCACAGGGTCAGCAGTCATTGTGTGCAGCATGTCAGACCAAAGTGACAGCCAGAACAAGTCAGAAGAGGAGATTCACATGAGTGAGGGCACTAGTCCCTCTAGCAGCTCAGATGAGGGGAGCAGAAGCACTCCTAGCAATCTGCCTAAGGCTGCCACAAGGACAAGGAAGAAGAAGACCTCGTGAGTCCGAGGATGAGGATTATGTGGCAGTTGAGGATGAGGCAAGTTCAAAGAAGAAAGTGCTCAAGAAGGAGTACAGCTCAAGCTGCAAGAAAGCCGGGCATGAAGATCAAAAGGCTGCAGGTAGACAACCAATGTCCAAAGTCGAGTCTCCACTCAAGCTTCTTTGGAATCCCAACCCAAAGAGCCTGCTGCTTCTTGAAGGAAAGAAAAGGAAGGAAAGGGTCAAGAAGACCATGGCGGAGTGATTGGGAAGCCTTCTATGATGGAGGAAGAGGAAGAAGAAGAGGTTCTTGAACCCGGCACCCAAGGCACAAAACCTGATGGGTGATGCCATAAAGTCGTGGGCTGCAACTTCAAAGCCCAAAGCTGCCCCAAGCCCAAGAGTGCACCAAAGAGGAATACCAGAGTATACCAACAATGAGAAGAACAAGGCCCCAATGCACGATGTTGTCACGAGGAAGATGAAGAAGGGCAAGTCTTAAGGAAGCTCAAACCCAAGATTCCAGACCACAATGATGCTCATCCTGTGGCTGAGAAAATGAAGATCAGGAGAGATCTAGGGTTGAGGCTATGGAGAGAGTCAGATCCATATGCCACCAGGAGGAGGACTGCTGTAGATTACAGGTTCCACACCAAGGACCAGCAGGACTTCTATGAGACCATCTTATTGGATAAGAAGCCCATAGTTTGTGATATGAGGTGGGTCGACTAGACCTGCATTCAGGAGAATGCAGAACACTATCTTGGAGTGTATGAAAGCTTCAGTGCATGTAGAGTTGCAGATTTTGTTGGGCAGAAGCTCACAAACTGGAATGACGAGCTCATTATGCAATTCTACTCCACATCACATTTCTATCCAGATGGCAGGATAGTTTGGATGTCAGAAGGTACAAGATACCAATCAACCATAGAGCAATGGGCAAGTCCGATCAATGCCCCTAAGGAGAGTGAAAATGAATTGGATATTTATGCCAAGAAGAAAATGGATCATAACTCAATGTCACAGATGTACAAGGAGATCCCTGATGATGCACTTGAGACTTTCAAGTTTGGATCAGTTCATTTTCTTCTGTCAGGGCTGCCTACGATCAACTGGATCCTAAGGCACACTCTATTGCCCAAATCAGGTGACCACAACATGATCAGAGGGCATGCAATTAATTTGCTTCACATTTTTGATGTGCCCCAGAAATTCAAGGTCATGAGCCTCATAGTTGAAACTATCAAGAGGACAAAGGCAGACCAAAAGAGGAGCTCTGGGTATGCCCCACAGATTCAGGAGTTGATTAACTCAAAGATGGGCACAGGGAAGTATCTGTTGGATAAGGAACACTTGGTTCTCTATCCTGAATTTGAGGAAAATCAAGTTGTCATGACTGAGAATGAACCATCATCTATACAAGCTCAAGAGAAGAAGGAGAAGGCAAGGAAAGAGAAGGCTGCCAAGATGCCAACACAAGCAGAGGCATCTGAGTACTTTCTGAAGAACAAGCAGGAGCAGCTTGGTTACTTGATAGCATCAACTCTGCGGATTGAGAAGGGGTTGGCCACCCTAACTCAAAACCAGGAGAGCCTGGAAAGAATCATGGAACAAAAATTTTATGATCTTGATGTCAAAGTAACTGAGATTCAGTCAGCTGTGGAGCAGCTACAGGATGACATGCAGGAGAGGAAGGGCAGGACAACAACTGATGCATTTGCCAGAGTGCCTCGACCTCAGACATCAGCTGCAGAGCCAGTCACCAGAGTTACTTCATCAGCTCCAGCTACAGCTCCAACGCCACCAGCTCCAGTACCAACTCCAACAGCAAATTCAAATGAGTGAGGGCACTAGTCCCTCAAGCAGCTCAGATGAGGGGAGCAGAAGCACTCCTAGTAATTTGCCCAAGGCTGCCACCAGGACAAGGAAGAAGAAGACCTCAGAGTCTGAGGATGAAGATTATGTGGCAGCTGAGGATGAAGCCAGTTCCAAGAAGAAAGTGCTCAAGAGAGAGCACAACTCAACAGCAGTTAAGCTGGATTGAAGATCAAAAGGCCAGCAGGAAGACAACCTATGTCCAAAGCCAGAGTCTCCACTCAAGCTGCTTTGGAGTCCCAACCCAAAGAACCTGCCTTCTTGAAGGGAAGAAAAGGAAGGAAAGGGTCAAGATGACCATGGCCGGAGTGATTGGGAAGCCATCTATGATGGAAGAAGAGGAAGAAGAAGAGGTTCTTGAGCCTGCACCCAAGGCACAAAAGATGATGGGTGATGCCATAAAGTCGTGGGCTACAATTTCAAAGCCCAAAGCTGCCCCAAGCCCAAGAGTGCACCAAAGAGAAATACCAAGTATACCAAAGAATCGAGAAGAACAAGGCTCCAATGCACGAGGTTGATGTCAAGAAGAGGAAGAAGGGCAGGTCCTAAGGAAGCTCAAACCCAAGATCCCAGACCACAATGATGCTCATCCTGTGGCTGAAAACATGAAGATCAGGAGAGATCAAGGGTTGAGGCTATGGAGAGAGTCAGATCCATATGCCACCAGGAGAAGGACTCTTTGTGGATTACTGTGTTCCACACCAAGGAACAACATGACTTCTATGAGACTATCTTGTTGGATAAGAAGCCCATAGTTTGTGATATGAGGTGGGTCGACCGGACCTACATTCAGAGAATGAAGAACACTATCCTGGAGTGTATGATGCCTTCAAGTGCTTGTGGAGTTACAGATTTTGTTGGGTAGAAGCTCACAAATTGGAACGACGAGCTCATAATGCAATTCTACTCCACAGCACATTTCTATCCAGATGGCAAGATAGTGTGGATGTCTGAAGGAACACTATATCAGTCAACCATAGAGGAATGGGCAAGTCTGATCAATGCCCCAAAGGAAGATGAAGATGACTTGGACGTTTATGCCAAGAAGAAGATGTGTCACAACTCAATGTCACACATGTACAAGGAACTCCCAGATGATGCACTTGAGTCCTTCAAGTTTGGATCAGTTCACTATCTTCTGTCAGGGCTGCCTACAATCAACTAGATCCTCGTGCACACTCTTTTACCCAAATCGGTGACCGTAACATGATTAGAGGGCATGCAATCAATTTGCTTCACGTTTTTGATGTGCCTCGTAAATTCAAAGTCATGAGCCTCATAGTTGAAACTATAAAGAGGACTGCAGCAGACTGAAGAGGAGCTGTGGATATGCCCCACAGATTCGTGGAGTTGATAAACTCAAAGATGGGCACAGGAAAATATCTGTTAGATAAGGAACACATGGTTCTCTATCCTGACTTTGAGGACAATCAAGTTGTCATGACTGAAAATGAACCAACATCAGTGCAAGCGCAAGAGAAGAAGGAGAAAGCTAGGCAAGAGAAGGCTGCCAAGATGCCAACTCAAGCAGAGGCATCTGAATACTTTCTGAAGAACAAGCAGGAGCAGCTTGGTTACTTGATTGCATCAACACTGCGGATTGAGAAGGGGTTGGCCACCCTAACTCAAAACCAGGAGAGCCTGGAGAGAATCATGGAACAAAAATTCTATGATCTTGATGTCAAGGTAACTGAGATTCGGTCTGCTGTGGAGCAGCTTCAGGATGACATGTAGGAGAGGAAGGGCAGAACAACGACTCATGCATTTGCCAGAGTGCCACGAGCTCAAAGATCAGCTGCAGAGCTAGTTCAAGACACCAGTCACTTCATCGCTCCAGCCTACAGCTCCAAAGACAACCAGCTCCCAAGACCAACTCCTTCAGCTCCATCTACATCGACCAAGCCTTCGTTCTTGGAGTTCTCCTGCACCACCACCAAGACCAAGCCCGAGAGACGATATAGTCCTATGCATTTTCTAGGAACTTTTGGTAACTTGTTGCCAAAGGGGAGAAAATGTATAGATCATAGGCTTCGAGAGAGATTTGCTGCTTTTGTTCTCTCATGTCTTCTTGGTTGAACTTTGTTTGCTTTTGATTGCTTGAGATACTATGCAATTACCTGTGAGACATTGATGATCATGTGTTTGATCATAAGCTACACTTATGCTTGTTATATGCTATTATCTCGTTTATCCTTATATGATCATTCACTTTGCTTGGTGATGAGTGCATGTATTCAATTTTTATTATTTTGAGCGCTCCACCAAGATGTATGTGACATGGAAGAGTAACCCATGAGCCTAATTCCTTGTGCATTTGCAGTCCAAAGCAAATCTTAAAATATGCACAAATTTAGGGGAGCTCTTGCTTATCACATACTTCTCAAAGCGACGATGTTTTTCAATCTTATTATCATTTGTCGAAGCTTTGATCTATATGTTGTCATCAATTACCAAAAGGGGGAGATTAAAAGTGCAACTATCCCTAGGTGGTTTTGGTAATTCATAACAACATATAGCTCATTGAGCTAATGCTATTCCAAGACAAATATTTCAGGAAAGCTCAATGAATGGCATGGCATGGATGATGAAAGTGGATCCCTCAAAATATCAAGGACAAAGGATTGGCTCAAGCTCAAAAGCTCAAGACTCTATATTTTACATTTTAGTGATCCAAGATCACATTGAGTCTATAGGAAAAGGCAATACTATCAAGGAGGGATGAGGTGTTGCTTAATGAGCCTCTTGCTTCATGTGCTTAGTGATATGCTCCAAAACCATCCACTACTTTCTCACATCCACATATGACCTAAACCTAAAGTCAAACTCGGCCCTACCGATTCTTTCTATCCGACGCCACCGAGTTCAAATGTCATAGCTACTGCCACAAACCCTAGGCAAATCGGTTTCACCGATAGGGATCTCGGTCTCACCGAGATGGGATTGTAATCTCTCTGTTTCCCTTCGTAATGTTTCGGTCTAACCGAAGTGAGCGATCGGTCCCACCGAGATTGCAATGTAAACTCTCTGTTTCCCTTTCGTAACTTTTCGGTCTCACCGAATGAGCGAATCGGTCCCACCCAGTTTACCTGGCCAACTTTCTGGTTAGCTAATTACCAAATTCGGTCTAGTTTGTGTAATCGGTCTCAACGAGATTACGTTATGCCCTAACCCTAACCATATCGGTCCTACCGAGTTGCATGTCAGTCCCATCGAAAACCCTAACGGTCACTAGGTTTACTAAATCGGTCCGACCGAGTTTGATGATTCGGTCCCACCGAGTTTGGTAAATTGTGTGTAACGGTTAGATTTTGTGTGGAGGCTATATATACCCCTCCACCTCCTCTTCATTCGTGGAGAGAGCCATCGTAACAAACCTACACTTCCAACTTACCGATTCAGAGAGAACCACCTACTCATGTGTTGAGGACAAGATATTCCATTCCAACCACAAGAATCTTGATCTCTAGCCTTCCCCAAGTTGCTTTCCACTCAAATCTTCTTTCCACCAAATCCAAATCCTGTGAGAGAGAGTTGAGTGTTGGGGAGACTATCATTTGAAGCACAAGAGCAAGGAGTTCATCATCAACACACCATTTGTTACTTCTTGGAGAGTGGTGTCTCCTAGATTGGCTAGGTGTCACTTGGGAGCCTCCGACAAGATTGTGGAGTTGAACCAAGGAGGTTGTAAGGGCAAGGAGATCGCCTACTTCGTGAAGATCTGCCGCTAGTGAGGCAAGTCCTTCGTGGGCGACGACCATGGTGGGATAGACAAGGTTGCTTCTTCGTGGACCCTTCGTGGGTGGAGCCCTCCTTGGACTCACGCAACCGTTACCCTTCATGGGTTGAAGTCTCCATCAACGTGGAGGTACGATAGCACCACCTACTGGAACCACGACAAAAACATCTGTGTCTCCAATTGCGTTTGAATTCTCCAAACCCTTCCCTTTACATTCTTGCAAGTTGCATGCTTTATTTTCCGCTGCCTATATACTCTTTGCATGCTTGCTTGAATTGCGTGAAGATTTCTTAACTTGTTCAAAGATAGCTAAAATATGCCAAAGTATAAAATTGGGAAAAGGTTAAGTTTTTAATTGGTCAAGTAGTCTAATCAGCCCCCCTCTAGACATACTTCAAGGTCCTACACACCGGCCTCATCGAATGGACTTGGACTCTGGGGAGCTTTGACTATCCCGCCAATGTGGACTTGGAAAACCCATGGCATCCATTCTATCCTTTACCCGCCGACGCGGTGCACGGGGACTCCAAGGAGGTTCACCTGGACATACGCATTATCAAGTGCACTTAGAAAACATGTAGTGTGTGTGGGCGCTTATCGCCCGTGTCTTTGCCGCTTTTGATTCTGTAAGCTTGTCATTAAACTTGAGTGGCTTTCATGCAGTCCTTCCTTTGAACTGCTCCTCTCGGTGAGCTGATGTAAGACACTTTGGGTTTCATTTGATAATGGAACCGGGAGGAGCCTCCTGTTCTTCTAAATTTTTTTACGCATTATCAAGTTAAATGTTGATCATTAGTCTTCACTCAATGTAATCCACTGTCTAAGCATGTGGAGACTTCCATGCAGGATCTTGCTCTATTGGAGTATTGTGCATGAATAAAAGTGTATCCTTTTATGGTTTAGTCTAGAATCTTCCATGTATGAATTTTTACTACAGTACTGGTGAAAGATTTACGATGAACCATTTCTTACATCTCCTCTGCCCCCTTGCAAGTCATCCTGATTTAATCCCTCCGTCTAGGTGTATAAGGACATGGTTAATATTACTTAATAGTATAGCCAACTGTTGACTATAAGAAAGTGACATGTCATCTGTAGCCAACATGTATAACAATCGATATTCAAAAACTAATTCTTAAAATCATTTCTTGCAAAGCACAATAAGTGTTATTTCTTCACAAGTTTTGGATGCAGGTTGAGCAGTTGAACGCTTTTGTTTGCAAAAGATACCTTTTTATATATTTCACCCGGATGTTTGTGAGCTCTAGATATGAGATAATATCCGAAGAAACCTATCGATACCCGTTACACATGAGATGACCCCCACATCCTTTGTCAAAATAAACAACTCGCCGATCAATGCATTTCACTCTTCGGTGCAACGCACGGGCACCTTACTACTATAGATTAGTACGACCAAAAATTGAACCAACATTATATATAGTACGATAAATACTGATGCATGTCACCTAAAATTATATCATTCAAAACTATGTTCAAATACGAATCCAACGATATAGTTTTTGTTGCCATGCACTAACATTTTGTCAGTTAAATCTTCAGTCAAATTCAATGGGGGACTAATAAAACCACGACCGATGTAGTACAAGTGTAGAGGGCGGTGCTGCACGGGAGTCTCACCTCTCACCCCACTCGTGGCGTGGCAATAAAGCCGTCATATCACAAAACCCAACCACTCCCAGTAATAAGTGGCTTGGTAAAATAAACGGACAAGCAACCATCACATCCCTCCGTCTTTTTTGCATTTCATCTCTCTGCATTTACTTTCTCTGGTTCATCTCGCACACTCGATCCCTAGCTACTACTCCTAGGGCCAGTTCTTTTGGCGGCTTCCCCAGCTTTTCCCACAAGACTAGTCACAGTGGAGAGTAACAAGAAGGTGCCTCACTCATTTATTTGGGCTTCTAAACTACTACTCCGTCCTGGTTTATTCCTCACCATTGTAATTTGTGCTAAATTTTGACCAAATATTTAACTGATAAAATGTTACTCCCTCCGTCTAGGTGTGTAAGTCATCTTATGAAAACCAAATAATCCCAGAACACTTAGGCGCGGTGCATTAACTTCTACCTCATTTCTTGTTTCTTGACATATCAACCAATAAGAGATAAAGAGTGTGCATGCTTTTAATGACTTGAGATATCAAACACGACATGCAGTGGTTAGTTCATTGCATGCAATACTATTAATTAGTAAATAAACATTAACGTTTCTCGTTTTCTCCTCCTCCTTGGTCACGGTGCACAGCCTAAGATGACTTACTCACCTAGACGGATGGAGTAGTGCATGTGACATGCACTAACATTTCATTAGTTAAATTTATGATCAAAATTTGACACAGATTACAATGGGGACCAATAAACCAGGACGGAGGTAATAGTAGTTATGGGATTACTAATCTAGAAGCCTAAAAGAACTGGCCCCTGGTGCTCCTACTAGTAGTAGTACTCAAGTTGGAATTCCAATTGCACGGCACCACTTGTTAGGCAAAAAAATTCGATACAGGGTGTAGGAAGCGATTTTGGAATTTGCATGCCTTTCCAACCAGTGAGATACTCCGGACAAAGTACGACAGAGAAGGAAGCTAAAAGTAAACAATCAAACGAGCATTTTTGCATTTGTTTTGCATTGAATCGTTTCACAAGCTTGACTAGTGTTGTTTTTCTACTTTTACAAAAACCGCATCGTAATGTTAAAACGTGCATTTGCACGTACATAACTAATAGTAGTATTCCCTCCGTCTAGGTGTACAAGTATTCCCTCCTTGGTCACGGTGCACAACCAAAGATGACTTATTGACCTGGACGGAGGGAGTAGCACAGTCTGCAAGCATATATCGAGAGAGACGTGTAGTGCGATAGTATATAGTAAATTTTGTGCTATATGCACGTACTTGCAAAATGCGTGCGAATACACAAGGTTTCCAAACTTTCCCTTTTACATACTTAATTAAGGACGCTAAAAATTCCTGAACTTTCGGGATTTATCATTTGCGTCCCAAAACTAATGAGATCGCCTTACGAAACAAAAATTATACTCCACCTAAAAGCCATGGCGCTCGCAGGAGCGTTTGCGGCACGCTACGAGTGCCCTGCTGCGCGACCGTTTCCCAGCGCGCCGACACAACGTCTCTTCCTCAGCCTCGCAACTCGCGAGGTGCTGATTAATGACTTGCCCGGGCGGCGCGATCTCACCGGTGTGGTGATCCGGCGCCAGCAATTACTCCGCCTCATTTGGAAGCATGCACCTGGTCCATGTACCGCCAAGTGTAGATGAGGCGCTTGGGCCCGACTGCACGCAAGGCGTCGGCACGGGCGTCCTCCGCCACCCTCACGTCCCTCGCACGAGCCTTCTGCCAAAGAGCCAATTGCCTGACTCTCTCGGACGCGACATAGGCCTCCCAGGCAGCTTGTCCTGCGGTGCGCTTCTCTTCCTCGGCCTTCTTCTCCGCCTCTATTTTGGAGCGCTCTGCTGGAGGCAAAGCCTCCCGCAAGGCGACATCCATTTCTTTCCAAAGCTCCTCAAGGCTGAGGGGCTCGGTGCGGCGCGGCGTTTCTCCTCGTGGCGAGCCGACGCATCCTCCGGCAGCGTCTTTGGCGAGATTGGGAACGCCGACGTCCACCTCGGCCTTGCGTCGCGAGGAGCGGAACACCAGCGTCCTCCGCCACTAGTGGCGGCGAGGAACGGAACGGGGATGCGTCGCGTCGCGGCGAGGAGCGGAACACCGACGCATCCTCCTCGACTAGTGGCGGCGAGGAACAGAACGGCGACGTGTCGCGTAGCGGCGAGGAGCGGAACACCGGTGCATACTCCTCGACTAGTGGCGCCGAGGAACGGAACGGTGACGCGTGACCATCTGCGCGGTGCAGCGAGGGGCTCCTAGGGCTTGGGAGGGGCGATGCCATGGTGGTCGACGTGAGAGGGAGGGGAGGAGATAGCGATGAACGTGAACGTGAGGAGGAGGATATAGCGATGTCGTCGGAGGCGCAGTATTTATAGCGAGCAATGGCACACCTATGTAAGATATGGACTGAGCTGCACTTGACTTAACTGCAGGTCCAGTTGCATCACTGACATGTGGGCCGAACACCTGTTGGGCCCATATGTCAGTGACCCAATGCACCTGCAGTTAAGTAACAGCTACGTGGGCATATTTGTTGGAGTAAATTACGGGGGAGCGAAGGGGTGGAAATATTGCTGGTCACAACGGATTGGACGAGCGTGGGGGGAGGAGAGTCCTCCATGCAGATTTTTTCACACGGGGTGGAATGGTGGGACCATCGGAGGGAGAAGGAGAGTTTGGCAGGCATATTGTTTCCACACATGGAGAGGAAAAGATTTGGAGACGAACGGGCTTCCTGCAGGTTTGGGGAATGGTGCATAATAAGTCATCTTGCATGCTGGGCTAGGTATAGTCTCAAGTCATTAAAAACATACACGCCCCACACATGTTCAAATTTCAAGGTGCACTAAATTATTGCATGCGATGATTAAGGCTGGCCATAATGGTGGTATCTTAGCTGGTATCATGCACACAGGAATAGTAGCAAACATGCTGATGTGGCAAAAGAATTAAAGAAGAGAGGGGTTAGAGTAACTAGTGTTCATGCATGCATTGGTAAACACATTTTGGTGTGAAGAACGACAGCACTAGTTGAGTACTTTTGCAGACTTTAAAAACTATTCCACCGCCTCTACTATCTTGCTAAGTGTAGGTGAAATTTTTGAATCGAGCCCTTTGAGAACATGGTTAATAGTATAGCCAGCTGCTGTCTATAAGCCAGTGCCATGTCATCTACAGCCCATCTTATAGTCAATATGTACAATAGTAGATGAAAAAAGTGTACTACTTTTTTATTATGTGGCCCACATTTCATTCTCACAAAGTGCCTAGGAGCATGCGCTAGAGCTGGCTCTTCACGAAGAGCCTGCTTACCTTCTCTCTCCTCTTCTCTTTCCTCCAACTAAGCAGAAATATACTAGTTTATTTCTTATAGCCTGCTGACTCAGCTCTATTGTACTTGCTCTAAACTATAAGGGAGGTAGTGGTACTCTAATACCTAACCTCGTTGTGATGACAAGATAGGACATGGCACGCACCTGGACGGAGGAACTAGTCTGCATTGTGCATTTAAGTTTTGTCTGAAGTCAATGTACCTCTACTTTCACCGGACTTATAGAAAAATGTATCAACATTCACAATGTCAAATCAATATTTTTTACACTCATTATAAAACATAGTTCTTATACTCATTATAATCGATATTGTAGATATTGATATTTTTAGTATAAGTTTGGTCGTGGGATTTCATTGATGCTGTCAAAGCATGGAGGAAGCGGAGCTTAGGGCTTGCATTGCCGATCTCTACATAGGTATTTCTCTTCATAATCCTGTAATTTTAGAGGCTGATTGCGCTTTTGTGGTAGCGTCTCTTGCATCGAGGACTATGACAGTCTGCTATGCGTGACTGAAGATGAAAGTGTTGAGCATCTTGAAGTTGATCAACAATCTTCAATTGTCAAAGATTAGCCGTTCGCCAATAAGGTGGCACACTTAATCGCTAAGTATAAGCTTTGACAATAGATTAGATGGTGTTCTTGTAAATAACATACCATACAGTGGTGAATATTGTATCGAATGAGTGTACTGGTGTGGCTGGTTAATTAATATAAGGTGGTGTTCAAAAAAAAGTATAAATTTGGTCAAACACTTTGCATTTATAGCCGATCGAAGTCTGAAAGGGCCCGACCGCACGAGGGAGGCGAAAGTCGTGGGAGGCGCGCGGTTGACGGAATTAAGTGAAGTTACCTCCACGCACCGGCATGGCGTGCGAACAGGCAGAAGCTATACCGTCAGGCCTACGATATGGGTTTAGTAGACATGACATCTAGTGGGTCCCGCATAGTTCTCGAGAACTCTTTGGGGGTTTGCAGCCGTTTATCCACCGGGCAAGCCAGCAACCCCACACCGTTCGCACACCCTACTCATCCCCGTCTTCTACTACCTTACAACAGTTCGCTCCCAGGCATCCCGTCCTTTCACATTAGTTCGCTCCCAGTTTTTGCGGGGTACAACAGTTCAACTTTTCCTAACCCTCCTCCAAAATCCATGGCCTCCCAAATCTCCATGGTCGCCGCCGAGTACCGAGTTAGAGCCATCACCGGCGATCAGTTCATCGTCATCTACACGTGGATCCATGACGGTGAAAGCATGGCTTGCTCGCTTCCTACGCATGTTCAACAGTTCAACGGATGAGTGGGTCGCTGGGCTAGATGTTGAGTACACCACAGTCCTAGGACAAGAGAAGGATCTAAAGGACGAAGAGAGGAAGAAGCCCTCCGTGATCCAGGTTTGCGTACATAATGTTTGCTTGGTCTACCACATATGTCATGCCGACGTTGAGTGCCTGTATTTTAAGAACTTCCTCAAGGACAAAAGAGTGAAATTCGTTACTGTAGGCTTTAAGAACGACAGGGATGTCCTATGTCGGATAGGTCTCGTTGTGGGCCAGCCCTTCGATCCCCAGAAGGCATGCCTGGTGTCCTCCTCTCAACCTTCAATGCTGACCCTGGCAGCAGCCATGATTGATCCTTCGTACGCTAAACTGAAGAAACCTCATCACGTGTTTCATCATGCATGGGAGTCGAAGACATTAGATGAAGATCACATCATGTACGCAACAATGGATGCCTACCTTTGTTTAAATATCTACAAGGGTTGGATGAAGAAGCAGAGCCCGAGGTCCGGTTCAAGCAAAGAAGCGTCGGCTGACGAGGAAGAGGAAGAGGGGCGAGGACAAAGTCAAGGGCGTGGACTCGGACTCCGAGTAGGTGGCGATGCCGTCGCTCATGCGTTGGTTCTCTCTGCAGTGTCAAGCGGACTAGTTGCTTAGTTTATTTTCAAGGGTGTGTTGTGCTGAGGCCCCAGCAGAACTATGTTTAGTATGTTCTTTGTCTTTATTTGAACTCTTTAGTACGTACAGTAGTACTAGTACTATGTCATACTACTATTCTTCTTGCAGTTGGTACTACTGCTCGTATCTTTGTTTTCCTATTGTACTTAATACGTTCATACTAGTAGTATAATTTGGGTCAGTCTATTTGTGAAAGAAGTTCGACGGAGCGAAGGAAGAAGACGGCAGAAGAGATGGAAGAAGCCCTTCTAGCCATCCATGTTGCATCAAACGGCTCACATGAGTCGACTGACCCAAATTGCTCCATCAAATTGCAGGATCCACGTGGCATTCAAGGTCTCGAAGGTAGATTTCGCGCCCGCACCCGGTTTTGCGAGCTCGGCCTTGAACGACTTCCGCCGCGACAGCCACCATGCGCGCCTCCTCCGCGCGGGCGGAGACGACAATGACACGCTAGTTCCTCCTCGCCGGCGTACTGGAGCACGCGCTCGTCCTCCTCTTTGTAAGCTGCGTGCATAGACGCGGCTCCACCAGCTGCTCGCGTGCTTGGCAGCACGACGGCATCGCGAGGAGGGACTGCAGACGACGTGAGTGGGCGAGCCTTCGGCTTCATGGCACAGGGATGGCGGCGACACGGCGGTGATGGGCGAGAAATTGTTGGCCGGAGCAGGCGGGCGGCGGCATGCGCAATGGCGGCGGCGGCATATTGATGAGTGCGCATGTGGGAGCTTACTTTAGTTTTATATAAGGTTCGTCAAACGTAAAAGAAAATTGTACTAGTACACGTAAACATTAGACTTAGGCAGCGCTTTTATTAGTTAGTACCACAATCACGATACGGAATCCTGTGCAAGCGCGTGAACCGCGGCCGCGCGGTCGATCGAACGGTGCGTCACCGTGTCGCGCTCGAAGGACATCCACCGAACCTTTCTGTGTGTGTGAAAACAATCCTTGGATATTACTCAACTGTTTTTTCCTGGAGAAGTTCTTGACGCTGCAATATTTCCATATATTTGAATTTGCTCCAGTTCGTGTTTATTTGGATTTGGACGTTTTAGGTGCGCCCTAGTTTTTTTTAATTCTGATTTTGTGTGTGTGACTGAGAGAGAACGTGTGTATGTGTCCATATGTGTGTTGTGGCGGAAGGGCAATGTGGAGAGGTGTGCGTGTGATCTGAGACATAGAGAGGTGTGAATGTGCAAATGATCATGCATGAGTGAGACATAGACAGATATGCCGATACGTTGTGTATACATGAGAGAACGGTCTTCTAGTTTACTTGTGTGTGTGTGTGTGTGAGAGAGAGAGAGAGATAGAGAGAGAGAGAGAGAGAGAGAGAGAGAGAGAGTGTGTCAGGACCCTGATTCCAAGTCACATCGACCTAGCCGGTAACACCTCATATCACTTTGCGGCCTCACACACGGTATTCCCACGGGTGTCGCCTTACCATGGCCCGGGACCGTTTGCGCCTTTTGGCTCACGTATATGATAGTGTCGCTAGCATCCACATGACAAAGAACCCGGGCCGACATGGCTAGTCGTGAACCCAAAGTGGCACTAACCCATGGGGACAGGCATACATGAATCACATCGAGCATGTCGGTCATCAACGTGTGAATCCGGGCTGTAGCACTGGGCTAACAGGACTCTGGTATCCCGGGCTGTAGTAGGCTAGGCAGGACTCCGGATGTCACCGCGTGACATTTCCCTGAAGGGACGGAACATAGGAGCGGTGAAACACATGTCGGCCAGTCAAGTCTCCAGAGCAGTAGTCTTTGGGCTAGCGAGACTCCGGTGAACGGGCTCTAGCGGACTACTATCGCTCGGGAAGCACTAGACTACATTTCCCCATATGAGAGGCTGCCAAGGATAAACAACTAGATTGTCGGATCCCACACATACCAAGCATTTCAAACATACACACAATATGCTCAATATGTGTAAATACAACATGGCATCACAACATAACTCTACGACTCAAATATTTATTCATTAAGCTCCGAAGAGCGAGATATTACAAACATGGGTCTCATGACCCAACACTCGAAACATACAAGTCAAAGCACAAGCGGAAGCTTAACATGTCTGAGTACGTACATCTACAAATGAAAAGGCCGAGAAGCACGACTATCTACGAGATCTGCCGAGGGCACAAGATCGTAGCTGAGGTAACAAGCTAAACGTCGAAGTCCACGCGGAACTACTAGAGAGACCAGCGTCTCTCGCAAAACATAAAATAAGCAAGCGTGAGTACAAATGTACTCCATAAGACTTACATCGAACTAACTACATATGCATCATTATCAACAAAGGGGTGGTGGAGTTTGACTGCGGCAAGCCAGCTTTGACTCGGTGGCTATTCTAAACTACAAGCGCAAGTAACTCTTTTGAGGTGGCGCTACGAGTCCACATATTCACCATATAAATACACCACTATGGATCCGTTCCGTCTCCCCTCGAGAACGCAATCCATAACACTCACGCTTATCTTGCGCATTTTAGAGTATCCACTTTCACTTGTCTATGAACTGTTATAGGCAACCCGAAGTCCTTCTCCGGACACGGCTATTCGAATAGATCATATTAACCCTGCGGTGTACTTCTTCACACGCTATCACCACTTACCGCCGTTTACACGACATGTACTCGGGAACCTTCAAGCGGAAGCCCAATGAGGGTGTCGGCCACGACCTACCTAAACACTCAAGTCTCTAGTCCAGGTTTATCGCCTATTCGGTTCCATCCGCAGGAGTCCGGCGAGGTTTCCACTAACGGCCCCGAGCGATGTGT
Source organism: Aegilops bicornis (assembly GCA_021605145.1). Taxonomy (NCBI): domain Eukaryota; kingdom Viridiplantae; phylum Streptophyta; class Magnoliopsida; order Poales; family Poaceae; genus Aegilops; species Aegilops bicornis. The sequence goes on along the minus strand of CM038671.1, from coordinate 402,976,807 downwards.
GCGGGGTTCGAGACACCAAAGCTGGCGAATCGGTACAGACCCGCAGTGTATCTACCGCATCATAGCTCACCCCTAAGGTCAGCCTTCATACGGCCTCCAACACATATCCTACAAACACCGAAACTAGTTGCAACTCACAGACAGAGAACAAGGATGGTTAAGAAGTCGAGAGGGCACTTAAGCATTCCAATGCGTGGTAGTAACTGGTCATGGATCACAAACACAGAACTCAGTTCACGAGGGCGGCGCAATGAGACAACCCACCATGTACTCCTACATGGCCTCTCACCGCTACCTTTACCAAATCGTGTTCACACACTTAGCTCTCAACAGTAGGACATGTTTACACACCATTCCAATTCATTCCCGATGAATCAGACCTGAATCAACTCTAAGCAGTAGCAAGCATGACAAACAAGCATGAATGAGTAGGCACAACAGGGCTCAAACAACTCCTACTCATGCTAGTGGGTTTCATCTATTTCTTGTGGAATGACAGGTCATCACGAGAGGATAAAGGGGTTCAACTACCACAGCAAAGTAACAGATAAATCGTTGTTGTCCTAATGCAATAAAAGAGAGCAGGAGGCGAGAGAGTGGGATTGTATCGAGAATGAACAAGGGTTTTGCTTACACAGCACTTCCGAAGATATTATAGCTCTTCATCGGTGTCATCGAACTCATCGTCGGAACCACGTCTATCGAGAGGAACAAACACCAAGAACAGAGAAAGAAAACACAATCAATGCAATGCACAATATGATGCATGATCATGACATGGCAATATGCTGTGATTTGAGCTTATGCAACAGAGTGTCATATTGATTGAAGTGGAATTCAAAACTAGATCAAATTCCAACTCCAAATCTATTATCAGACTTGTCCTAATCATGTTTCATCCTAAACAGTGAAGTTAACTTTCTCAAACATGCATGAAAATGGTACAGATGGATAGATTGGATTTTTCTGATCATTTTTCATATATAAATTATCTCATTTGGAGTTACGGTTGAATTTCTATGATTTTTACAAGTTTTCAACATTTTCTGGAATTTCCAGGATTATATTTAATCCAGAAAATCATTAATGATGTCAGCACTGTGTCACTAATGTGTCAGCAGGTCAACCGAGTTGACTAGGGTCAAACCTGACCAGTGGGTCCCACTGGTCGCTGTCACAATCTTGGCTTGGTTCCTTTGAAGGGTGGGGCGGTCGAGGGCCACATCGGCCTGATCAACGCCCGGCGTGGGGCCATAGTGGTTAACTAAACTAAACATGAATTAAACTGCGGTTATTTAAGGGTGTGGGGCCCATATGTAAGTGGGTCAGGGAGGGTAATTAAGCTGGGTAATTAGTGCCTAACGATGGTGCCACGTCAGCGTCGCCGGAGTTCAACGCCGACGAGCACACAGACGCGGCGGCGTCCACCCTAGAGGCCACGGCAGCGGCAACTAAGGGCACCAGGGGGTTGCCCTCGCCCTCGCGCATCTAGCGGAGGCACCAGCAGGTTGCGAGGCCACCGGAATCGACGGCGGCGATGGCAAAAGCGGCGGCCGGAGCTCGGTGGTTGCGGCTAGGAGGGCTAGAGCTCATGGGCGAGGGAGCCGAAGCAGCAATGGCATCTACACAACACGTGGAAGAAATCTGCAAGCTCGGTTTGGTCTTTGGGGCTTGCTAGTGACAGCGATGTGGCCAGCGGCGGCGAACCTCTCGGCCATGGCGGGGCTCTGGCGTAGAGGGCGGGCGCGACCGGGGAGAAGGGGAGACGATGCGGGTGCTCACAAGCGTCCGATGGCGTCGTCGGCGGCGGTCGAAGGCGGTCGGGTTGCGCGAATCGACGACAATGGCTGCGGTCAGAAGGGCGAAGACATCAGCGATGGCGGCGCTGAAGCGCTCCGGCATCGTTTGTCTCGGTGGATCTGAAGAGTAGGTCATGGCGGAGCTTCGAGAGAGGGAAAAGGCGTGGGGTCGGCGGTGGCCGGAAGCGGCGGGCGCGCTCATGTCGGCTTCGGCCATGGGGAGGAATGAGAGAGGGAGGCGAGGGGAGAGTGGCCGAGGGGTCGGTGGGTTCCAGAGGCCACGGGGGAACAATCCAGTGTCGCTACTGGCTAGGGAGGGGCCAAGCAGTAGCTGCGTGCCCAAGACGCCTGAAGGCCAGCACTACTTCCCTCGCCTTCCAAGAGAGGAGGAAGACAACAAGCGGGGAGGTGGGTGGGCTGCCGCAGAATTGGGCCGAGGTAAGTGGGCTGCCAGGTAAGCTACAGGTAAGTTCTTCTGCTCTGTTTTATATTTTTCTGTTTTGTTTTCTTTTTTAATAATTCTTTTGCCACTGAATTCAAATTTAAACAAATTTAAAACAGTGTCAAAACTCCCCTGGATATTTTATATCACTTAATGGACTTCTCCACATATACATAAAATATCACAGGCATTTGAAGCTATAATCATTATATATTATGAATATAACTTCAAATCCAAATACAATATGATTTAAATTCAATGTCCCAAAATATTCCATAAAATGTTCCAGAATTTTGGTTTGATATATATCTCTTGCCAAAATTACGGAATGATTTTAGGGCATTTTGGAATCACTTAATGCAATTTAAAGGGTTCTTGCCCTTCTTTTAGAAAGTTTTGAGGCTTTCTAATTTCCTCAGTTCAAGTTTCATGAAATTTAAACATGGTGCAACACTCTAATGCATGCACTAGGCATTGTCAGAACTAGGGATGTGACAGAGAGATAGAGAGGGGGAGAGATAGAGAGGAGCATCCGTAACACAACAACCATCTCTCTCGATTCGTCCGTCCCTCGCACGATCGCATGCAACACATGCATCAACGCGCACATTTTGACACCCTCACCCGGCCCCTGCCCACCTCAAGGCCCGCACAATCTCTTCGTGAATACCCATTTCTCTCCTTAGGTTTGTTTTCTCTCAATATCTCTCTCTCTCTCTCTCTCTCTCTCTCACACACACACACACACACAACACCACACACACACACACACTCCCCCGAGCACACAATTCATCCCCATCCAAGGTTATACGACGACCACTCTCGCTTGTGCTTCTTTGCACCCCAACATGCACAACACCTCAATCTTCAAAGAGGGCATCGAGCAGATCGAAGACAGCGACTACACCGCGCTAGAGAATGCAGGGTCATTTGGAAGCAGGGTGATGTGATGACGGCTGACTGACTCCTCCCCCCACCCTCTCTCTCTCTCTCTCTCTCTCTCTCTTGCACCAAATTACCAATCCCTCTCTCCCCCGCACAAAATTGTCAATCCCTCAACCCACGAGATCCTTCCCCTCTCGTCCATGTTTTCAGCTCTCTCATCAAACATGTTGTCTCTTCTCCTTCCACGTATCTGAGAATCTGGATGCACACGCATCTCACGTATATTACATGTCTCCATCTTTCTCACAGACCTAACTTCTTCCTCTCTCGTTCTCTCTCTATCTCTCTCCCTCTGTCTCGTTAGGTTTCTCTCCTACTCTCTCGTCCACATACATACAATCTTTCCCGCCCTATCTGCTCCATCTTCAAAAGCTCTCTCTGCACGTTTCATTCACACATTGGGATATGTCAAAATGTTGCTTCTATAATGGCCCTGCTTGGATCATGGGGTTAGAGCTAGTTTGGGTTAGTTGGGGCTCAAATAACCCAAAAGTATCCAAGCAGGACGGTTAGAGTGGGTTAGTTCCATCTAACCCAACTATCCCGATGGAGAGGTGCTTATTTGGGTTAGAGTGGGTTGAAAATAACTCTAACTCTAACTCTAACTGTGTTAGAGTATCCAAACAGGGCCAATGGCTGATGTAGAGTTATGGTTGTTTTGTTGCATCCTACAAATTAATAACTATGAAATGCATTTAGATTCTCATTTATTTGGGATTATGTGAGTTTGAGCATGTTGTGAATTACTATAGACATTGTATACATCTTGGGATTCGACAATGATTGTAACTATTGAATTGTATAGACCATTACATTCGAAGTCAATAGCCTAATATATTTATTTCACAATTTCAACAAATGATTAGTTCACTACAAACTAAGAAAACAAATGTGTACTCCCTCTGTTTTTATTTAAGTCTGCGTATTAGCATTGGTCAAAGTCAAGTTTTGTAAACTCTCAGAAAGCTTATAACAAAAAATATTAACATATACAATAACAAATAAATACCATTAGATTCATTATTGAATGTACTTTCACATCATACATATTTGTTATGGTAAATGTTTATATTTTTCTATAAACTTGGTCAAACTTTAGGAAGTTTGACTTTGGTCAAACATAATATGCAGAGTTTAAACTACTACTAGCTAGTTGCTTAGCCGAATCACTCAACACGCCACACGGGGAGTCCAGTGTCACAAAATTTTGAGGTCGGCGGGAAAATCTCCGGCGACACTGATTCGAGCAGTGGGAAGTTACCATCATAGCCTTGAACAGGCCTACGGATGGCGCTTGGTAGGGGCTGTTTTCGTAACTTCAGGTTCACCCTACCCAGCCAACCCCACCCGGCACCCGAGTAGTACACCTGAATACTCCCATTTTCTATCCCCACCGCAAAATAGACTTCTCCACGGCACCGCAGCCTTCGTGCTCCTCCCTTTACATCGGGCGCTTTCGTCCACCACCGCAGCCTCTGCCTCATCGGCGACCTCAGACGCCGCGACCGGAGCAGTTCACCGTCATTAAATCAGACACGGAGCCTCTTCCCGTCATCGTCTTCCACGGTCTCGGATCTGCTTCCCGGAAGCCGGCGCTAAGCCTTGAAAGTACCACCGTCGTGGACAATGAATTGACTCCCGTTGCCGACCATGACTCACAGAGGCCGCCGCGACCATCGTTCTCCTCCTCGATTGGTAATGTGTGTATTGAGTCACTTAGCAGTACATGTGCAGTTCCAATTTTGTTCATACCTACCCTTCAAATTTCCTGGGTGCTATTGTTCCCGTAAAAGTAATTGGTTATAGCCTCCATTGTCCAACAGAATATCAGCTTGTAATTGTGTCGTCAGCTCTGTATCATGTTGTGCTTGGGTAGGTTTTTCATACGCAACCAGTAGTGTGGTAAATGATGGAAAGGTTTTTAGAACTAGCAAGATGCCCATGCGTTGCACGCATCAAGATGCATTTGTATGAGTAGTTTATCTTGTGGGAGAAAAGGATGAATGAGGGAAGGCCTTAATACAAATCTGGAGAGGGGTATGGGTATCTTTTTGCAAAATTCTCATTTGTTTCCTTCCTATCTGTCAGATATAAATCGGACGACCTATATTGCAAGAAAAAAAGTATAGAGAAAAAAAAGTACACAGTAAAGGAAGTAGAGATAAATATTAAATATTAAATATAAAATAAATATCTCTGCTCTTATAAACAACCGAGTTGGTGATGATGGTGTGCCTTCCATCCTGCAATATGGACCGTCTAATCTATATCTGACGGATAGAAAGCAAACTATGACAATTTTGCTAAAAGATACCCGCACCCCTCTCCACATTTGCAGATAAGGACTTCCCTCGTTCATCTTCGTCTCCCACAAGATAAACAACTCGTATAAATGCATCTTGATGTTCCATGCAACGCATGGGCCTCTTGCTAGTAACAGTAGAGAAGAGAGTAGAGATAGCAGAGACGCCGGGAAAGGATCGCGCGCGCGTGGGAATAAGCGGCCGGCCGTGCGCTAGTTTTGGCGCACGGCGTCCGGCGCGCTTTATAAAATCCAACACCCTCCCACTGCTCTGTGCCTTTCTACCGCTCTCTCCCCGCTCATTTTCGCCTCGCCGCCGCCACGCCACCATGCCGTCGCATCGTCGGGAAACATGGGGATACCGCGGCGTCCGCGTGCGCCCCCCCGGCGGCTTCTCCGCCGAGATCCGGTTCCGCGGGATGCGCCTCGGCCTCGGCAATTTTGACACCGCCTACGAGGCTGCCCACGCGTACGATGCGGCGGCGTGGCGACTCCGATGGCCTCATAGAACATTGAACTTCCCCAACGTGCCGACACGGGAGCGGGCGCAGGAGCTCGCGCCTCTGCCGCGGCTTAGCACCGACAAAGAACGTCGCGACAATCGGAGGCGGGAGCACCGTCTCGACATCACCGAGATGGACGAGGAAGACATGGCGCTGTGGCGCCAACCCTTCCCACAGGACATCATCAACGAGCGCGAGTTCTACGCGCAAAGGAGGGCGGAGAGGGATAAGAGGAATGCGGAGCGAGCCGCCTATCACGAGGACAAGCGTAGGCGAAAAGCGGACGCTCAATTCAACATGAGGCTAGGAGCAGCATCGCCCTGGGATTCCGACGACGATCGATATCTTCACGCCTACAGTTAGACGTCGGAGGAGGACATCACCGAGGAGGAGTCGGACGACGAGGAGTAGTTAAATTATCTTTTTTTATTTATCTATGTTGAGAACTATCCTCTACTCTATCTACTTCTCGATCTCAGCACTGTAAATTGTAGGACCTTGAAGTATGTCTAGAGGGGGGGTGATTAGACTACTTGACCAATTAAAAGCTATGCCTTTTCCCAATTTTAGACTTTGGCAGATTTTAGCTATCTTTGAACAATTCAAGCAATCATCACGCAATTCAAGCAAGCATGCAAAGAGTATATAGGCAGCGGAAAATAAAGCATGCAACTTGCAAGAATATAAAGGGAAGGGTTTGGAGAATTCAAACGCAATTGGAGACACGGATGTTTTTGTCGTGGTTCCGATAGGTGGTGCTATCGTACATCCACGTTGATGGAGACTTCAACCCACGTGAGGGTAGCAGTTCTTGTGAGTCCACAGAGGGCTCCACCCACGAAGGGTCCACGAAGAAGCAACCTTGTCTATCCCACCATGGCCGTCGCCCACGAAGGACTTGCCTCACTAGCGGTAGATCTTCACGAAGTAGGCGATCTCCTTGCTCTTACAAACTCATTGGTTCAACTCCACTATCTTGTCAGAGGCTCCCAGGTGACACCTAGCCAATCTAGGAGACACCACTCTCCAAGAAGTAACAAATGGTGTGTTGATGATGAACTCCTTGCTCTTGTGCTTCAAGTGATAGTCTCCCCAACACTCAACTCTCTCTCATAGGATTTGGATCTGGTGGAAAGAATATTTGAGTGGAAAGCAACTTGGGGAAGGCTAGAGATCAAGATTCATATGATTGAAATGGAATATCTTGGCCTCAACACATGAGTAGGTGGTTCTCTCTCGAGGCTGCAAGTTGGAAGTGTAGGTTTGTTCTGATGGCTCTCTCCATGAATGAAGAGGAGGTGGAGGGGTATATATAGCCTCCACACAAAATCTAACTGTTACACACAATTTACCAAACTCGGTGGGACCGAATCAACAAACTCGGTCGGACCGATTTAGTAAACCTAGTGACCGTTAGGGTTTTCGGTGGGACTGACATGCAACTCGGTAGGACCGATATGGTTAGGGTTAGGGCATAATGTAATCTCGGTGAGACCGATTACACAAACTCGGTGAGACCGAATTTGGTAATTAGCTAACCAGAGAGTTGGTCAGGTAAACTCGGTGGGACCGATTCGCTCTTTTGGTGAGACCGAAAAGTTACAAAAGGGAAACAGAGAGTTTACATTGTAATATCGGTGGGACCGATTCACTCTTTCGGTGAGACCGAAAAGTTACGAAGGGGAAAAAGAGAGATTACAATCCCATCTCGGTGAGACCGAGATCCCAATCGGTGAGACCGATTTGCCCAGGGTTTGTGGCAGTGGCTATGTCATCTGAACTCGGTGACGCCGGATAGAAAGAATCAGTAGGGCCGAGTTTGACTTTAGGTTTAGGTCATATGTGGATATGAGAAAGTAGTGGAGGGTTTTGGAGCATATCACTAAGCACATGAAGCAAGAGGCTCATTAAGCAACACCTCATCCCTCCTTGATAGTAATAGCTTTTCCTATAGACTCAATGTGATCTTGGATCACTAAAATGTAAAATGTAGAGTCTTGAGCTTTTGAGCTTGAGCCAATCCTTTGTCCTTGATATTTTGAGGGATCCACTTCCATCATCCATGTCATGCCATTCATTGAGCTTTCTTTATATATTTGTCTTGTAATAGCATTAGCTCAATGAGCTATATGTTGTTATGAATTACCAAAACCACCTAGGGATAGTTGCACTTTCAATCTCCCCCTTTTTGGTAATTGATGACAACATATAGATCAAAGCTTCGATAAATGATAATAAAATTGAAAAACATCGTCGCTTTGAGAAGTATGTGATAAGCAAGAGCTCCCCCTAAGTTTGTGCATATTTTAATATTTGCTTTGGACTGCAAATGCACAAGGAATTAGGCTCATGGGTTACTCTTCCATGTCACATACATCTTGGTGGAGCACTAAAAAATAACAAAGATTGAATACATGCACTCATCACCAAGCAAAGTGAATGATCATATAAGGATAAATAAGATAATATCATAACAAGCATAAGTGTAGCTTATGATCAAACACATGATCATCAATGTCTCATGGGTAATTGCATAGTATCTCAACCAATCAAAAAGCAAATAAAGTTCAACCAAAAAGACGAGAGAGAACAAAAGCAAATCTCTCTCTCTCTCTCTCGAAGCCTATGATCTATACATTTTTCTCCCCCTTTGGCAACAAGTTACCAAAAAGTTCCTAGAAAATGCATAGGACTATAACGTCTCTCAGGATTGGTCTTCTGGTGGTGGTGGTCTCTGGAGAACTCCAAGAACGAAGGCTTCAGTCGATGTAGATGGAGCTGAAGGAGTTGGTGCCGAAGCTAGTTGTGCTGGAGCTGTAGCTGGAGCTGATGAAGTGACTCTGGTGTCTTGAACTAGCTCTGCAGCTGATCTTTGAGCTCGTGGCACTCTGGCAAATGCATCAGTCGTTGTTCTGCCCTTCCTCTCCTACATGTCATCCTGAAGCTGCTCCACAGCAGACCGAATCTCAGTTACCTTGACATCAAGATCATAGAATTTTTGTTCCATGATTCTCTCCAGGCTCTCCTGGTTTTGAGTTAGGGTGGCCAACCCCTTCTCAATCCATGATGTTGATGCAATCAAGTAACCAAGCTGCTCCTGCTTGTTCTTCAGAAAGTATTCAGATGCCTCTGCTTGAGTTGGCATCTTGGCAACCTTCTCTTGCCTAGCTTTCTCCTTCTTCTCTTGCGCTTGCACTGATGTTGGTTCATTTTCAGTCATGACAACTTGATTGTCCTCAAAGTTAGGATAGAGAACCATGTGTTCCTTATCTAACAGATATTTTCCTGTGCCCATCTTTGAGTTTATCAACTCCACGAATCATGGGGCATATCCACAGCTCCTCTTACAGTCTGCTGCAGTCCTCTTTATAGTTTCAACTATGAGGCTCATGACTTTGAATTTCTGAGGCACATCAAAAACGTGAAGCAAATTGATTGCATGCCCTCTAATCATGTTCTGGTCACCTGATTTGGGTAAAAGAGTGTGCCTGAGGATCTAGTTGATTGTAGGCAGCCCTGACAGAAGATAGTGAACTGATCCAAACTTGAAGGACTCAAGTGCATCATCTGGGAGTTCCTTGTACATGTGTGACATTGAGTTGTGACACATCTTCTTCTTGGCATAAACATCCAAGTCATCTTCATCTTCCTTTGGGGCATTGATCAGACTTGCCCATTCCTCTATGATTGACTGATATAGTGTTCCTTCAGACATCCACACTATCTTGCCATCTGGATAGAAATGTGCTGTGGAGTAGAATTGCATTATGAGCTCGTCGTTCCAATTTGTGAGCTTCTACCCAACAAAATCTGTAACTCCACAAGCACTGAAGCTGTCATACACTCCAGGATAGTGTTCTTCATTCTCCTGAATGTAGGTCCAGTCGACCCACCTCATATCACAAACTATGGGCTTCTTATCCAACAAGATAGTCTCATAGAAGTCATGTTGTTCCTTGGTGTGGAACCTGTAATCCACAGCAGTCCTTCTCTGGTGGCATATGGATCGACTCTCTCCATAGCCTCAACCCTTGATCTCTCCCGATCTTCATGTTTTCAGCCACAGGATGAGCATCATTGTGGTGCAGGATCTTGGGTTTGAGCTTCCTTAGGACCTGCCCTTCTTCCTCTTCTTCAGCATCAACCTCAGGCATTGGAGCCTTGTTCTTCTCAGTTGCTGGTATACTTCTGGTATTTCTCTTTGGTGCACTCTTGGGCTTGGGGCAGCTTTGGGCTTTGAAATTGTAGCCCCTGACTTTATGGCATCACCCATCATCTTTTGTGCCTTGGGTGCAGGCTCAGCAACCTCTTCTTCTTCCTCTTCTTCCATCATATATGGCTTCCCAATCACTCTGGCCATGGTCATCTTGACCCTTTCCTTCCTTTTCTTCCCTTCAAAGCAGCGGAGTTCTTTGGGTTGGGACTCCAAAGCAGCTTGAGTGGAGACTCGGCTTTGGACATAGGTTGTCTTCCTGCTGGCCTTTTGATCTTCAATCCGGCTTAATCTTTGTTGAGTTGTGCTCTCTCTTGAGCACTTTCTTCTTGGAACTGGCTTCATCCTCAGCTGCCACATAATCTTCATCCTCAGACTCTGAGGTCTTCTTCTTCCTTGTCCTGGTGGCAGCCTTGGGCAAATTACTGGGAGTGCTTCTGCTCCCCTCATCTGAGCTGCTTGAGGGACTAGTGCCCTCACTCATTTGAATTTGCTCCTCGACACTGTTACATTTGTCACTTTGGTCCGACATGCTGCCTTGTTGACTGACCACTGTGAATAGTTATAGATGAGGTAGAGTGGATGAGCATCACAAAATGCAGAGTTTTTGCAAAAGAATGATTCAAAAAACTTAGTTTTAGTTTCCACAGAAGTATTTCGGATCTACCAATTTTCAAACTCGGTGATACCGAAGCAGTTTTGGAACCTAAACTAGTGAACTCGGTCAGACCGAGTCACGGTTCGGTGGCACCGAGACTGCTAGGGTTTCACAAAGTCCTAAAATCGTTCACACCAATTTGTAATTCTCGGTCAGACCAAGACTTACTAGTGCAATGGCGTTAGCCAAATCGGTGGGACCGAGTTTTTCAACTCGGTGCGTCCGAGATGGTTTCGGCGGAAACCTAACCCTAAATTTTTGAATCATACCTATTCTAAGGATTGTTTTGATTGGATAGAAGTGTTTCAATCATGGCAAGATGCATTACGAATACAATGTGCTGAGAATCGGACGAGGATAGCACAAAGATCAAGTTCATACCCTAGTTCGGCGGTGAACTTGCTACAGCGGCAACGGCGTAGGAGAATTCCGTTGACAGCGGCGGAGACCAGCGACAGGAGGCGGCTGGCGACAAAGTCGACGATCCGTAGACCAAGTAGGCAGAGCAAGCTATGCACGGGCGAGAGGTTTCGGAGAAAATTTTCCAAAATTTGCCCGTGTGATATATATAGCCTGGCACTGTCGGTGTGACTGAGTTGAACAACTCGGTGGCACCGAGATGCATAACTGATATGATTCTGACAACTCGGTGTGACCGTGAAGTTAAAATGGGTTGCACCGAGATTGAAAACATAGATCGACTTAGTAATCTCGGTATGACCGAAATGGAAGAATCGGTCAGAACGAAAATCACAAAGAAGTTTTGGAAGTTTAAGTCTATGACGAATCGGGGACTCCGAGTGCTCCTCACACAGAGTGGTTCGAATCTGACTTGATCAAATTTTGTGATGAAGCATGAATAGAGTTTGAGACGAGAAGAGCATAGATAGCTAGAGAAGGTTCTTAGGCATTCTTGTCCATCCACTTGGCCAAAGAAAGAAAAGCCAAACAATCAAAACAACAAGTGGATGTCCTCGAATGAGTAAAATATGCAACCAACATGCTCACACAATAAAATGACAAATGAAATATGTGACAAAGCATGCACAACCAATTCTAGCATCTATCAAACAATTGGCGATGACTAGGTCATCTATATATGAGTATATTGACTTAGGAGTCAAATGAGAATATTTGATCATAGGTCATACTCATCGTTTAAGCTCAAATGGGGTTACCACTTTTACATAAAGCATTCATGTGTTCACATCATTAGAGTTGCTTTGACTCAATTCTTGGAGTTAAGCTCCCCCTAGATGTGAGATCCCCCCTTAGAGGGATAAACTAACCTTGGGTTTTGTCGATGATGACTTCATGTAGGTGCTGAAGATGTGGATGCTCAATGTTGATGTAGATCTTTTGGAGCAATCCTTTGGAGTGAGTTGCACTTTCAATACCTACACGGGTTAGTCCCACAAGGAACAAACAAGAACATCCACAGACATAGAGTGATGCACACACAAAACGATGTCCATGAAAACATTAGGTTACCTTGTCCCTTGCCTTACCAACATGAGGGTTTGTGACTCCTTGAACTAGTGCAAGATATGGAAGTTGATTGCACTTGTCCTTGACATAATGACATGAGTGAAAAACGTTGGCGGAGTCACCCTCCAGAACTATCTAGTTCTTGTTCTTCGGGATCCACATCAACTTGATGGGAATCCTTGGTGTAGTAGTTGTGCTTGATGAAGTAAAACTTGACGTAGTCTTGGGAACCCACTTGACCAAGGCCTTAGGTGCTTCTTCAAATGCATCAATCTCCTCTTGAAGCTTGTCCTTCCCTTTGTTCTTGTGGTCTTGTGGTGGAAGATCATCTTGTGCTTGTGTTCCCTTGAAGGAAGTAGGATCATACTTCTCTTGTTGAGGAACAAACTTCGTCTTGGGGTATTGATCTTCTTCCCACTCAACTCCATTGGCATTGAACTTTTGTTCAAAACCAACACCTTGATTCTTCGGTGCCTTCCTTGCTTGCGTACAATTTCCTCAAATTGCTTACTCCCGGCAAGGCTCTTGTATACACCTTCCTCTATAATTCCCTTCAATAAGTTGTTTTCTTGCTCAAGTGTAACTTGGCTAAGAGAATCATTAGTGGAGTCAAGAGAACTACTAGAAGCAACAATATTGGATTTAGCATTGTTATTGTTACTACTAGAAGAAGAATCTTTCTTGTTCTTGTTACTAGACTTGACTTGAGGCATGTAAGTAGATAAGAGTAAACGCTTGGCAATGTAAGAAGAACTTTTCTTACGAAGATCATCATTGATCACTTTTAGGAACTCATGCTCTTGCTCAAGATTGAGCTTTTCAAAGCGTAACTTCTCATGAGCCCTTAAAAGTTCTCGATGATCTTCAAAGATAGTTTCATGAGCTAACTTAAGAGTGTTTAGTTCTTTAGTTAGACGCTCAATTTTATCCTTATCATTGTCGTTCGTTTCAACTTGATTAGCATGATTAATTGACGTTTCATCATAGTATTCATCACTAGAGTTGTCAACAAGTAAATCATCATCACCTAGCAAGTCATCTTCATCACTATTAAAATCAACATACTCGGGGTGTGTTACCTTAGGACCTTTGGCCATGAAGCATCTTCCAATTCCTTCATTTGGTGATTCAAATATGTCGTAGGAGTTGGTTGACACAAGTGCTAAACCGGCAACACCTTCATCTTGAGTGTATTCGAGTCGGAGTGATAGCTTCTCTCGGAGTGATTGTCGGAGTCGGGCGGATACCCATTCACCAACATGAGCTTGATGTCTTCGTTTTGTGTAGCTCTTTGATGACTTGTCTTTCCTTTCCGAATCATTGCTTCTCCGTGAGGGTCTTCGTTCATAACGATCATCTCTACTCCTTCTCTCTCTTGGTGGTGATTCTTCCCCTCTACTTCTTCTCTTGGGAGAATCTTCTCTTCTTTTGTAGGGTGCCGTACACTCATTAGAATAGTGTCCGGGTCTCCCACAATTGTAGCAATTTTGCTCTCGACTAGAAGATCTTTTCTCATTAAGCTCAATTAACATGAGGCTTTGTAAGCACCGCTTGACTTGTTGTGAAGTTCCTCCTTATCCTTGAGTGACATCTCATGAGCAACAATTCTTCCAATGACTTCCGTTGGCTTGAGATCTTTGTAATTTGGCATCATTTGGATCAATGTGCACATGGTATCATATTTTCCATCCAATGCTCTTAGGATCTTCTTGATGATGAATCATCGGTCATCTCTTCACTTCCTAAGCCGGCAATCTCATTTGTGATAAGAGCAAGCCTAGAGTACATTTCAGCGACACCTTCACCAACCTTCATTTTGAACTTGTCAAGCTGACTTTGGAGCACATCCAACTTGGATTCCTTGACAGAGTCGGTACCTTCATGCATATCAATCAAAGTATCCCAAATTTCCTTTGCATTCTCAAGGCGGCTGGTTTTGTTGAATTCTTCGGGGCACAATCCGTTGAAGAGGATATCACAAGCTTGAGCGTTGTATTGCAACATCTTCAACTCTTCCGCACTAGCTTCACGGTTCAGTTCTCTCCCATCAAAGAATTCACCTTGCAAGCCAATACACACAATAGCCCAAACGGCGGGGTTATGTCCGAGAATATGCATTTTCATCTTATGCTTCCAACTAGCAAAATTTGTTCCATCAGAGTAAGGACCTCCATGATGATAATTTCCCTCGCTAGACGCCATACTCTCCTAGGTTGTGAAACCAAGGCTATGATCACCAAAAGCTATGGAAATCAAAGCAAATGGCGACCAAAGCTCTGATACCCCTTGTAGGACCTTGAAGTATATCTAGAGGGGGGGTGATTAGACTACTTGACCAATTAAAAGCTATGCCTTTTCCCAATTTTAGACTTTGGCAGATTTTAGCTATCTTTGAACAATTCAAGCAATCATCACGCAATTCAAGCAAGCATGCAAAGAGTATATAGGCAGCGGAAAATAAAGCATGCAACTTGCAAGAATGTAAAGGGAAGGGTTTGGAGAATTCAAACGCAATTGGAGACACGGATGTTTTTGTCGTTGTTCCGATAGGTGGTGCTATCGTACATCCACGTTGATGGAGACTCCAACCCACATAGGGTAACAGTTGCGCGAGTCCATGGAGGGCTCCACCCACGAAGGGTCCACGAAGAAGCAACCTTGTCTATCCCACCATGGCCGTCGCCCACGAAGGGCTTGCCTCACTAGCGGTAGATCTTCACGAAGTAGGCGATCTCCCTGCCCTTACAAACTCCTTGGTTCAACTCCACTATCTTGTCGGAGGCTCCCAAGTGACACCTAGCCAATCTAGGAGACACCACTCTCCAAGAAGTAACAAATGGTGTGTTGATGATGAACTCCTTGCTCTTGTGCTTCAAGTGATAGTCTCCCCAACACTCAACTCTCTCTCATAGGATTTGGATCTGGTGGAAAGAAGATTTGAGTGGAAAGCAACTTGGGGAAGGCTAGAGATCAAGATTCATATGATTGAAATGGAATATCTTGGCCTCAACACATGAGTAGGTGGTTCTCTCTCTCTCAGGCGGCAAGTTGGAAGTGTAGGTTTGTTCGATGGCTCTCTCCATGAATGAAGAGGAGGTGGAGGGTATATATAGCCTCCACACAAAATCTAACCGTTACACACAATTTACCAAACTCGGTGGGACCGAATCAACAAACTCGGTCAGACCGATTTAGTAAACCTAGTGACCGTTAGGGTTTTTGATGGGACTGACATGCAACTCGGTAGGACCGATATGGTTAGGGTTAGGGAAAAACGTAATCTCGGTGAGACCGATTACACAAACTCGGTGAGACTGAATTTGGTAATTAGCTAACCAGAGAGTTGGTCTGGTAAACTCGGTGGGACCGATTCGCTCTTTTGGTGAGACCGAAAAGTTACAAAAGGGAAACAGAGAGTTTACATTGTAATCTCGGTGGGACCGATTCGCTCTTTCGGTGAGACCAAAAAGTTACGAAGCGGAAACAGAGAGATTACAATCCCATCTCGGTGAGACCGATATCCCAATCGGTGAGACCGATTTGCCTAGGGTTTGTGGCAGTGGCTATGACATCTGAACTCGGTGGCGCCGGATAGAAAGAATCGGTAGGGCCGAGTTTGACTTTAGGTTTAGGTCATATGTGGATATGAGAAAGTAGTGGAGGGTTTTGGAGCATATCACTAAGCACATGAAGCAAGAGGCTCATTAAGCAACACCTCATCCCTCCTTGATAGTATCGGCTTTTCCTATAGACTCAATGTGATCTTGGATCACTAAAATGTAAAATGTAGAGTCTTGAGCTTTTGAGCTTGAGCCAATCCTTTGTCCTTGATATTTTGAGGGATCCACTTTCATCATCCATGCCATGCCATTAATTGAGCTTTCCTGAAATATTTGTCTTGGAATAGCATTAGCTCAATGAGCTATATGTTGTTATGAATTACCAAAACCACCTAGGGATAGTTGCACTTTCATAAACACTTTTTTAAAGCGCCGCGCGTTGTGATTCTGTTGGAGATGCTCTAACATGGCAGACGAGTGCTTTAATGTTGCCCACAAGATGCGCGAGTATTACTAGTAGTATATTTTTCTTGCCATGTTGAGATTTTAAAACCACAAGTGCGAACATGCAGAGGAGCAATGAAGACCAAACACGGGATATTCGGGACATCTTCAAGGAGCGAGGCAAGTTAAAGAGGAGCTACACCGAACCTGTAAAACAAGCTTTGGTAAGTAACACCCTTTCAATTACTTTCATTTAGCCTCGTGTTTTTCGATTTGTATATGTTGTAGTTTCTGTTTCTCTTAAGCGTGGTGTTCTTCGATGTGTTATAAGAAGAGTCTTAATCGTCCTAATGCTTTCGTTTTTAGCTTGATGTAGGAAGTGGGTGTTCTCACCTGGTAGTCTGTTTTTATATTTTTTTTCCTTTTGAATTCACTTCTTGGAGTTCTGTTTATCTGGCTTCTACTAAATGGATCTAGGTTGCTCTGAGTATTGATCTAAAAAAGTAACTTCATGTCGATGCAGTTCCTGCGAGGAGGGAAGTACGGTCAACCTCGAGATCATGTTTCTAAAATGAGGCTGGATTACACACAAGGTTCCAGTTCCCTAATGATGCTGGATTAGACACAAGGTGCAAATTCCCAGTTGATGCTCGATTACACACAAGCCAGATGGAGTCGTCAACTGTTCGTGTCCTCGTGGCATTAGTAAAGGCTGAAAGAAAGCGTGCAGCAACCCTTGAGAATGTAGCTGAGTTCCTGAAGAAGCAAAAAGAGCAATCAGATGCTCTCTTCACCCCAGCCAAAGAAGAGATGGAAGAAGCCAGAAATAAGCTAGCAGAGGCAGAGCAGGCTAGGCGTCTCCTGCTATCTAAAATTGTTGTCAATACAAAATTTCCTTCATAATAGCTAGGTTCAAATGTTTATCCAGCCATCATGCTTGTTGTGATGTCCGTGCATCTACTGATGTGGCACAAAAAAAATTCGGGTCATGTAATTACAACAATTACTTTCCAAACAATAACAGACGAAGCTTCGGACATGGTATAGTTCACGCGCAAGCCCGACATTCCAAGTTCAACTTCCACATCAAACTCATGTTCATAGATATCTGCACATTTCATACATAATGTCAACAACTATGATTCATTTCAAAGCCAAAAAAATGTGAGGAGAGTTATAAATAAAGAAAAACCTCTACTAGTTCACGCTACCGGTCACGAGCAACAAGTCAAGACCATGCGTAAATTAATTATATTTTAGTAATTTTTTGTGTTCTAAAATGCATGCCGGCTCGCGGAAGGACGTGACGTGTTGCCGGCACACGCGCAGATTCAATGAAGGCAGGTGGGGCAGTCTTAAGCTGGTTGCATGCATCGAGGCGTGCTCGGCCGAACTGCGGTAGTCTTGACCCTCTTGGCGTGGCCGATTCAATGCCTGCGCTATGAGAGGTTGCGTCCGTGTCGAGCAATCACTCCCTCCAGTCCTTTTTGTTTGGGTATAACAAAATCTTGTTTTCCATTCACATTTTACAAGTAAAATTCATGGACAAACTTTGACCCAAAATACGATGGGGACTAGTAAACCAGAATGGAGGTAGTAGTTTTTAATCAAAGAAGGAGTTTCTTCCGATTTTCATTCTTGAAAACCAGCATCTAAATCTAAACCATAGTATTTGCCCTAGAACTACCAGGTTCAACATCTCGCAACATAAACCCATACAACCTCCATCGCAAAAAAAACCATACAACCATACGCCAAGGAGGTACATAGTACTATGAATTCCATTTTCACTCCATACCAATCGTTCTGAAAACTACTTACTACTTATAACTCACCATTGAAAATTGGAACTCTTAACCCTGCTAGAAAAATGATATTTTAAACGTGGCTACTCGATGCAGGTAATCGGCGAGCCACCGCGCTCCAAGTCGTTCACTTGTGGTCCCAACCATCAACTCTTCCGGATCAAATTATCACGCGAGCTGACTATTCCTACAAAGGTGCTCCACCACGCACCCGGTACCCGTGAATGCAGCAATCGTGCACCTAGGGTTTTAGGGTTTATTTGTTAACATCGCCTTTACGTAACACTCATGTGTGCGAGACAGCGAGAGGCCGACTGCGTGTGTGCGCCTCTTCTCTTCGTATATGTACTCCACCGTTTGTCTGGTGTCCAAAAATTATAATAACTACTAGCAATGTGCCAATGCGTTGCCACACGATCAAAGTAGATTATTACATATTCATCGATTTGATAGAAAAAAGTCTAGTTTTTAAATATGTATATCACTAAAAATATGTTATGTTTCACTCAAAATATATTCCTTTGGCGTTTTTTATGAGATAAGGGAGGAATGTTGTTGGTTTCAAGATTCGAGAAGTGGTATATGTCTAATTTCTATTCTTACTAGCAAGATGCCCGTGCGTTGCACGGAACATCAAGATCTTGTGGGAGAAAAGGATACACGAGGGAAGGCCTTATCTACAAATGTGGTAAAGAGTGCGGGTAAATTGCCATATTTTCCTTCCTATCCATCAGATATAAATCGGACGACCTACATTGCAGGATGGCAGGCCCACCATCATCACCAACTCTATTTTTTATCCCTACTCTTATAAAAAGCATTGTCGGTGATGATGGCGTGCCTGCCATCCTGCAATATAAACGTCTGATCTATATCTGACGGATAGGAAGGAAACTATGGCAATTTTGCAAAAAGATACCCACACCCCTCTCCACATTTGCAAATAAGGCCTTCCCTCGTTCATCCTTTTCCCCCACAAGATAAACTACTCATACAAATGCATCTTGATGTTCCGTACAACTCATGAGCATCTTGCTAGTTGTTGCAAAAATCCCATGTGTGTGTGAGAGAGAGGGAGAGTGGAGGAGGACGGAGTGCATGTGTGACAAAGACATAAGGAGTGTGTGTGCGATAGTTATCAGCTTAAAATGAGGCGATAGTGCGTGTGTGCACGATCGAGAGGGCGTGTCTCGAGAAGGGAAGAAAAATCTACATAGATACAAGGAGCAGGAGAGAGACATGTATGCGATGGTGGAAGCACGAGTGTGCGGGTGTATAAACCTATCTAGAGCCTAGCTAGTCGATAAATGTTTGTGAGAGAAGTACAAGTCGGGTTCGAAAGCGAGAGTTTTGTGTGTGTGTGAGAGAGAGATGGTAGTCGGGAAGGGGAGTGGAAGCAGGAGTTGTGTGTGTGTGTCTGTGTGAGAAAAAGAGAGGAGACGGTAGTCGGGGTTGTGTGATCGGTAAACAAATGAATAATGTCGATGCAGGATGGAGACGAAAAGGAGACCGCAACAAATGTTGTGTCTACAGGAGAGAGAGAGAAAGAGAGAAAGAGTAATTTCAGTGGTATGAGTCATATGTAGAGACATATAGGGTGTGTGAGAGAATCCCATAGATAGAAAGACAAAGTGAAAAACGAGTGGAAACTGTGTGTGTGGCGGTGAAAAAGAAAGCTTAGGTACTGAGTACCAGAGAATAGTAGAGACGTGAGAGATAATGAAAACCGTGTAATGTATAATGATAGGGAGAGTGTGACACTTCTCAAGGGAGACGTCGAGAGACCATGTTTGCGAGGATAGGAGAAACATGAAGTGAGCGTCTTGGTGAGCTGGAGAAAAGAGAGTGATAGCTACCTGAAGGAGCATGCATGCGAGAGAGATGGGCGTGAAAGGAGTGAACAAAAAGGGATTCAAATATTTGAATTCGAGATGATGATACATGTAATCCATACTCGAACCAAAATTGATCTATCAAACATGCATACTCATATGAATTCACGCACATCTATGTTATTTAATATGTAGGTATTACTGATCCATACATTTTAGTAGAACATAATTTGGTTAAATTTTTTCGAATTCAACCGCAAGATTTCGAGATCGTTGTATTTATAAATCATATTATACATATAAAGGAGCATAATTCTTTGTTGTGCTTTTGAAAGTATATGTAAAAAATGATGTATATAGAATATAATTCCAATTGAAAATGGATCCCGCCCGAAAAAATAGAATACAAACATGATTCAAATTGAGTTGGCACGGTAAACGTGCACTCTGCAAAATTTGAACGAAGCGGGGAAAGTCGCGATAATCATGAAACCAAAATCTGCGACATGGAAATCACTACTGCTTATCCCTGCCACGCAAAGCCTATCTGCTGGATTTCTATAAGTTTCGATAGGGGTAGGTTTGTAATTTTACCCAAACGTGACGTAACCGCCTCTCACCCGGATTCATACACGGTGGGCGCCAAAACACAGTGTGTCCTAGGCCGAAATCGACTCCCTCCCCGATTCATATTCATACATGGTGGGCGCAAAAAACAAACTCTGGTAGGCAAATATTTGGTGTATGCGAGATTACCGTCCTATCCCCAACCGGCTAATGTTGTTGTGATGTAGTAGAAATTTGAAACGGGGGCTAAGTTTGTAAATTTCCTCGCATTTGGGACAAGCGTGCCATGAATACATTGTTCCCCCCTTCCTCTCTACCTCCCTTTTCCCCATTCGTACTCCGTGGGCGCCAAAACACCCTCTCCACCCCACCCTCCTCCGTCACTTGGCCGTCCGCCACCCCATCCACCGCCGTCCTCCTCCACCATCTTTGGGCTGATACCACGCTGCTGTCCATTACAAGAGATCGACCTCTCTCATCCACGCCTTCGGACCGGGATCCTTGCATCCCGTCCTCTCGCTTCATCCCCGCCGTCGTCCACCTTGCCGGCGCCGCTCCTACGACCGTCTCGTCCACCGCGCCCCGCCACCACCGTCTACCCTCCTAGATCTGCTTCCACGCTGCCGACAGCCATCGCTACCGCAGCACCATCAAATTCTCAGCAGATGCGTACACGGCGCCGCACCAGAGGCGGTACTCTTTCAGATTCTGCTCAACTTATTTATCGCAGCAAGAAAATAGATCGCCACTTTGCTTTACTCGATTTCTTGTCTTGGTTGCGAAGTTGCCTTTGTCCGGTTTGCACCTTCAGATCCGCCATGGCACACTCAACACTATACTCCCAATGCTTATGGTTTTCCCCTTTTATATTCCACACTGGTTAAATCACGATGAGACTAAATTTCAAAATTGGGTCACCGATTTTTCAAAGCTCGCCGGAGTTCGCCGGTGCGATCGAAGGGGCTCGGGTGGTTGTGGGGCCTCGCCGAATGAAGAAAACTCGACGCGGGTGGGGGTTGGGGCGCGGGTGGGGGTGGGGGTGGCGGAGGAACACAGGCGGTGGGGGCCGGTGGTCCGGCCGGCGGCCCGTGCGGTGTTCTGTATGGGAAGAATCAGAGACGAGGAAGAAGAAGGGTTAGGAGACGTAGGATCTTCATCCAACTGCCTGAAATGGTCGATAGACAGCTGGGAGTTGCATTCTTAATGCGCTCTGGTTCATCATGTGTGGGCACTGCGCAACCAACATTTTATTATCCAAAATCTACTTGCTCTTCTTTACCATGTTCCTCTTCCCTTCTTCTTTAATATGTACTCTCTTCGTTCCTAAATACAAGTCTTTGTATAGATTCCACCATGGACTACATATGGAGCAAAATGAGTGAATCTACACTCTAAAATGTATCTGGATACATCTCAGTATGTGATCCATAGTGGAAATCTCTACCAAGACTTATATTTTGGAACGGAGGGAGCATGCTAGTAGTACAATATGTTCCTTGTACTGAAGATGAGAAGGGACATTTGCAGTGTAGAGGTCTATACGGTCGGTTGTGATGGACACTTTGAGCCTTTTTGATTCGTAGGATCTTGTAAACATAGGAATAGGATTTTGAGTGGTCTGCCCACTTGAATCCTATAAGAATAGCAAGGAAATGCGGGGAGCTGTGTCGCCTTTGAGAGTTACACTGATATTAACAGTACCGCACCTTCACTTGAAGAGAGCTGGTATCCGAAGCCTTTCTAGTCATACCGGCAATACTAGCACATTTAATCCAGCAAGTTCCACTTTGCTGATTTTACTCTGATGCTTAAGGTTTTCCCGTTATATCTACACTATGATCTATGTAGCTGCTTTGTGTCACACTAGCAGTAGTCCACTCTTGAAGCTAAACACTGCAATGACTTACAAAATTGGCACCAAGGCATTGAGTGACATTCGATGCAATGAAACTCATACGCTCCCCACCTGTTGATTCTTGTTCGAATATGATCCTAATGACTATTCTAACCTCGAGGAGTCAAAGTCGATGGCCTGTCCTCTGTTCACCCATCAAGGTGCCTGTTCTAATTTGGCAATGTTTTATTGATTGCGGGTATCTTACATATGTTGTCTTGCATTTCTTCTACTTTGTTGCACCGCCATCTGCTTAGTTTACTCATCATATATGACGAGATGCCATGCCCATCCATTATCAATACATATTCCATCTGTCATCATACCATGTTTTTTCACTCAAATGTCGTTCTTGTGCATCAGACATCAAAAAGGAAGAGGGTGATTGCCTAACCTGAAGGAGCGCCAGCAAAGTCCTTGAAAAACGTGGTGGTGCCGGAGAAATCAGACAGCACCCCTGAGGGAGTCCCGGATTAGGGGGTGTCCGGATAGATGAACTATAACCTTTGCCCGGACTCCTGGACTATGAGGATACAAGATTGAAGACTTCGTCCCGTGTCCGGATGGGACTTTCCTTGGCGTGGAAGGAAAGCTTGGCGATACGGATATGTAGATCTCCTCCCATTGTAACCGACTGTGTAACCCTAGCCCTCTCCGGTGTCTATATAAACCGGAGGGTTTTAGTCCGTGGGATGAACAACAATCATACCATAGGCTAGCTTCTAGGGTTTAGCCTCTCCGATCTCGTGGTAGATCTACTCTTGTACTACCCATATCATCAATATTAATCAAGCAGGAGTAGGGTTTTACCTCCATCGAGAGGGCCCGAACCTGGGTAAAAACATCGTGTCCCTTGTCTCCTGTTACCATCCGCCTAGACGCACAGTTCGGAACCCCCTACCCGAGATCCGCCGGTTTTGACACCGACCTTTCATTGAGAGTTCCTCTGTGTCGTCATCTTTAGGCCCGATGGCTCCTCCGATCATCAACAACGACGTGATCCAGGGTGAGATTTTTCTCCCCGGACAGATATTTGTATTCGGCGGCTTTGCACTGCGGGCCAATTCGCTTGGCCATCTGGAGCAGATCGAAAGCTATGCCCCTGGCCATCAGGTCAGATTTGGAAGTTTGAACTACACGGCTGACGTCCGCGAAGACTTGATCTTCGACGGATTCGAGCCACAGCCAAGCGCGCCGCACTCTCACGATGGGCATGATCTAGCTCTGCGCTGAACAGTGCCCTGGAGGCCGCACCAGTGTCCGCTCCGACCCTCAACTCGGAGCCGACTGCGCCAATCGAGGACGGGTGGCTGGACACCACCTCGGGGGCTGCAATATCTACGGCGATCAAGCCGAACACCAGCCTTGTCCTTTGCGAAGCTTGTGACTCCAAGGTGCCGGACTCCTCTCCAGACTCCGAACCTTCCGTGCCCCCTTGTCCGAATCCGATTGGGCGCCCGGTCATGGAGTTCGCCGCTGCGGACATCTTTTCGGACTTTTCGCCCTTTGGCGACATTCTGAATTCATTAAAATCTCTCTCTTTATCGGGGAGAGCCTGGCGGACTATGGTCAGCAAGGTTGGGATGCGGACGACGAAGAAATTCAAAGCCCACCCACCACCCACTTCGTAGCCACTGCCGATGATTTAACCGACATGCTCGACTATGGTATGGACGACGATGTAGGAGACGAACAGGAATCAGCGCCTGTAGGGCACTGGACAACCACCTCATCCCATGATGTATACATGGTGGACACACCTAAAAGAAACGACAACGAGGAACAAAGGGGCGTAATGAGGGATCGCTCCCTCGAAAAGCAGTCAAAGCGGCGGCGTAAGCGCCGCTCCAAACCCCACCTCGACAGAGACAAGAGGCCACGCACTAAAGCCATAGAGCAGGGCGAACCGGCGGACGACGAACATGCCATCGAGCAACCCGTCCAAACAGGGCAACTTGGATAAACAACCCGTCCCGGCGAAGATAACGATCCGGACGACCTCCGCTGGACAGATTCTTTGGAGCGAAGAACCTCCAAAAAAGGCTCATCGCCACTGCGTGTAGCTTGAAAAAGCAGAAACGGAAGCTCAAAACAGAGGAAGATGCACTCAGAATTAGATGGAGCAAAGTACACAACACCGCAGACAAAAACGGCGACAGTCGCCACACAAAGAGCTATCCGAAGCGAAAATTACTGCCGGAATTTGATGAAGAGGCCTTAGAGCCTCCGCAATCAAAAAATAAGGAAGCCACCCGGTCGGATAAACGACCCCATGGCCAACATAGTGCGGCAAATGGCGCCGCACACAAGCCGGCACGCGATCCGCACAAGGATTCGCATCAAAAAGATGGCCCAGCCAGATCTATCTACGGGCCAAGAAAGCAAGCTCTAGTAAGCAATGCAACACATCAAGTATCCGAACATCACGGTACACCCAAATATAGGGGTGCCGCACACCCCCAATGTTTCACCGATGAGGTGCTGGATCATGAATTTCCAGCGGGATTCAAGCCCGTAAACATAGAGGCATACGACGGAATAACGAGACCACAGATGCGGATTGAGGATTACATCCTCCACATACACATGGATAGAGGAGATGATCTCCATGCCATAAAATACTTACCCCTCAAGCTCACAGGGCCAGCCCGGCATTGGCTTAAAAGCCGTCCCGAAAACACCATTGGAAATTGGGAAGAGCTCGAGGATGCTTTTCGGGAAAAATTTCAAGGGACCTATGTCCGACCTCCGGATGCAGACGATTTAAGTCATATAACTCAACAACCCGGAGAATCAGCCCGGAAACTTTGGAACAGATTTCTTACTAAAAAGAACCAGATAGTTGACTGTCCGGACGCTGAAGCCTTAGCAGCTTTCAAACACAGCGTTCGAGACGAATGGCTCGCCAGACACCTCAGCCAAGAAAAGCCAAGAACAATGGCCGCATTAACAAGCCTCATGACCCGCTTTTGCGCAGGAGAGGATAGCTGGTTGGCAAGATGCAGTACTAACGACCCAAGTACATCCGAAGTTAGGGATGGAAACGGGAAACCGCGACGCAGTAAGGACCAGCGCCGGACCAAGGGAAACAGCCCGAAGAGCACGACAGTCAATGCCGGATTCAAAAGCTCTCGGCAGAATCAGAAAAAGCTGCCCCTCAAGGATAACAGGGACGAGCTATATAACTTAAACAAAATCTTGGAAAAGATATGCCAAATCCACAGTACTCCCGGGAAGCCTGCAAACCATACCCACAGAGATTGTTGGGTCTTCAAGCAATCCGGCAAAATCAACGCCGAACACAAGGGGCTCGACACACCAAGCGAGGACGATGACGAACCCCACAAGAGAGCACCGGAAAACAAAAGAATTTCCCACAAGAAGTCAAAACAGTAAACTCACTTCACGTGACAAAAGGGAAAAACATAGTGGCGCCTATAGAGATACGCGCCATACGGCCTATCCCAGAGGAGTCCCGCCACTGGTTGTTAAAACCAATCACCTTCGACCAACAGGATTACTCTAGAAGTATCCGGAACACAGGCTGGACTGCCTTGGTATTAGATCCGATAATTGATGGACTCCACTTTACACAAGTCCTAATGGACGGCGACAGTGATCTGAACCTGCTATATCAGGACACAATCCGCAAAGTGGGGATAGACCCAACAACAATTCGCCATAGCAACACTTCCTTTCAAGGGGTAACGCCAGGCCCAGATGCCCATTGTACGGGCTCTCTCCTGCTAGAAGTTATGTTCGCTCACCCGACAACTTCCGCCCAAAAGCTAACCTTCCACATCGCCCCATTTACAAGTAGCTATCAAGCACTCTTTGGGACGCGAAGCTTCGCCCGCTTTTAACGCAGCATCTGCATTATGCATCTCTTATACTTAAAATGCCCGGTCCGTGAGGCATCATCTCATTAAAGGGAAGTATCGAGTGTTCCTCGAGCACGGAAGATTGTGCGGTTGCCTTGACAGCCACACACTAAACCGGCTTCACTAATCAAAGCACCTAAACAGGTCGTTCAGACCCCGGACATGGCTAGACGAGTCCGGCATAAACATACAAGGGCTTACTAGCCACATACCCCGCATAAGGGGCTCAAGATATGAACACCGTGCTACGCCCGTCGAGGATCACGGCTAACGGAGATACAGCGCAGACGTGCGATGGGACCCGTTCCAAGGATTCTTTTCAGATTAAGACCCTCGTAAACCTTTTTACTGTATCTTGTTGATACACATCCCCGGTTTCTTGCTATAACCGAGGTGGAGGCTGGCGTCTTGGCATGTGGCCACGTCGAATTCTCTGCGATACACGAACACCGGGGCTTATTACTAAGGGCGTTCTTCAGCCCGTTTTCATAAAGACCGAATACATTAGGGAGTGTTCGGCGTCATGAAGTTTGGCCTTATATGCATCAGCTCGAATCATGTCTTTGTTCAAGCTGTTGGGTTTGCCCGGCTCACGTGTTTTGCTGCCTTACGTTTCACTCTATCGGCTAAGGCGGCACCGGAAGAACTATCGCGATTGTGCCCGGTTCGCCAAAGCGAGCACCTCAAGAGAGAAAGCCGAAACTGATCATTATGATATAGCGTGAGACCGGTCAACCACTTTCGATGACCCGCCGGAATCTTTAGGATTCCTCCGCATTAAGAAGGGCCGTTTCGGCCAGGCACACACGCCGCCCGAATTGGCGGCGCGGTGCCCTGTGGGCTATATAGTAGCCCCACTGTCAAACTCCTATGGCTAAGTGGAAGTGATAAAGCATTATAGTCCGGTTGCCTAGTTCGCTGCGCTATCACCTCCTTTATAGGACCAAGACGTTGGATCAAGTGTAAAAATGCGCCTTCTGCGAACACCCCCGCATTATATGCGTGGGGAAATTTAAACCGACGACGCCATCTTTCAGGTTATATATACATATACATTAACGGCCGCACAGGAGGTATTTTAATTCTTGAAGGCACAAGTATAAAAAGCTTTTATATTCCCTCGAAACATTGTTTTACAATAATACATGTTATTCGAACATAATATCCTTCGAGCACTGCGTTTCTATTAAACGAGCGCCCTGCAGAACTTCCTGAAAATAGTGCTCGGCAGGTACTCGGCTCCCATCCGAATCTTGGGATGCAACATCGGTGGCCTTCATCTCCGCCCAGTATGTCTTGACACGGGCAAGAGCCATCTGCGCACCCTCTATGCAAGCTGACATCTTCATTGCATTGATATGCAGCACCGCACCAAGGAATTGCTGCACCAAGCTAAAATAACTCTTGACTCGGGCCTTTCCGGCCACAGATGACTCACGACATACTTCATGGCGAGTCCGGATAACCTATTCAGCTCCGCCCATGCGCCAAACGATCGGTTAATGGGAGTGGGCGCTCCGGATTGTGGAACTGCGACCAAAAAGCTTTTCCACTTCGTGATCCTTTGATCTCGGAAGTGTTCGTCAGCGTCCATGCACCCACCGCCAAGTCCAGGTAAGTATCCACCGCACTCCACAACCGGTCCAATTGAGCATATTTAGGATCCCCGAACTTCATCCGCAGCATAAAGGGCTTCCCAGCCGCGATATCTCCGGCTTGACGTAGCTCCTCCTTCATAGCTCTCGTTGCAGAACGAGCATCCTTGGCGTCGATAGTGGCTTTCTCCATGTCCTTCTGTTCTGCTCGATCTTCTTTTTCAAGAAGCTTGCGGTGATCGGCAGCATTCTTCAACTTCACAGCCATCTCGGCCATTTCCTTCTTGCTTGGCGATGAGCAGCCTGTTCGGCTTTCAGCTCTTCGGCCGCCTTTAAGGCAGCCGCATCACTTTTCTTGGCCTGCTCCTTGGCTCGGGCGAGTTCCGCCCGAAGGTTCTCCATGGTAGCGGCACCATCTGCATCAAGCATACAGGTTGTAAGTCATGGGCATCAAGCCCCCTTACCAGGTGTCCACGGAGAAATCGCATACCTTGGGACTCGTCAAGCCGCTTGTTGACAAGCGCGATGTCGGCATCTGCCATGTCAAGTTGCCGCTTTAGCTCGGCAAATTCATCAGTCCGGCTAGCCACCGGACACTTCGCCACCTACATAGGAAAAGCGACATATCATACCTAGGATTATGATCCTCGGCGCGCCGTCATTTTTGACAACGCACCGAGTCTCAGGGGCTACTATCTATACATGGCGCATCTTTTATATGCGGCACTGTCAAGAGGTACATCATTTCGCGTACCTCAAAACCTGTCAGTAAACTCCTGACGGCCTCGTGTGACCCGCTCTCCGCGGATGAAATCCTTTAAATCACCGTGCCCATCAATGCACGGTGTTCTTCTGAGATAGACGCTCGCCCGAGCAGATGCTTCAGCTCCTCCGACCGTGCACCGGACGGTGCCGGACTCGTCCGATGGCCTTTTTCGAAGGCCGGACACGGAGGGCTTTGGGGAGCCATACGATCGCTTTACGGCCCTGCGGATTCGGAGAAACCCTCCGTGGTGACACCTCAGGGTCGCCCGCCTCACAAGGCGGTACGGCAGGGGGAGGCATTCCGCTCTCCATCATCTCCGGACGAAGATCCCCTGAAGATGAGCTCTGCTGAGAAGGGCTGAGATCCGAACTACAAGGTAAAATGTCGGCTATCTTCCTCAGAAATAGAACAGGGATGTTTCTTATTTTAAAACTCCCCTCTCTACTTACGGCTCATTTGGAGGGCTGATCCCCTTAGGGGGCACAGTCTTGGCCGAGGCATCTCCCGGCGCAGGACCCTCGACGAAGATTTCTTCCCCGCTTTGAGACCATGGTCTCCGGGTCTTGAGGCGGTCCTCTTCTTCCCTGGATGGAGGGATTCTCGATTCCTCCTTTCTGACAGCCTCCTTCGTGGAGGCGGTAGCTTCCTTGTTCCCCTTCGCCTTCTTCCAAAGGCGCAACCTCCAAAGATCTGGTTAACACGGGATCCGGCATGGTCTTAGGGAGGGGGGCCGGACACCTGATTAGCTTTGCTTTCGCTATCCACTCCTGTTTAAGGAACAACTCTTTTAAGGGCAATTTTATGATAAATATACGGATGGCGTGTCCGGGTACAGGACTACTTGAGTATCCGGGCGATTGCAGCTCAGACCTGCGTCCTCGGTCGAGTCCGGACACATTGCTTGTGATCCGAAGAACAATTTGTACATCTCCATGGGCATCGCGCCCGTAAAATGTTGGAGAGCTCGTGGTCCCTCCGGATTAACCTCCCACAGGTGGAGGGGGCGACGTTTGTAGGGCAAGGTGCGGCGAATCAACATGACCTGCGTCACCGCGACCAGATTAATGTCTCTCTCTAGGAGATCTCGAATGCGGCCCTGCAACAAGGGCACGTCCTTGGACGGCCCCTAGTTAAACCCTTTATTGACCTATGACGCTAGCTGTTGTGGGGGACTGGAGCGAAAGGCAGGTGGCGCCACCCACTTGGTGCCCCTGGGAGCTGTGATATAAAACCACTCTCGTTGCCATAAGCTGAACTCCTCCTGAAAAGAGCCCTTGGGCCATGGAGCATCAGCATTCTTGCTTATAACAGCGCCTTCGCACTCTGCGTGCTGCCCCTCGATCATCTTCGGCTCTACTTTGAAGGTCTTAAGCCACAATCCGAAGTGAGGAGTAATGCGGAGGAAGGCTTACACCTGACGATGAACAATGAGATGTGGAGGATGGACTCCGGAGCCAAGTCGTGAAATTCCAGCCCATAATAAAACATGAGCCCCCTCACGAAGGGGTCCGTCGGGAAGCCTAGCCCCCGAAGGAAGTAAGACGCAAACACCATGCTCTCACCAGGCTTGGGAGTGGGAATAACCTGCCCTTGAGTAGGCAGCCTATGCGAGATTTCGCCGGTTAGATACCTGGCATCTCTCAGCTTTAGCACGTCTTCTTTCGTAACGGAGGAAGGCATCCACCGGCCTTGAAGGCCGGAGCCGGACATCATCGAAGGTCCGAAGCGCCTGAATCTGGAGCTTTGTGTGTTGGAACTCGAGGCGAGAGGCAGATTTGATTGAGTTTGAAAGAAAGGAGCAGAGCCTTGGTCTCTTTATAAAGAGATTGAATACCAAGAGCCCTCCCCGTGACTGTTTGGGACTCGCCTTCGATTGAGGAAATATACCAACGGGCACGATTGGGTTACCCATGCCCGTATTGATGAGAATCCCAGAATAAGGGGACACGATCTACTGCTTGACAAAGGCGTGCCAAGGAAACCGCCTCGCTAAACGCGCTGAGGTGGGACAGTAAAAATGATTCAAATAAAGTCTTGGTCGTGGTGTGATGTCATGCTGCGGAATATGTCAGCAGATTGGATTTGTGTAAATATTATTCTCTCTACGGTGGTATGTGGAACTTATTTTGCAGAGCCGGACACTATCCTTGTGTTCAAAATCTTCTATGAAGTATTCGGAGGAACCCGCCGTGCAATCTTTGAAGACAATCTGCTACCGGACTCATCGTCATTGAAGCCTGGTTCAGGGAGCTCTTGAGGGAGTCCCGGATTAGGGGTGTCCGGATAGCGAACTATAACCTTTGGTCGGACTCTGGACTATGAAGATACAAGATTGAAGACTTCGTCCGTGTCCGGATGGGACTTTCCTTGGCGTGGAAGGCAAGCTTGGCGATACGGATATGTAGATCTCCTCCCATTGTAACCGACTGTGTAACCCTAGCCCTCTCCGGTGTCTATATAAACCGGAGGGTTTTAGTCCGTGGGACGAACAACAATCATACCATAGGCTAGCTTCTAGGGTTTAGCCTCTCGATCTCGTGGTAGATCTACTCTTGTACTACCCATATCATCAATATTAATCAAGCGGGAGTAGGGTTTTACCTCCATCGAGAGGGCCCGAACCTGGGTAAAAACATCGTGTCCCTTGTCTCATGTTACCATCCGCCTAGACGCACAGTTTGGGACACCCTACTCCAGATCCGCCGGTTTTCACACCGACAACCCCACTTATGTTGGCTGTACAACCAGTGACACAAAACGTAGGACCGACTCCAGCAGACTATACCCATACTTCACTGGCCACACCACTAGCCCCACCACACAGGACCTGCACTCCAGCAAAAGGTATACCGATTTCATTTGCCATAGCACCAGCTGTACCACGTAAAAATCCCACTCAAAGAAAAAGTACAGCAAGTCCACCGGCCGAAGACCTATCCCAACTGCAGAGACGACCAATTCCTGCAGATTGGAACCCCATTCCATTTATTCCCAGTTTTAAAGACAATGCTTTCAATGTTGTTAGGGACTACGTGCATATATTCCCACCATGGGAAGATTATAGTGAAGACAAACACCATTTTCACATCTTCATGTCCAACTTACGTGTAAGTGCTATTATTCATGGTTATTATTTGCCTGTTTTCTGCTGATTGAACACATCAATGATTTACATTACATTGTTGTAACTAGGCGTGGGTCAATCTGGATAGTCATGACGAGCAAAGCTTGCTTGTGCTTTTCGAGGAAGCATTGCAGCAGTATCGGTGTTACCTGAGGAAATCACACTTTGATGGCAAGTCTATAAACGAATTTCCGGTGAAGTCTCCTGTGCTTTTTTTAGAAGACTTTGAATGGAAATAACTTGTTATGCTCTGGTCTTGTTCCTTGGATGAGGTTATATCTATGAAATCACATGACATTTTGAACTTCTACTTTTCCGCATGTGCCTTACGGATCTTTTTTGCAGGAAATCTGGTCGAAGAAAAATTCCGGTTTGAAAAGAACGACAGGATATCACAAATATGCTGCCCGCTGCTTTGGTCTTGTTAGTACATGTTGTCCTGTATCACTGTACTTGCATACATACCTGGTTCATTATGTGATAGCAGTATGCATGATAGCTTCCTTATCAATTGTTCGCTCCAAATTATCTGATATGTATGAATGGTTACATTAGTGTAGAATATATCCAATGTCAATGTTTTTTTAGCTCTTCATTGTTCTTGTAAGTACATGATGTCCTTTATCAGTGTACTTATAATGACAGGTAGTTGTTCATGTACCATCACTCTGCAGCTTATTTTCCTTTGCCCTCCATTTTCTACACATCGTAGCTATATTTACTCTTACCATAAGGTTGGTCTTTGAAGAAGTTTAGCTGTGCATTGCTCTTGGTTGTACCTTTTGCCTGTGTCGCTGCACTTACATTTATAGCTACTTGGTTATGTAGCATCACTCTTCATCTTATCTTAAATATTCTCCATTTTTTCGTATATTATCACATCTATATTTACTCTTAACAAAATGTAGAATAAATGCAATGCTTTTGAAGAAGATTCTGTGGTAAACTTCTTGAATTGCCCCCCGTCGGCATGGACAAGGCCTTTATAGAGCCCTGTCTTCACCAATAATGTAAGTTTGTCCATCTCAAGCCTTCAAACTTTGTTGTATATATTTGGTTAGGCATGGACTAGCAATTGTTTATTTTTGGTGTTTGCATCAAATTGCTTATTTAAAGTTTATTATGTAGTTCATAAACAAAAGTTGTCCTTTCTCAATTTAAGTTTTCAGTTGTACAACCAAGTTCCTTCTTCATACCATGTAAATTAAACTATACTGAGCAAGTGATCTTCTTTTTGCACTTTGCATGTATGCTTCATTCTTCATCCGTAATCTAGTGGTGTGGTGAACCTACCCACTACTGACACAATGTCATATTCTGCAATGTCTTAACTATGAACAATGTCATATCATTCTACTATTATTTAAACCATCTCTTTATTTGCCAATCTGAAATGGTATAAATTGACAAAGACACTAACCATTGATACTTATGAGTTCTTGATCTGTAATCCAGTGTTGTCGTGAAGCTGCCAACTCCTTCACAATGTCATTTCTTGCCATGTCTTGACCTGAGCAATACCACATTGTGTTAATGCAATTTTAAACTGTGTCACTTTATTCGTCAGTAAGAAATGTGATGAATTGTCAAGACCTTGATACTTTTACGTGCAAAACATGTCATCTATGCCTTGTTTATCTTTCGAGTGAGGAAGATATAAGTGTTGAACAAGCCTTGATCTCATCATCTTGCTCAAGTGCTTGCTTGCAGCTCCCAAAGAGGGCTAACCTTTCTTGAACTCTATTGAAGTCTTTGTCGGTTTTGTATATTATTTTGTCGGCGTGTTTATTTGCACTGGTGGCGATCTTTGATGACCAGTGTATGTAATCTGCTGTCTGCTTGTGCTTTATTATCATAGTGGCGAACTTTAATGCCCAGTGGATGTAATATGCCGTAATTTCTTTATTGTATAGTCTAGGTTTTTTCTTATTCACGATGCTGTAGTTATTTTACTGTATATATATCATGTCTTCGCAGTAAACCGGCCAAACCGTAAAATGACGGTACATAATCGGGCCGTCATGCAATCACGATGTAGGTTGGGCCTGAATGTGCTGAACAGCTCACGGGCCGACAGCAGCCTGAAATGAACCCTGGCCCATGATTGTGCGAATCAAATTACGGGCTTTTAACAGGCCAAAATTGTCTCGGTCCTTGTTTGGCCCAATCAGATATCGGTCAAAGCGGCGGATGCAAATCGGCCGTAGTTAGGCCCAACTATATGACGGGCTTTTAACAGCCAAAATTAATATAGGGCCGAAATGTTAAACGAGCCCTTAACAGGCCAAAACTAATATCAGGCCGAATTACTAAGTGGGCCTTTAGCAAGTGGGCCCAAAAGCATAGTGTCTAGTTGCCGGGCCGAATTTGATATGGGCCATAATTGAGCCCAAAGCCTCTTAAAGGGCCGGACCTGATCTGGGCCGTAATTTGGTCCAGAATGTGGTAGGCTTATAACGGGCCGGATCTCATATGGGCCACTTTTAGGCTCGGAACGTGGCAGGCCTTTAATGGACCGGATCAGATATGGGCCAACATTTGGCCCAAAACATGGCAGCCAGTTAATGGGCCGGCCTACTAGGGTCCTCAAAATCTTGTGGGCCTCTACAGTGGGCCGCCCATTAATGTCGGCGAAATCTCGTGGGCTCAGAGCTGGGCGGCCCATTATGATCCGCAAGAATCACTGTGGGCCTTTACAGGCGGCCCATTATGGCACAAAAATCTTGTGGGCCTTTAGTTGGTATGGCCGCAAAATCTTGTGGGCCTTTACCTGGGCCCGCCCATTATGGCCCGCAAAATCTCATGGCCCTTTAGCTGGGCCGGCCCATTATGGTCCGCAAAATCTTGTGGGCCTTTAGCTGGCCGGCCCATTATGGTCCGCAAAACTTGTGGGCCTTTAATTGGGCCGGCCTAATTAAACTTGTTGGGCCGTGCCATGTGTCGACGTATCATAGGCGCTGAGGGAGTCCTGGACTAGGGGGTGTCCGGATAGCCGAACTATCATCACGACCGGACTCCAAGACTATGAAGATACAAGATTGAAGACTTCGTCCCGTGTCCGGATGGGACTTTCCTTGGCGTGGAAGGCAAGCTTGGCGATACGGATATGTAGATCTCCTACCATTGTAACCGACTCTGTGTAACCCTAACCTATCTGGTATCTATATAAACCGAAGGGTTTTAGTCCGTAGGACAAACAACAATCATACCATAGGCTAGCTTCTAGGGTTTAGCCTCCTTGATCTCGTGGTAGATCTACTCTTGTACTACCCATATCATCAATATTAATCAAGTAGGAGTAGGGTATTACCTCCATCGAGAGGGCCCAAACTCAGGTAAAAACATCGTGTCCCTCGTCTCCTGTTACCATCCGCCTAGACGCACAGTTCGGGACCCCCTACCCGAGATCCGCCGGTTTTGACACCGACATTGGTGCTTTCATTGAGAGTTCCTTTGTGTCGTCACCGATAGGCCCGATGGCTCCTTCGATCATCAACAACACCGCGGTCCAGGGTGAGACTTTCCTCCCCGGAAAGATCTTCGTATTCAGCGGCTTTGCACTGTGGGCCAATTCGCTTGGCCATCTGGAGCAGATCGAAAGCTACGCCCCTGGCCATCAGGTCAGATTTGGAAGTTTCAACTATACGGCCGATATCCGCGGAGACTTGATCTTTGACGGATTCGAGCCGCAGCTAAGTGTGCAGCACTGTCTCGATGGGCATGATCTAGCTCTGCAGCCGAACAGTGCCCTGGAGGCCACACCCGCTTCCGCTCCGACCCTTAATCCGGAGCCGGATTCCCCGATCGAGGACGAGTGGTTGGACACCGCCTCGGGGGCTACCATCTCTATGGCGATTGAGCGAACTCCATCCCCTGTCGCTTTGCGAAGACCTCGACTCCGGTGCCGGACTCCTCTCCGGACTCCGAACCCTCCGCCACCTTAATCGAATCCGATTGGCGCCCGGTCATGGAGTTCATCGCGGACATATTTCAGCACTTCGCCCTTGGCGACATCCTGAACTCACTAAAGTCTCTCTCTTTATCCGGAGAGCCCTGGCGGACTACGGACAGGAAGGTTGGGATGCGGACGGCGAAGAAATTCAACGCCCACCCACCACCCACTTTGTAGCCAGCCCGCCGATGATTTAACCGACATGCTAGACTTCGGCTCCGAAGACATCGACGGCATGGGCGGCGATGCGGAGGCGACCAAGACCCAGCGCCTACGAGGCAATCGAAGGCCACCTCGTCATACGACATATACATGGTGGATATCCCAAAAGATGGGAACGGCGATGGAACAACGGAGGATGACCCCTCCCAAAAGCAACCGGAAGCGCTGGGCCAAGGCCGCTCTAAATCCCGCCACACAAAGAAAACGGTGATTCCAAAGACGGGAGATAATAACACCCCGGACAAGATGCTGAAGACAACCCCTCCGGCAAGACTCAAAGACAGAGGAGGGAGAAGCAAGTCCGCACGACGGTCTGCGTAAAGAGAGGTCGAGGGCGATAATTACGCGCCTCCCTCCAAGATGAGGCAAGCCTCGACGACGATTTAATTTGTCATGCCCGAGGATCCGCCCGAACAAGAGCGTTTCAAACGCAGGGCTTATGGCCACGGCAAACAGCCTCAAGAAAAAGCAGCAACAACTTAGAGCTCGACTAAGACCTGCTAGTCGGCTGAGATGGACTGAAGTCCTTGCAGCCGAAGAGTATGAACTCGAACGCCCCTCCAAAAGCTACCCCAAACGCAGGCCGTTGCCTCGATCAGAGGAGGAAGCACCCAAGTCACAAGCGCATGACATGGCAGACCGGCCATCCCGTGGCCATGATAGAGAAGCCTCTCGGCCCTCCGCTCAAGCCACACCCCGACGCCGCTCAAAAAGTACCAAGGCACGGGAAAACGCGCCGGACTTGCGAGATATATTGGAGGATAAGGCAAAACATACAAGATCGATCTACTGATCGGCGGTACGCCTAACGACGCGGGATGATTACCGTCACGGATACATCAAACCGGCCGGGCCGAACACGATGAGGGCAAAGCTCATATGAGCTACGCCGTGATATAGCCCAATACGTAGGTGCCGCACACCCGGTATGCTTCATAGATGAAGTAATGGATCATCAAATCCACGAGGGCTTCAAACCCGTAAACATCGAATCATACGATGGTACCACAGATCCTGCGGTCCGGATCGAGGACTATCTCCTCCATATCCACATGGCCCGCGGTGATGATCTACATGCGATCAAATACCTCCCACTCAAGCTTAAAGGACCAGCTCGGCATTGGCTCAACAAATTGCCGGCCAGAATCAATTGGTTGTTGGGAGGACACGGAAGCCGCATTCCTTGATAACTTCCAAGGCACATATGTGCGACCACGAGACGCCGATGACCTTAGCCACATAATCCAAAGACCTGGAAGAATCGGCCGGACAATTCTGGACACGGTTCCTAACAAAGAAAAATCAGATCGTTGATCGTCCGGATGCAGAGGCCCTTGCAGCCTTCAAACATAACATCCATGACGAGTGGCTTGCCCGGCACCTAGGACAGGAAAAGCCAAAATCCATGGCAGCCCTCACAACACTCATGACCCGCTTTTGTGCGGGAGAGGACAGCTGGCTAGCTCGAAGCAACAACTTGGCCAAACATCCTGATAGTTCGGATACCAAGGACAGCAATGCAGGTCGCGTCGCAACAAGAACAAGCGTCGCATTAACGGCGAAAACACTGAAGATACGGCCGTCAATGCCAGATTCAGAGGCTCTAAACCCGGTCAGCGGAAGAAGCCATTCAAAAGAAATACCCAGGGCCCGTCCAACTTGGACCGAATACTCGATCGCATGCGGATACATGGCACCCCGAAAAACCAGCCAATCACACCAACAGGGACTGTTGGGTGTTCAAGCAAGCGAGCAAGTTAAGTGCCGAACTCCATGACAAGGGCTGCATAGTGATCACGAGGAAGAGCCCGGCCGCCCGAACAATAGAGGATGTAAGGGTTTTCCCACGCAAGTGCGGACGATGAACATGATATACGTAACCCATATACCCAAAGGGGCGGAAGCGCGCACTAAAGGGACGTATATGCGATGGAGCCACGCCCAAGTTCAACCCATGGTCCTCCTGCCCGATCACCTTCGATCGAAGGACCACCCCACTAGCATCCGTCACGGCGGTTTAGCCGCTTTGGTTCTTGACCCAATTATCGATTTGATTTCACCTAACCAGAGTCCTGATGGGCCGGCGGCGGCAACTGAACCTACTTTATCGTGATACAAAGGCGCAAAATGGGCATAGACCCTCAAGGATTAAACCTACAAAGGCGACCTTTAAAGGCGTCATACCGGTGTAGAGGCCAGTTATGCGGGCTCGATTACACTCTAAGTGGTCTTTGGATCCCGGATAACTTCCGGCGAAGAGTTAATCGTCGACATCGTCCCATTCCGCGGCAGCTATCATGCCTTCGCTTTCGGACGAACCGCATTGCAAAGTTCAATGCGGTGCCGCACCACGCATACCTCAAGCTCAAGATGCCAGGCCCTCGAGGAGTAATCACGGTCAATGGAAACACCGAACGCTCTCTCCGAACGGAGGAGCACACGGCAGCCCTCGCGGCGGAGGTACAAAGCAGCCTCTCACAGCAACTCTCGAGTCCGGCCATTAAGTGTCCGGACAACATCCAAGCAGCGCCGGAGTAACCTACAACAAGACCACACGGCATGATTCAAGCACGCAGCGTAGCAATCCGGCCCCCAACTCCAGCCCTCGCGAAATTGCGCAGGCTAATTATTCTGGCGTACATAATTACGCTCTGGAGATACCATGGGCATATGGGGAGGGGCAAGACCACGGCACGCCAAAAATGCGGCTCGACCGCACCAAGGGCTCCCGATTGTGTCATTCTTTTCCTTTTTTCCTTTTTTTCCTTTTTCTTACTTTCAGGACTCCGTCTTTCAGAAGTCCTGTCCGGCACTAGAAGCGTCGAACTCACGATGCAACAGCCAGGGAAGCAGTACGCCACATCGAAGTGTTCAGGTGGTCTCTATTACGAGCATTATACCTGTTTTACATACCATCCCGCAGCCTTACCCACGGAGGGGGACATGTTAGATAGTCCCATCCCTTGCTTATCGCACTATTTGTATCGTTCTGCTTTCATTGCGGTATCTTTTTGAATAAACAATACATAGCTTTTGCTTATTATTGCTCTACTTCCTTTATCTATACATATGTTCATTTTATGACATGTTGCAACCGTACACTTTGGTACGGCCAATACACCAGGGGCTTAAGTATCCCAAAATTATGGTGTGATAAGTCCGAACACTTTCACAAGTGCGGCACCCCGAACTTATAGCATTATATGAATCGGCTCGAATCATGTCTTGGATCAATAGTTGGGTTTTCCGGCTCCCGTGTTTTGGTACCTTACGTTACATTATATCGGCTAAGGTAGCACGGGAGAACCACGTGATTGTGCCCAGTTGAGCTGGGTCGAGCACCTCGATGGAGAAAGCTAAAACTGACCCGTCATGATAGGGCGAGAGCGATACATGTTCGAGAGGTTTTTGGGTCCCTAAAGACTTATGCCGCTTAGAGCGAGGAACCGGAATTGTCCGCCAAAGGCGTGGATAGCGCCCCGAACTCGGTCTTCCGAATACTAAGCTTCAACCAAATTTAAAATTATATAATTCTATGGCTAAGTGAGAGTGTTCAAGCATTATAAGTCCGGTTGCCTTGTTCGTTGTGTTGAGCGCCTTCCTAGATGGACCCAAGAATGGGAACAAGAGTGCTCAAGTTTATCCCGAACACCCCAGCACTCGTGGCATGGGGGCTGAAGCCAACGACTTGCCATCTCTCAAATTTGATAAACGGCCGCACAGAAGGTAATATTTTAAATTAACAAGCGTTGCTTAGCGGACATGAACAAGTTTTCAGCGCACAGGATAACAAATGCGAGCCTATTCAGAAATTACATCTTTGGAGCACTCATCCGCTATTCGGCGGGCACCCTTCAGGAGGCCCTCATAGTACATTTCGGGCGTGCGATGCTCATGGCCCTTCGGTGGCCCGTCCGTCACAATCTTCTCCGCATCCAGCTTGCCCCAGTGCACTTTCGCACGGGCAAGGGCCCGACGGACACCTTCAATGCAGACGGAGCGCTTGATGACTTCAATCCGTGGACAGGCATCCACCAGCCGCTGCCCCAAACCTAAGTAGCTCCCGGGCATGGCCTCCAATGGCCACAGCCGCGCTATAAGGCCCTTCATGGACTGTTCGGAGACCTTGTGGAGCTCGACCAGCTGCTTCAATTTGGTCGCTCGAAACACGGATGTTCGCCTCGACATCGAAACCGTAACACCTTTTCCGTCGAGCTCCCTCCTTGGCGCGGTAGAATGCGGCAAGATCGGACACACTACGGGCAAATCTGCGAATGCTCTGGAGAGCTCCGAATCCGGGTAAGTAATAGGTAATTCACTTTCACATGCTTGCTTTGCATAAAGAATGCCTTACCCGCCGCTATCTTCTTTAACGACTCAATTTCTTGGAGGGCTTTTTGGGCCTCGGCCTTAGCAGCTTTGGCACTCTCAAGAGCCGAGGTGAGCTCGAACTCTCGAGTCTTCGGGTCACGCTCCAAACTCTCGTGTTTTTCCACGAGAGCTTGGAGCTCTTGCCGTACATTAGCCAGTTGCGCCTCCCCCTTGTCTCGCTCGGTGCGTTCTGCAGCCACTTTGTTTTCGGCCACGGACACCGCTTCCTTCAGGGTCGCCACCTCATTCGTGGCCCCTGCAGTACCCATGTTATTCCTATTATCTTTTGCAACCGAAACCTTTCTATATGGTATTTCTTTAATAAGGTACTACGTACCTTCCTTGTCCTCAAGCTGCTTCTTGGCTTGGCCGAGCTCGTTCTCGGACCGCTCGAGGCTCTGCTTCAACGCATCGACCTCCGCAGTCAAGGTCTTGGCAGAGGTCGGCGCAGCCTGCATTCCCACATTGACATACTTATGTTAGACTCCTGCGTATATCTTTTTAGATCCTTAGTCCGGCTTTCCTTTCCGAACACCGAACTAAGCATCAGGGGCTACTTTCTATGCTGTAATATTTTTACATATTCTAAAATTACCTCAAAGCCTGTTAGAAGGCTGATGCAGGCTTCAGTCGGCCCGCTCTTGGCGGATCGAATCTGTCCGGATCACCGCACTCATAATAAAGGCGGTGCTCCTCCTCGATGGAGGTGCCGTTGGCGCCTCCGATAAGCTATCCGGTGCCTCGGTTGGGACGGAGGACACGGCGTCTTACCTTCTTGCGAAGGACCGCTTGCGGACTCCGGAACCACTGAAGGTTCCGGCATGGAGTCCGGACAAGGGTCGGGCTTAGAGCCCCTGGGGGTCTTGCCCCCCACGCGCCTGGAGTCCGGGAGGTTGCCTTGTGGCACCTCCTGCGCCACCTCCTCTTGACCAAGCCCCCCTTGGGGCCCCACCGCGGTGTCGTCCGCAGCGTGAGGCGAGGAGGCGGTCGGAAGCGAAGTAATCTCCATTTTCGACGAGCCCAGGGACCCGCTCGATGAATCGGCGAACTCGCCCTTGGTTGGGATGCACGATTGTTCGACATTAGAGAACACTCTGCAATAATAAAAATCCATGGGTATCCGGACACTTACGATCTCGCCAGGGGCTTGGCCCTTGTAGGCCAATCCTCCACGTCGTCGTCGTCGTTGGTGGAGAAGTCCGGAGGAAGGGTTCTTCCCTTCTTGGACCCTCCGGCCTCCCTAGTTGGGGCGGCCTTCCTTTTCCTCTCCTCCCCCGCTGGGGGACAGGCTTCTTCTTCCTCCTCCTCGTCTTCAGGAGAAGATTCTGCTTCAGAATCTGGCGGCACTGGCGTCGGGAGCTCCTTTGAGTTCCCGTGGCCTCCTTCTTAGCCTTCTTCTCGACACCACATGGGGTGCCAGAGCCAGCAGCCTGGCTAATCCAAGCGTCCACTGGTCTTCTGGCAAAGGAGCCGGACAGTTAATATGTCCGGACGTCTTCAGCCAGTCCTGTCAAAGAATAGGGAGTTTTTAGATCCCACGTAGAGTCAATCTATGAAAAAAGAGTCCCGTAAAGGGTAAAATAACTTACCTCACCGGCTTGACACCGCTAGCTGTATCCGCGATCTTTGTTAGCGGATGCGGGGGCTTCGGTGCCCTTGAACAGCACCTTCCAGGCATCTTCGTACGTAGTATCGAAGAGCCGGCTCAAGGTTCATCTTTGTGCGGATCGAACTCCCACAAATTGAAGGCCCGTTGTTGGCATGGGAGAATCCAGCGGAAGAGCATCACCAGGATTACGTCGACAAGCCTGAGATTCTTGTCCACCAGGTTTCGGACGCATGTTTGGAGTCTGGATAGCTCGTCTGAATCCCCCCACTTCAGGCCAGTCTCTTTCCATGACAAGAGCCGTGTGGGGAATCCAGATCTGAATTCGGGGGCCGCCACCCATTCAGGGTCGCGTGGCTCGGTGATGTAGAACCACCCCAATTGCCACCCCCTTATTGTCTCCACAAAGGAGCCCTCGAGCCATAGGACTTTGGCCATCTTGCCGGCCATGGCGCCTCCGCACTCCGCTTGACGGCCGCCCACAACCTTCTGAAGGAAATATGCCCTAGAGGCAATAATAAAGTTATTATTTATTTCCTCATATCATGATAAATGTTTATTATTCATGCTAGAATTGTATTAACCTGAAACATGATACATGTGTGAATACATAGACAAACATATAGTCACTAGTATGCCTCTACTTGACTAGCTCATTAATCAAAGATGGTTATGTTTCCTAACCATAGACATGTGTTGTTATTTGATTAATGGGATCACATCATTAGGAGAATGATGTGATTGACATGACCCATTCCGTTAGCCTAGCACTTGATCGTTTAGTATATTGCTATTGCTTTCTTCATGACTTATACATGTTCCTGTAACTATGAGATTATGCAACTCCGGTTTACCGGAGGAACACTTTGGGTGCTACCAAAGCGTCACAACGTAATCGGGTGATTATAAAGGAGTACTACAGGTGTCTCCAAAGGTACATGTTGGGTTGGCGTATTTCGAGATTAGGTTTTGTCACTCCGATTGTCGGAGAGGTATCTCTGGGCCCTCTCGGTAATGTACATCACTATAAACCTTGCAAGCAATGTAGCTAATGAGTTAGTTACGGAATGATGCATTACGTAACGAGTAAAGAGACTTGCCAAGAATTTAGATTGAACTAGGTATTGGATACCGACGATCAAATCTCGGGCAAGTAACATACCGATGACAAAGGGAACAACGTATGTTGTCATGCGGTTTGACCGATAAAGATCTTCGTAGAATATGTAGGAGCCAATATGAGCATCCAGGTTCCGCTATTGTTTATTGACCGAGAATAGTTCTAGGTCATGTCTACATAGTTCTCGAACCCGTAGGGTCCGCACGCTTAACGTTACGATGAAAGTTTTATTATGAGTTTATAAGTTTTGATGTACCGAAGATTGTTCGGAGTCCCGGATGTGATCACGGACATGACGAGGAGTCTCGAAATGGTCGAGACATAAAGATTGATATATTGGAAGCCTATATTTGGATATCGGAATGGTTCCGTGAAATTGGGATTTTACGGAACACCGGGGTTACCAAACCCTCCGGGGATAATGGGCCTTAGTGGGCCATGAGGGAGAAGAGGAGGGCGGCCGGGGCAGGTCAGGCGCCCTCCCCTAGTCCCGAATAGGACAAGGAAGGGGGGCGGCGCCTCTTCCTCTTTCCCTCCCCTTTCCTTCTCCAACAAGGCAAGAGGGGAGTCCTACTCCCGGTGGGAGTAGGACTCCTCGGCGCACCTTGGGGACCGGCCGCACCTCCCTCCCTCCTTTATATCACGGGGCAGGGGCACCCCATAACACACAAGTTGATCTACGGATCGTTCCTTAGCCGTGTCACGGTGCCCCTCCACCATATTCCACCTCGGTAATATCGTCGCGGAGTTTAGACGAAGCCTGCGCCCGATAGAGCATCATCATCGTCCTGCCACGCCGTCGTCTTGTGGAACTCATCCCCGACACTTTCTTTGGATCGAGTCCGGGATCGTCATCGAGCTGAACATGTGCTGAACTCGGAGGTGCCGTGACGTTCGGTGCCGAGCATTCGGATCGTGAAGACGTCGACTACATCAACCGCGTTGTCATAACGCTTCCGCTTCTGGTCTCACGAGTGCGTGGACAATACTCTCATCTCGTTGCTATGCCATCACCATGATCTTGCGTGTGCGTAGGAAATTTTTTGAAATTACTACGTTCCCCAACAGTGGCATCCGAGCCTGGTTTTATGCGTAGATGTCATATGCACGAGTAGAACACAAGTGAGTTGTGGGCGATACAAGTCATACTGCTTACCAGCATGTCATACTTTGGTTCGGGCGGTATTGTGAGATGAAGCGGCCGGACCGACATTACGCCAGACGCTTCTGGCGAGACTGGTTTCACCGCAGCGAGCACTCGTTGCTTAAAGGTGACTGGCGGGTGTCTGCCTCTCTCACTTTAGTTGAACCGAGTGTGGCTACGCCCGGTCCTTGCGAAGGCTAAAACAGCACCAACTTGACAAACTATCGTTGTGGTTTTGATGCGTAGGTAAGAACGGTTCTTGCTCAGCCCGTAGCAGCCACGTAAAACTTCCAACAACAAAGTAGAGGACGTCTAACTTGTTTTTGCAGGGCATGTTGTGATGTGATATGGTCAAGACGTGATGCTATATTTTATTGTATGAGATGATCATGTTTTGTAACCGAGTTATCGACAACTGGCAGGAGCCATATAGTTGTCGCTTTATTGTATGAAATGCAAACACCATGTAATTGCTTTACTTTATCACTAATCGGTAGCGATAGTCGTAGAAGCAATAGTTGGCGAGACGACAACGATGCTACGATGGAGATCAAGGTGTCGCGCCGGTGACGATGGTGATCATGACGGTGCTTCGGAGATGGAGATCACAAGCACAAGATGATGATGGCCATATCATATCACTTATATTGATTGCATGTGATGTTTATCCTTTATGCGTCTTATCTTGCTTTGATTGACGGTAGCATTTTAAGATGATCTCTCTCT
Organism: Aegilops bicornis; assembly: GCA_021605145.1. Taxonomy (NCBI): domain Eukaryota; kingdom Viridiplantae; phylum Streptophyta; class Magnoliopsida; order Poales; family Poaceae; genus Aegilops; species Aegilops bicornis. Next base: position 402,931,848 of record CM038671.1, on the reverse strand, counting down.
AAAAATTATCAAGAAGTGTTCTCCCTGAGTATGCACCATTGCCAAAGTTAAATGCGTGCCCGGACACCACGTGATGATCGGGTGTGATAAGCTCTACGCTCATATACAACGGGTGCAAAACAGTTACACGCCTGAATACTCGAGTTAAACTTGACGAGCCTAGCATATAACAGATATGGCCTCGAACACGGAGACCGAAAGGTCGGCGTGAATCATATAGTAGATATGATCAACATATTGATGTTCACCGTTGAAACTACTCCATCTCACGTGACGATCGGACATGGTGTAGTTAATATGGATCACGTAATCACTTAGAAGATTAGAGGGATGTCTATCTAAGTGGGAGTTCTTAAGTAATATGATTAATTGAACTTAAATTTATCATGAACGTAGTACCTGATAGTATTTTGCTTGTCTATGTTTACTGTAGATAGATGGCTCGTGCTGTTGTTCCGTTGAATTTTAATGCGTTCCTTGAGAAAGCAAAGTTGAAAGATGATGGTAGCAATTACACGGACTGGGTCCATAACCTGAGGATTATCCTCATTGCCGCACAGAAGAATTACGTCCTGGAAGCACCGCTGGGTGCTGTGGACTGTCTTTGATGTAACCGATTTACGTTAAGAACGTCTGGCAGAGCAAAGCTGATGAATACTCGATAGTTTAGTGTGCCATACTTTACGGCTTAGAACCGGGCCTTCAACGATGTTTTGAACGTCATGGAGCATATGAGATGTTCTAGGAGTTGAAGTTAATATTTCAAGCAAATGCCCGGATTGAGAGATATGAAGTCTCCAATAATTCTATAGCTGCAAGATGGAGGAGAATAGTTTTGTCAGTGAACACATACTCAAAATGTCTGGGTATAATAATCACTTGATTCAACTGGAGTTAATCTTCACGATGATAGTGTCATTGACAGAATTCTTCAATCATCGCCACCAAGCTACAAGAGCTTCGTGATGAACTATAATATGCAAGGGATGAACAAGTCTATTCCCGAGCTCTTTGCGATGCTAAAAGCCGCGGAGGTAGAAATCAAAAAGGAGCATCAAGTGTTGATGGTTAACAAGACCACCAGTTTCAAGAAAAAGGGCAAAGGGAAGAAAAAGGGGAACTTCCAGAAGAACAGCAAACAAGTTGTTGCTCAAGAGAAGAAACCCAAGTCTGGACCTAAGCATGAGATTGAGTGCTTCTATCGCAAAGCGCATCGACACCTTTGGAAGCGGAACTGCCCCAAGTATTTGGCGGATAAGAAGGATGGCAAGGTGAACAAAGGTATATGTGATATACATGTTATTGATGTGTACCTTACTAGAGCTCGTAGTAGCACCTGGGTATTTGATACTGGTTCTGTTGCTAATATTTGCAACTCGAAATAGTGACTACGGAATAAGCGAGCATTGGCCAAGGACGAGGTGACGATGCGCGTGGGAAACGGTTCCAAAGTCGATGTGATCGCGGTCGGCACGCTACCTCTACATCTAGCTTCGGGATTAGTTTTAGACCTAAATAATTGTTATTTGGTGCCGCCGTTAAGCATGAACATTATATCTGGATCTTGTTTGATGCGAGACGGTTATTCATTTAAGTCGAGAATAATGGTTGTTCTATTTACATGAATAATATCTTTTATGGTCATGCACCCTTGAAGAGTGGTCTATTTTTATTGAATCTCGATAGTAGTAATACACATATTCATAGTGTTGAAACCAAAAGATGCAGAGTTGATAATGATAGTGCAACTTATTTGTGGCACTGCCATTTAGGTCATATCGGTATAAAGCGCATGAAGAAACTCCATATTGATGGACTTTTGGAATCACCTGATTATGAATCACTTGGTGCTTGCGAACCGTGTCTCATGGGAAGGATGACAAAAACGCCGTTCTCCGGAACTATGGAGCGAGCAACTGATTTGTTGGAAATCATACATACTGATGTTTGTGGTCCAATGAATGTTGAGGCTCGCGGCGGGTATCGTTATTCTCACCTTCACAGATGATTTGAGCAGATATGGGTATATCTACTTAATGAAACACAAATCTGAAACGTTTGAAAAGTTAAAAGAATTTCAGAGTGAAGTGGAAAATCATCGTGACAAGAAAATAAAATTTCTACGGTCTGATCGTGGAGGAGAATATTTGAGTTCTGAGTTTGGTTTACATTTGAAACAATGCGGAATAGTTTTCAAGAACTCACGCCACCGGAACACCACAACGAAATGGTGTGTCCGAACGTCGTAATCGTACTTTACTAGATATGGTGCGATCTATGATGTCTCTTCTTGATTTACCGCTATCGCTTTTGGGGTTATGCTTTAGAGACGGCCGCATTCACGTTAAATAGGGCACCATCAAAATCCGTTAAGACAACGCCTTATGAACTGTGGTTTGGCAAGAAACCAAAGTTGTCGTTTCTTAAAGTTTGGGACTGCGATGCTTATGTGAAGAAACTTCAACCAGATAAGCTCGAACCCAAATCGGAGAAATGTGTCTTCATAGGATACCCAAAGGAGACTGTTGGGTACACCTTCTATCACAATCTGAAGGCAAGATTTTCGTTGCTAAATTCGGATCCTTTCTAGATAAAGAGTTTCTCTCAAAAGAAGTGAGTGGGAGGAAAGTAGAACTTGATGAGATAATCATGTCTGCTCCCTTATTGGAAAGTAGTTCATCACAAGAACTGGTTCCTGTGACAACTACACCAATTAGTGAGGAAGCTCATGATATTGATCATGAAACTTCAGATCAAGTCTCTACTGAACTTCGTAGGTCAACCAGAGTAAGATCCGCACTGTGAGTGGTACGGTAATCCTATTCGGAAGTCATGTTACTTGACCATGGCGAACCTACGAACTATGAGGAAGCCGATGATGAGCCTAGATTCCGCAAATGGCTAGAAGCCATGAAATCTGAGATGGGATCCATGTATGAGAACAAAGTATGGACTTTGGTTGACTTGCCCGATGATCGGCAAGCCATTGAGAATAAATGGATCTTTAAGAAGAAGACCGACGATGGTAATATAACTGTCTATAAAGCACGACTTGTTGCGAAAGGTTTTCGACAAGTTCAAGAGGTTGACTACGATGAGACTTTCTCACCCGTAGCGATGCTTAAGTCTGTCCGAATCATGTTAGCAATTGCTGCATTTTATGATTATGAAATTTGGCAAATGGATGTCAAAACTGCATTCTTGAATGGATTTCTAGAAGAAGAGTTGTATATGATGCAACCAGTGGGTTTTGTTGATCCAAAAGGGGCTAACAAAGTATGCAAGCTCCAGCGATCAATTTATGGTCAGTGCAAGCCTCTCGAGTTGGAATAAACGCTTTGATAGTGTGATCAAAGCATATGGTTTTATCTGAGACTTTTGGAGAAGCCTTTGTATTTACAAGAAAGTGAGTGGGAGCTCAGTAGCATTTACGATATTATATGTGGACGACATATTATTGATTGGAAATGATATAGAATTTCTGGATAGCATAAAAGGATACTTGAATAAAAGTTTTTCAATGAAAGACCTCGGTGAAGCTGCTTACATATTGAGCATCAAGATCTATAGAGATAGATCAAGACGCTTGATTGGACTTTCACAAAGCACATACCTTGATAAAGTTTTGAAAAAGTTCAAAATGGATCAGGCAAAGAAAGGATTCTTACCTGTATTACAAGGTGTGAAATTGAGTCAAACTCAATGCCCGATCACAGCAGAAGATAGAGATAAAATGGAAGATGTTCCCTATGCTTCAGCCATAGGCTCTATCATGTATGCAATGCTGTGTACCAGACCTGACGTATGCTTAGCAATAAGCTTGGCAGGAAGGTACCAAAGTAATCCAGGAATGGATCCTTTGGACAGCGGTCAAGAACATCCTGAAATACCCGAAAAGGACTAAGGATATGTTTCTCGTATATGGAGGTGACAAAGAGCTAGTCGTAAATGGTTACGTCGATGCAAGCTTTGACACCGATCGGGCGATTCTAAATCGCAAACCGGATCGTGTTTTATTAAACGGTGGAGCTGTTAGTTGGTGCAGTTCTAAACAAAGCGTCGTGGCGGGATCTACATGTGAAGCGGAGTACATAGCTACTTCGGAAGCAGCAAATGAAGGAGTCTGGATGAAAGAGTTCATTTCCGATCTAGGTGTCATACCTAGTGCATCGGGACCAATGAAGATCTTTGAGACAATACTAGTGCAATTGCCTTGGCAAAGGAATCCAGATTTCACAAGAGGACCAAGCACATCAAGAGACGCTTCAATTCCATCCGGGACCAAGTCCAGGTGGGAGACATAGAGATTTGCAAGATACATACGGCTCTGAATGTTGCAGACCCGTTGACTAAGCCTCTTCCACGAGCAAAACATGATCAAGCACCAAGACTCCATGGGTGTTAGAATCATTACTGTGTAATCTAGATTATTGACTCTAGTGCAAGTGGGAGACTGAAGGAAATATGCCCTAGAGGCAATAATAGAGTTATTATTTATTTCCTCATATCATGATAAATGTTTATTATTCATGCTAGAATTGTGTTAACCGGAAACATGATACATGTGTGAATACATAGACAAACATATAGTCACTAGTATGCCTCTACTTGACTAGCTCATTAATCAAAGATGGTTATGTTTCCTAACCATAGACATGTGTTGTTATTTGATTAATGGGATCACATCATTAGGAGAATGATGTGATTGACATGACCCATTCCGTTAGCCTCGCACTTGATCGTTTAGTATATTGCTATTGCTTTCTTCATGACCTATACATGTTCCTGTAACTATGAGATTATGCAACTCCCGTTTACGGAGGAACACTTTGGGTGCTACCAAACGTCACAACGTGAATCGGGTGATTATAAAGGAGTACTACAGTGTCTCCAAAGGTACATGTTGGGTTGGCGTATTTCGAGATTAGGTTTTGTCACTCCGATTGTCGGAGAGGTATCTCTGGGCCCTCTCGGTAATGCACATCACTATAAGCCTTGCAAGCAATGTAGCTAATGAGTTAGTTACGGAATGATGCATTACGTAACGAGTAAAGAGACTTGCCAAGATGCTTGAGATTGAACTAGGTATTGGATACCGACGATCAAATCTCCCAAGTAACATTCCGATGACAAAGGGAACAACGTATGTTGTTATGCGGTTTGACCGATAAAGATCTTCGTAGAATATGTAGGAGCCAATATGAGCATCCAGGTTCCGCTATTGGTTATTGACCGAGAATAGTTCTAGGTCATGTCTACATAGTTCTCGAACCCGTAGGGTCCGCACGCTTAACGTTACGATGACAGTTTTATTATGAGTTTATAAGTTTTGATGTACCGAAGATTGTTTGGAGTCCCGGATGTGATCACGGACATGACGAGGAGTCTCGAAATAGTCGAGACATAAAGATTGATATATTGGAAGCCTATATTTGGATATCGGAATGGTTCCGGGTGAAATCAGGATTTTCTTAACACCGGGGTTACCTGGAACCCTCCCGGGGATAATGGGCCTTAGTGGGCCATGAGGGAGAAGAGGAGGGCCGGCCAGGGCAGGCCGCCCCCTCCCCTAGTCCGAATAGGACAAGGAAGGAGGCGGCCCTTTCCTCTTTCCCTCCCCTTTCCTTCTCCAACAAGGCAGAGGGGAGTCCTACTCCCGGTGGGAGTAGGACTCCTCGGCGCACTTTGGGGCCGGCCGCACCTCCCCTCCCTCCTTTATATACGGGGCAGGGGGCACCCCATAACACACAAGTTGATCTACGGATCGTTCCTTAGCCGTGTGCGGTGCCCCTCCACCATATTCCACCTCGGTCATATCGTCATGAGTTTAGGCGAAGCCTGCGCGGTAGAGCATCATCATCGCCACCACGCCGTCGTCTTGTGGAACTTATCCCCGACACTTTGCTGGATCGGAGTTCGGGGATCGTCATCGAGCTGAACGTGTGCTGAACTCGGAGGTGTCGTACGTTCGGTACTTGGATCGGTCGGATCGTGAAGACGTATGACTACATCAACCCCGTTGTCATAACGCTTCCGCTTATGGTCTACGAGGGTACATGGACAATACTCTCCCCTCTCGTTGCTATGCCATCACCATGATCTTGCGTGTGCGTAGGAAATTTTTTGAAATTACTACGTTCCCCAACACCTTCGGCCTGACATTAAAGGTCTTCAGCCATAGGCCGAAGTGGGGCTGGATGCAGAGGAAGGCCTCGCACACGACGATAAACGCCGAGATGTTGAGGACGAAATTCGGGGCCAGGTCGTGGAAGTCCAGGCCGTAGTAGAACATGAGCCCCGGACAAATGGGTGAAGTGGAAAACCTAGTCCAAGGAGGAAGTGGGGAGAAACACCACCCTCTCATGGGGCCTGGGGTTGGAATGAGCTGCCCCGTCGGGCAGCTTTGTCTTGCCGATATCATTTGGACAAGTATCCAGCCTCCCGCAGTCTTGTGATGTGCCCCTCCATGACGGAGGAGGCCATCCCTCTGCCTCCCGCTCCTGACATGGTTGGAGAAGGTTGAGGAGGAATGTGCGAACTTGGGTGCTAGAGCTCGAGTCTTGGCGGAAATGGATGAGCAAAGGAGGAAGAAGGCGTGGGTGAAAAGGTGGATCCTTATCCCCTTATATGGACGGACGAAGCTATGCGTCCCCACCAACTGATAAAACTCGCTTATCTCCCAAGCGCCGTAATCAATGGCGCGGATGGGTTACCCACGTCCGTATTGATGAGAATCCCGGAATAAGGGGGCACGATCTATGCTTTGATAAGACGTGCCAAGGAAAACGCCTCGCTAAACGCGCTTAGGCGGAACGGTAAAAACGATTCATAAAAGACACGGCCGTGGTGTGATGTCACGCCGCGGAATACGTCAGCAGATCTATGCAAAAGTTATTCTCTCTACAAAGGCATGTGGAACTTGTTTTGCAAAGCCGACACTATCCTCGTGTTCAAAACCTTCGATGAAGTATTCGAGGAGGAACCCGCCTTGCAATGTCAAGACAATATGCGCCGGACTCGTCGTCATTGAAGCCTGGTTCAGGGGCTACTGAGGGAGTCCTGGACTAGGGGGTGTCCGGATAGCCGAACTATCATCACGGCCAGACTCCAAGACTATGAAGATACATACCATTGTAACCGACTCTGTGTAACCCTAACCTATCCGGTATCTATATAAACTGGAGGGTTTTAGTCCGTAGGACGAACAACAATCATACCATAGGATAGCTTCTAGGGTTTAGCCTCCTTGATCTCGTGGTAGATCTACTCTTGTACTACCCATATCATCAATATTAATCAAGCAGGAGTAGGGTATTACCTCCATCGAGAGGGCCCAACCTGGGTAAAAACATCGTGTCCCTCGTCTCCTGCTACCATCCGCCTAGACGCACAGTTCGGGACCCCCTACCCGAGATCCGCCGGTTTTGACACCGACAGCGCCTTCTCATTCCAATGAGTGGATGACATCTGTCCCAAATGTGAGCCGACATCGTGTTTCCTCCAGCCAATGATGATTTTACACGTGGAAAATCCCCATTGGTCGGGCTATTAACGGGTTATCGGATCCAAAACCCGACCCGATAGCTTAACGGGCGTTAGCTACGGTGGATGCCACGTGTCGGTCACCCTTGACGAAAGCACTTCTGTGACGCGTGATTTATCGTCATGGAAGTGGACACTTCCCTGATGATAATTTTCGTAATGTCATGGAACACTTCTACGACAGCACAGGTATGCTATCTTGATTATGTCATAAATTTGTCATGGATGTACACGACCTACTGTGACAAACACGTATCATCACGGAAGTGTATTTTTTTTGTAGTGAGTGATGGGTGTTCAAGCAGGCCGGCAAGTTAAATGCCGAACACAAGGACAAGGGGCTGCATAGTGATGACGAGGAGGAGCCCGGCCGCGAACACGGAGGATGTAAGAGGTTCCCCCCACAAGTGAAGACGGTGAACATGATATACGCAACCCACATTCCCAAGAAGGAATGGAAGCGTGCACTAAGGGACGTCTATGCGATGGAGGCTATCGCCCAAAAGTTCAACCCATGGTCCTCTTGACCGATCACCTTCGATCGAAGGGACCACCCCACTAGTATCCGTCATGGAGGATCCGCCGCATTAGTCCTAGACCCCATTATTGATGGATTTCACCTGACTCGAGTCCTCATGGACGGCGGCAGCAGCCTGAACCTGCTCTATCAGGATACAATGCGCAAAATGGGTATAGATTCCTCAAGGATCAAACCCACCAAAACCACCTTTAAGGGTGTCATCACAGGTGTAGAGGCCCATTGCACGGGCTCAATCACACTGGAAGTGGTCTTCGGATCTCCGGACAACTTCCGAAGCGAGGAGTTAATCTTCGATATCGTCCCATTCCGCAGTGGCAATCACGCACTCCTCGGGCGAACCGCATTTGCAAAATTCAATGTTGTACCGCGTTACGCATACCTCAAGCTCAAGATGCCAGGACCTAGGGGGTCATAATAGTCAATGGAAACACAAAACGCTCGCTCCGCATGGAGGAACACACAGCGGCCCTCGCAGCAGAAGCACAAAGCAACCTTTCAAGGCAAACCGCCAATTCGGCGATACAGCCCCCGGACACCGTCAAGTGAGTCCGGAGTAACCTGCAACAGGACCTAGCAATTCGGCCCCCGTCCTAGCCCCAGTCAAGCGACGAAATACGTGCCGCGTGTACATAATTACGCATTGAAAATACCATGGGCATAGGCGGGGGCACGACCAGGGCGCGTCCCGCAATGCGGCTAAACCGCCCTGGGGGCTGCATACCTTTATCATTTTTTCTCTCCCAGGACGTTACTCTCTGGAAGCCGTTTCCGGCAGTATGATGGTCGGACACATTACAGGAAGGAACAACCAAGGAGGCAAGAAGCTAAGTCGTACAAGGAAACCCCCAGGTGGTCTCTAATAACAATCGACATACCCGTTTTTTAATACCCATACGCAGCCTGCCCTTGGATAGGACATGTCAAATAGCCCTATTTTTTGCTTATTACACTACTTGTATCAATATGCTTCGACGTATTATTTAAATAACAATGCATAGCACTAGTCTATTATTGCATTATCTATCCCTTTTTCTTATATGTTTATTTATGACAATTTGCACTCGTACATTCGGGTACGACCAGTACGCCAGGGGCTTTCGTATACCCCATAATACGGCGTGAGAAGTCCGAACACTTTCGACAGTGTGGCACCCCGAACTTATAGCATTATATGCATCAGCTCCAATCATGTCTTGGGTCAATAGTTGGGTTTGCCCGGCTCCCATGTTTTGGTACCTTACGTTCCGCTATATCGGCTAAGGTAGCACCGAGAACTCTTGTGATTGTGTCCCGGTTCACGGGACGAGCACCTCAGTAGAGAAAGCCGAAAACTGACTGTCATGATAAGGCGAGAGCTGGTCGCTGTTCGAGAGGTCTCAAGTCCTTAAAGACTTCTTCCGCTTCGGGCGAGGAGTTGGCCTTGCCCGACTTAAGCGTATATAGCGCCCGAAATTCGGCCTTCCGAATACTAGGGGCTTCGCCAAAATTTAAAATTGTAGACTTCTATGGCTAAGTGAGGGTGATAAAGCCTTATAGTCCGATTGCCTGGTTCGTTGTGTTGAACACCTCCCTCGACGGACCCAAAATTGGGATAAAGAGTGCTCAGGTTTATCCCGAACACCTTAGTACTAGTTACATGGGGGCAGAAGCCGACGACTGGCCAACCCTCAGATTTTATAAACGGCCACACAGAAAGTAATATTTTAAATTCAAAAAGCGTTGCATAGGGCAAATGAACTAGTTTCACATTACAGGATCACATGAGCATGTTCATTCAAAAATTACATTCCTCCGCCACAAGGCGGGAACCCTTCAGGACACTGTCATAATACATCTCGGGGCGGCGATGCTCCTTGCCCTCCGGCGGCCCCTCCTTCACCAGCATCACGGCGTCCAGCTTCGCTCAGTGAACCTTCGCCTGGGCAAAAGCCCTGCAAGCGCCCTCGATGCAGACGAACCGCTTGATGACTTCAAGCCGTGGGCAGGCATCCACAAGCCGCCTCACTAGACCGAAGTAGCTGTTATGCAGGGGACCGCCAGGCCACATCCGGACTATAAGGCCCTTCATGGCCTGCTCGGCCGCCTTGTGAAGCTCGACCAGTTGCTTCAGCTGGTCGCTTAAGGGCATTGGGTGTTCGGTCCCAGTATACTGAGACCAGAACAACTTTTCCGTTGAACTCCCATCCTCAGCTCGGTAAAATTCCGCGGCGTCCAGCACACTGTGGGGAAGATCTGCGAACGCTCCTGGAGAGCTCCGAACTCGGGTAAGTAAAAGGAAAGTTTCCTTCACATGCTTGCTTTGCATAATGAATACCTTACCCGCTGCTATCTTCTTAACCGCCTCAATCTCCTGGAGGGCCTTTTGGGCTTCGGCTTTGGCATGCTTCACGCTTTCGAGGGCCTTCGCAAGCTCGGACTCTCACGTCTTAGAGTCAAGATCCAAGAACTCGTGCTTCTTGACGAGAGCCTGGAGCTCTTGCTGCACCTCGCCTACTCGGGCCTTTTGTTTTTCCTGCTCGACGCGTTCCTTGGCCGCTTTGTTTTCGGCCTCGGACAGCGCCTTCTTCAGGGTCGCCACTTCGGTCGTGGCTCCTGGAAAATTCATGATGATCCTATTATTTTACAACCAACTTTCTTTTTAATATACATGGACAAGGTATCGCTTACCTTTGCTCTCCTCGACCTGCCTCTTGGCAAGGCCGAGCTCTTCCTCGGACCGCTCAAGGTCACCTTGATCTGCAGCGACCTCCGCATGAAAGTCTGGGCGGCAGCCAATAAGCGTGCATATGCACATAGACATATTCTGATTAAACTCCTCAGTCTTGATTTGATCCTCTATTCGGCCTTCCTTCACGAACGCTAAATAGAGCATTAGGGGCTACTGTCTATGCGGTAATATTTTCCTATATTTTCAACTTACCTCAAAGCCTGTTAGTAGGCTGGAACAAGCTTCAGTTAGCCTGCTCCTCGCGGACTGAACCTTCTCGATCACCGCACTCATGATAGTGCGGTGCTCTTTGTTGATGGAAGCACCGCGAAGCGCTTCCAACAAGTTGTCCGGTGCCTCCGGATGGACAGAGGCCGCCGGCACGGGCGGCTTGCCCCTCTTCACGGGGGCTCGCCTGCCAGAGTCCAGAACCATCGGAGGTTCCGGCGCAGTGTTTGGCTGAGTGCCAAACTTGGAGCCCATGGGAGCCTTGCTCCCTTTGCGCCCAGGATCCGGAAGGTCGCCTCGAGGCGCCTCTAGGACTACCTCCCCTCGGCTAGGTGCCTTTTGAGACAACACCTCGACGTTGTCCGTAGGGCAAGGGGTGGAGGCTGTCGGAAGTGAACCGCTACTCATATCCGACGGGTCCAAAGAACCGTCCGACGAAGATACGTCGATACTGGCTCGGGACGGACTGCATAATCATATTCAGCGTAAGGAGAAGTGGTGCAATAAAAGCATACCATGAATTACTATGGTATCCAGATACTTACGACTTCGCCAGGGGCTTGTTCCTGGGCAACCAATCGTCGTCACTCTAGGCGGTGGTCGTGGAGCAGTCCGGAAGGAGGGTCCTTCCCTTCTTGGACCCTTCGGCCTCCCCGGTTGGGGCGGCCTTCCTTTTCTTGTCTCCCCCGGCTGGAGGGGGGAGAACTTTCCTCTTCCTCATCCTCGTTTTCGTGGGAGGAGTGCGCTTCGGAGTTATCGGACGATGAGTCCGATATAACCCTGCGCCGGAGACCTTATCGGGTCCCCATGGCCTTCTTCTTGGCCTTCTTCACCGGCACCTCGTAAGGCGCCGGAACCAGCATCTCCGTTAGGAGAGCGTCTGCAGGATCCTCAGGCAGAGGGGCTGGGCAATCGATCTGCCACGCTGTCTCTACCCAGTCCTGTTAATGGCATGGAAGCTTAGATCCCACACATGATTAAAACTGAGGAAAATAAACATCATGTGCGATAGAAAAACTTACCGGATTGGAATGGCGCTTTGCGCTGAGTCAGCGGTCTTCAGTAAGGGGAGGAGGTACCTCGGCACCCTTGAACAGCACCTTCCAGATGTCCTTGTGCGTCGTATCAAAGAGCTTTTGCAGCGTCTGGTGCTTGGCCGGGTCGAACTCCCACAAATTGAATGCCCGTTGTTGACATGGGAGGATCCGGCGGAAGAGCATGACCTGGACCACGTTGACGAGCTTGATTTTCTTGCTCATCATGTTCTTGATGCAGGTCTGGAGTCCGGTCAGCTCTACTGGGGAACCCCAGGATAGGCCCTTCTCTTTCCAGGAGGTGAGCCGTGTGGCGATTCCGGATCGAAATTCGGGGGCCGCCACCCAGTTGGTGTCGCGCGGCTTGGTGATGTAGAACCACCCCGATTGCTGATACGTCTCCGTCGTATCTACTTTTCCAAACACTTTTGCCCTTGTTTTGGACTCTAACTTGTATGAGTTGAATGGAACTAACCCGGACTGATACTGTTTTCAGCAGAATTGCCATGGTGTTGTTTTATGTGCAGCAAACAAAAGTTCTCGGAATGACATGAAACTCCACGAGATGTCTTATAAAAAATAAAAAAAAATCCTCGCCAAAGATGAAGACCAGGGGGCCCACACCCTGTCCACGAGGGTGCCCCCCCTAGGGTGCGCCCCCTACCTCGTGGGCCCCCTGGAGCCCCTCCGACGCCAACTCCAACTCCATATATTGGCTTTCGGGGAGAAAAAAATCAGAGAGAAAGTTTCATCACGTTTTACGATACGGAGCCGCTGCCAAGCCCTAATCTCTCTCGGGAGGGCTGATCTGGAGTCTGTTCGGGGCTCCGGAGAGGGGGATTCGTCGTCGTCGTCATCATCAACCATCCTCCATCACAAATTTCATGATGCTCACTGTCGTGCGTGAGTAATTCCATCATAGGCTTGCTGGACGGTGATGGGTTGGATGAAATTTATCATGTAATCGAGTTAGTTTTGTTAGGGTTTGATCCCTAGTATCCACTATATTCTGAGATTGATGTTGCTATGACTTTGCTATGCTTAATGCTTGTCACTAGGGCCCGAGTGCCATGATTTCAGATCTGAACCTATTATGTTTTCATGAATATATGTGTGTTCTCGATCCTATCTTGCAAGTCTATAGTCACCTACTATGTGTTATGATCCGGCAACCCCAGTGACAATAATCGGGACCACTCCCGTGATGACCATAGTTTGAGGAGTTCATGTATTCACTATGTGCTAATGCTTTGTTCCGGTTCTCTATTAAAAGGAGGCCTTAATATCCCTTAGTTTCCAATAGGACCCGCTGCCACGGGAGGGTAGGACAAAACATGTCATGCAAGTTCTTTTCCATAAGCACGTATGACTATATTCAGAATACATGCCTACATTACATTGATGAATTGGAGCTAGTTCTGTGTCACCCTATGTTATGATTGTTACATGACGAACCGCATCCGACATAATTATCCATCACTAATCCGGTGCCTACGAGCTTTCCATATACTGGTTCTTGCTTATTTACTTTTCCATTGCTACTGTTACAATCACTACAAAAATACCAAAAACATTACTTTTGCTGTTTTTACTTTTGTTACCGTTACCACCACTATCATATTACTTTGCTACTAAACACTTTGCCGCAGATACTAAGTTTCGAGGTGTGGTTGAATTGACAACTCAGCTGCTAATACTTGAGAATATTCTTTGGCTCCCCTTGTGTCGAATCAACAAATTTGGGTTGAATACTCTACCCTCGAAAACTATGCGATCCCCTATACTTGTGGGTTATCAAGACCTTTTTTACAAGGCGCCGTTGCCGGGGAGCATAGCTCTATTCTTTGAGTCACTTGGGATTTATATCTGCTGGACACTATGAAGAATTTGAAAGATGATCAAACTACTATTTTGCCCTCAACTACGAGGGGTGGTAAGGAACTGCCACCTAGCTCTGCACTTGATTCACCTTTTGTTATTAGTAAGCTTGCGACACCTAAACCTGCTACTGCTATGAATTCTGATATGTCGCATGTTATTGATGATGCCACTTCTGCTATGCATGATACTTATGATGAAACTACTTCTATGCTTGATACTCACTGTGCCTTGGTGAATTTCTTGATGAGCAAATTGCTAGATCTAGAGAAAGAGAAATTATCGAACCTGAATACGATGATGTTAGTGATGATGATAATATGACTGCTATTCCTGAGGGCTATCTTTTCGATGCTGAATCTTCTGCAGCCATTCTTGCTTGCCAGGATAGATATGAACTTAAGAGGTTGCTAGTTAAATGGAGTAAAGAATCTTTAGAGATAGAATGAGACCCGACCCTGCTTTTGCTACTTCACCTATCTGTGTTCCCGATAAGGATTATTATGATTTTTCTGTTGATCCAGATATAATTACTTTGGTTGAATCTGATCCTTTTTATGGCTATGAATCAGAAACTGTTGTGGCACATCTTACTAAGTTAAATGATATAGCTGCCCTGTTTACTAATAATGAGAGATCGCGCTACCTTTATTTACTCAAAATATTTCCGTTCTCATTAAAGGGTGATGCTAAGATATGGTTTAATTCTCTTGATCTTGGTTGTGTGCAAAGTCCCCTGTGATATGATTTATTACTTCTACGCTAAATATTTCCCTGCTCATAAGAAACAAGCTGCTTTGAGGGAAATATACAACTTTGTGCAAATTGAAGAAGAAAGTCTCCCACAAGCTCGGGGGAGGCTTCTCAAGTTACTTAATGCTTTGCCTGATCATCCTCTTAAGAAACCTGAAATATTTGATATCTTTTATAATGGACTAACTGATGCTTCCGGAGATTACCTGGATAGTTGTGTTGGTTCTCTTTCCAGGGAAAGAACACCGGATGAAGCTGAAATTCTATTGAATAATATGTTGGCAAATGAAAATAATTGGGCACCTCCTGAACCAGCTCCAGAGCCACCATTCGAGCCTATTCCTAAACCAACTCCAAAGAAGAGAGGTGTTCTATTTCTCATTCCAAGATATGCAAGAGGCAAAGAAATCTATGAAAGAAAAAGGTATTAAAGCTAAAGATGTTAAGAATTTACCTCCTATTGAAGAAATACATGGTCTTAATTTACCGCCTGTTGAAGAAGTATATGATCTCAATTCTTTATTCACTAAATAACCTCCTGATCCCGATATCCCGACACATGTAGTAAAGGTAAATTCTCTCTGTAGATATGATAAAGCTGAAGTCCCTCCTACTAAAATTGCTAGTCAGTGCTTGGATGAGTTTGATGACTTTATGTTTAAGCAAGATGACTTTAATGCTTATTTTGGTAGACAATTAAAACAGAATACCTTTATGATTAAAAGCTTGGGTGATTATATGGCTGATATTAGAGGTGAACTTAAACTTGTTAGCAAACATGCTTCTATGGTTACCACTCAAGTAGAACAAGTACTTAAAGCTCGTAAAGAAGTGCTTGATGAAATGAATAGTAAGAAAATGATTATGCTGTTAGAGTGGCTACTAGAACTGGTAGAATGACTCAGGAACCTTTGTATCCTGAAGGCCACCCTAAGAGAATCGAGCAAGATTCTTAGAGAAATAATATTGATATACCTAGTTCTTCTAAAAGGAAGAAAAAGAAAAATGCTAGGACGTTGCAAACTTCTAGTGAACCTATTGCTGAACCACCTGAGAATCCAAATGATATCTCTGCTTACGATGTCAAACACAATCTGGTAATGAACATGAACCTAGTGAAAATGTTAATGATGATGTTCATGATGATGCTCAACCTAGTAATGATAATGAAGGAGAAGTTGAACCTGCTGTTGATCTTGATAACCCACAATCAAAGAATCAACGTTATGATAAAAGAGACTTTGTTGCTAGGAAACATGGTAAAGAAAGAGGACCATGGGTTCAGAAACCCACGCCTTTTCCTCCGAAACCATCCAAGAAAAAGGATGATGAGGATTTTGAGCGCTTTGCTGAAATGATTAGACCCATCTTTTTGCGTATGCGATTAACTGATGTGCTCAAAACAAATCCTTATGCTAAGTATATGAAGGATATCATAACAAATAAAAGAAAGATACCTGAAGCTGAAATTCCACCATGCTTGCTAATTATACTTTTAAGGGTGGAATACCAAAGAAACTTGGAGATCCAGGAGTACCTACTATACCATGCTCCATTAAGAGAAATTATGTTAAAACTGCTTTATGTGATCTTGGAGCCGGTGTTAGTGTTATGCCTCTCTTTATATCGTAGACTTGACTTGAATAAGTTGACACCTACTGAAATATCTTTGTAAATGGCTGATAAATCAACTGCTATACCTGTTGGTATTTGTGAGGATGTGCCTGTCGTGGTTGCAAACGTTACTATTTTAACGGACTTTGTTATTCTTGATATTCCCGAGGATGATAGTATGTCTATTATTCTTGGAAGACCTTTCCTTAATACTGTAGGGGCTGTTATTGATTGCAACAAAGGCAATGCCACTTTTCATGTTAATGGTAATGAGCACACGGTACACTTTCCGAGGAAACAACCTCAAGTTTATAGTATCAACTCTATTGGAAAAATTCCATCGATTATATTTGGAGGTTTTGAATTTCCTCTTCCTACTGTCAAGAAGAAATATGATATACTTATTATTGGGGATGTCCATATCCCGTTGAGGTAACATAGTGTTATTCAAATTTCTCCGGTTTCATGTTAATCGAATGACTTTGTTAACAAGACTTGATCAACCTTGTTAGTGGATTCCTTTTGATGAGCATGAGATGGATGAAACTAGAAGCACAACCTTCTGCACCCTCTTTATATTCTCTGTTATTTAGTAAAAATAAAGTAAAATAGTATTTTTCTGTCTCTCGACTTATCCGTGCAATATAAAAATATCCCGAAAATAAAAGTCCTCAGAATGCCATGCTAATTTAATATGATTTTTTCGGGAATATTTGAGGATTTACTATGCAAAAATTACCGCGGGGGGAGCTGCCACTTGGCCACGAGGGTGGAGGGTGCGCCCCCCTGCCTCGTGGGTCCACGGTGGCCCTCCTCCACTTATCTGTGCACCCATCTTCTTCCTCTGTCTCACACAAACCCAAAAAACCAACTCAAGCTCGTGTTCCAGCCACATTTGCTGTGATTTTCGATCTCCTTGCTCAAAGCACCTCTCGCAAAACAGCTTGGGGAGATTGTTCCTTGGTATGTGACTCCTCCATTGGTCCAACTAGTTTTTGTTCTAGTGCTTTATTCTTTGCAAATTTGTGCTGCATAGGTGACCATGTTCTTGAGCTTGCATGTCAAGTTTATATGGTTCCAAGTAGTTCTAATGCTAGATATATGCTCTAGGCACTTGTATGAGTAGTTGCTATCAGTTTTATTGAAGTTGGTTCACTTTTGTTTGAAGTTACTAAAAATTTCAGAATTATTTTTTAGAGAAAATAATATGCTTAGGAAGATGTTCCAAGGTGGTTCTTCAAAGAAGCAAGGTCACAGACTTGCAATGCGTGATGCTGACGAGGAACGACCAAGAGACGCTCTTGTGAGGCCCTGTGAATGGCCTTCTGAAAATTTTATGGATCAAGCGGGAATTAAAGAAGAATTTAACGCATATTTGCGTATCGCCGTCTTGAGGACTTTCAAGGCTGACAAATGCCCCCAAAGATCGTGACCTCACAAGTTCATTTGTGGGGAGGTTTGAGTTTTCATCTTCGTAATTCTCCTTCACCATGTTTGACCTTTATGACAAATCTTATACCATGGACTTAGAGGATTTCACTCTTGCATGCAAACTTCCATCTTGGGGTAGTATCAGGGATCCCCCTAAATCTGAATATAGAGACCTTCTTGCTAGAATAACTGTGGGGGAATCTAGGGATATAACGCAAGCTACTATAGGGAGCATTCACTTTCCTGCTATACATTATTTTGCTCTCTTCATAGGTAGATGCATAAATGCTAAGGATGAAGCATGTCACATGTGTGCCCCTGATCTCGATATTCTCGGAAGTCTTTGTGTTAGGGGACCAATCTTATCATATGGGAGCCATTGTAGCTCGTAGGTTGCATCTTAATAGACATAACGGAGATTTCTTTGGAGAAATTTATGCAACCCGCTTAGCTAATTTTCTTGATATAGACATTCGTGAGGGTGATATGGAGTTACCCCCTACTTATTTAGATTTTGATTCTATGGTTTCCCACTAGTTTGTTGAGAGGATCGGACCACCTCTCCAAAGATGTCGACTAATCTTTAACAAACGGCATGTTGTCCATATTACTCTTCCTGCTCCTACTTCTTTGATTTTCAGACGAGAGGAAGATATATTATTACCAAAGAGGAGGCAGATGAGTACGAGAGGAGAGCGGAGGTGGCTCGACGCCACGCTGCAGCTCAGGAGGCGATAGCCGCTGCATCACAAGACGACCCAGCTACAATTTACGGGTATCAGCCGGGCTATCCCTGGCAATAGACCAACTTAGGCCAAAAGCCTAAGCTTGGGGGAGTACGTATTTCCCACCGACATTACATTTATGTTCACACACACTCATTGCTAGATGTCGGTGCTCATACTCTTTCACTGTAATATCCATGCTAGTTTATTTTATTTTTCCTGCTTTCTTCTTGTGTGTTTAATAAACCTTAAGAAAAACAAAAAATTAGTAGTAGTTTATTTCTTTGCTGTAGTAATTAAAAAGAAAACCCAAAAATATTTCCCGTTCTTCTTTTGCTTGTTGGGAGCTTTCCGTGTAAATAGTTTTTATTTCTTTTCCTTTCTTTGGGGGTCGAGAAGACTATATTGAAAATGCTTAGTGGCTCTCATATGCATGGTTGTTTATTTAACTTAGAGCCCATATTACTTGTCTTCTCTCTTGAGTTGAATGCTCGCATATTCCAGCTTAGTCCAATGCACGTGCACTCTTATTATTATACACTTCGTTCGGTCGTGCAAGTGAAAGGCAATTATGATGATATATGATGGACTTATTCGGATGAGAAAAGCTAGTATGAACTCGACCTCTCTTGTTTTTGTAAATATGATGATTCATCATTCCTGAGTCAGCTATTATGAAGTAAACATATTTGCAATGACATTTAGAGATTATAGTTGCTTGTGCCATGCTTGATTAGCTATGAGTTATAATGATTTACCTTGCGTGCCAACATGCTATTAGAATGATTATGATGTGGTGTGATGGGATGGTATCCTCCTTTAAATGAATTGAGTGACTCGAC
Organism: Aegilops bicornis; assembly: GCA_021605145.1. Lineage (NCBI taxonomy): Eukaryota > Viridiplantae > Streptophyta > Magnoliopsida > Poales > Poaceae > Aegilops > Aegilops bicornis. Next base: position 402,912,553 of record CM038671.1, on the reverse strand, counting down.
TTGGCACATGTTTACGCATGTAGCTGAATCAAATCAACATAGCCTTCATGATATTTATGTTCATGGTGGAATATATCCTACTCATGCTTGTATTCGGTGTAAATTAATTTTAATGCATGTTTACGACTGTTGTCGCTCCCTCAGTTGGTCGCTTCCCAGTATTTTGCTAGCCTTCACCTGTACTAAGCGGGAATACTGCTTGTGCATCCAAACTCCTTAAACCCCAAAGTTATGCCATATGAGTCCACTATACCTTCCTACATGCAGTATTTACCTGCCGTTCCAAGTAAATTTGCATGTGCCAAACTCTAAACCTTCAAATAAACATTCTGTTTTGCATGCTCGAATAGCTCATATATCAACTAGTGCTGCCCTTATCTTCCGTGTTAGGCGGGTTATTCTCAAGAAGAGTGGACTCCGCTCCTCATTCACGAGAAAATGGCTGGTAACCGGGATGCCCAGTCCCATGCTTTATGCAAACTAAATCAAAATAACTGCAAACAAAACTCCCCCTAGGACCCATTGAATGTTGCAGGCACTCGTTGTTTCAAGCAAGCCATGGATTGATGCTTGTGGAGGAGGGGGGTATAAACTTTACCATTCTGTTTGGGAACCGCCTATAATTTGTTTAGCATGGAAGATATTATCATCTCTTAGTTGTTATGTTGACAATGAGCGTATGCCGCTCAAAATATAATTTATCTCTATTTCAAAATCGAGCTCTGGCACCTCTACAAATCCTTGCTTCCCTCCGCGAAGGGCCTATCTATTTACTTTTATGTTGAGTCATCACCCTTCTTATTAAAAAGCACCCGCTGGAGAGCACACTCTCGTTTGCATTCAATATAATTGGTTAATATTGGGTATGACTTGACTGGATCTCTTTTACCATGAATTACAATGTTTAGTCACTCCTTGATCTTTAAAGGTGCTCTGCATTTATGTTTTGCGGTCCCAGAAAGGGCTAGCGAGATACCATTTTGTTATATCATGTTATGATTATTTTGAGAAAGTGTTGTCATCCGAGTTTTATTATTATGGCTCGCTAGCTGATTATGCTATTGATATGAGTAATTATGAGACCTACATGTTATTGTGAGTATGGTTAGTTCATAATATTTGCTGAAACTTGAATGTCGGCTTTTCATGTTTACAACAACAAGAGCAAACAGAGTTTGTAAAAGTTTTTCTTTTTCTCTTCAGTTTGTCAACTGAATTGCTTGAGGACAAGCAAGGGTTTAAGCTTGGGGAGTTGATACGTCTCCGTCAGATCTACTTTTCCAAACACTTTTGCCCTTGTTTTGGACTCTAACTTATGATTTGAATGGAACTAACCTGCATCGACGCTGTTTTCAGCAGAATTGCCATGGTGTTATTTTATGTGCAGAAAACAAAAGTTCTCGGAATGACCTGAAACTCCACGGGATGTCTTATAAAAAATAAAAAAAATCCTCGCCAAAGATGAAAACCAGGGGGCCCACACCCTGTCACAGGGTGGGGCGCCCCCTAGGGCGCGCCCCCCTACCTCGTGGGCCCCCTGGAGCCCCTCCGACGCCAACTCCAACTCCATATATTGGCTTTCGGGGAGAAAAAAATCAGAGAGAAAGTTTCATCATGTTTTACGATACGGAGCCGCCGCCAAGCCCTAATCTCTCTTGGGAGGGCTGATCTGGAGTCCGGTCGGGGCTCAAGAGGGGATTCGTCATTGTCGTCATCATCAACCATCCTCCATCACCAATTTCATGATGCTCACCGTATGCGTGAGTAATTCCATCGTAGGCTTGCTGGACGGTGATGGGTTGGATGAGATTTATCATGTAATCGAGTTAGTTTTGTTAGGGTTTGATCCCGAGTATCCACTATGTTCTGAGATCGATGTTGCTACGACTTTGCTATGCTTAATGCTTGTCACTAGGGCCCGAGTGCCATGATTTCATATCTGAACCTATTATGTTTTCATGAATATATGTGTGTTCTTGATCCTATCTTGCAAGTCTATAGTCACCTACTATGTGTTAGGATCCGCAACCCCAAGTGACAATAATCGGGACCACTCCGGTGATGACCATAGTTTGAGGAGTTCATGTATTCACTATGTGCTAATGCTTTGTTCCAGCTTCTCTATTAAAAGGAGGCCTTAATATCCCTTAGTTTCCAATAGGACCCGCTGCCACGGGAGGGTAGGACAAAAGATGTCATGCAAGTTCTTTTCCATAAGCACGTATGACTATATTCGAATACATGCCTACATTACATTGTTGAATTGGAGCTAGTTCTGTGTCACCCTATGTTATGATCATACATGACGAACCGCATCCGGCATAATTATCCATCGCTAATCCGGTGCCTACGAGCTTTCCATATACTGGTTCTCGCTTATTTACTTTTCCGTTGCTACTGTTACAATCACTACAAAAATACCAAAAACATTACTTTTGCTGTCTTTACTTTTGTTACCGTTACCACCACTATCATATTACTTTGCTACTAAACACTTTGCTACAGATACTAAGTTTCCAGGTGTGGTTGAACTGACAACTCAGCTGCTAATACTTGAGAATATTCTTTGGCTCCCCTTGTGTCGAATCAACAAATTTGGGTTGAATACTCTACCCTCGAAAACTGTTGCGATCCCCTATACTTGTGGGTTATCAATTGCCACCCCTTTATGGTCTCCACATAGGAGCCCTCGAGCCAGGGGACATTAGGCATTTTGCCCACCACGGCGCCTCCGCACTCTGCTTGCTGGCCGACCACCACCTTCGGTTTAACATTGAAGGTCTTCAGCCACAGGCCGAAGTGGGGCCTGATGCAGAGGAAGGCCTCGCACACGACGATAAACTCTGAGATGTTGAGGATGAAATTGGGGGCCAGATCGTGAAAGTCCAGCCCGTAGTAGAACATGAGCCCGCGGACAAATGGGTGGAGGGGAAATCCCAGTCCGCGGACAAAATGCGTGAGGAAAACCACCCTCTCATGGGGTTTCGGCGTGGGGATGAGCTGCCCCGCATCTGGCAGCCGGTGTACGATGTCCGCGGCTAGATATCCGGCTTCCTGTAGCTTTGTGACGTTCTCCTCTGTGACGGAGGAGACCATCCACTTGCCTCCCACTCCGGACATGCTTGGAGTGGTTTGAGGAGAAAGGCGACAACTTGGGCGTTGGAGCTCGAGTGCGCGAGAATGGATAAGCAAGGGGGAAGAAGGCGTGGGTAAAAAAGGGTGAATCCTTGTCCCTATATAGGGGCGGAGGAGGCGATGTGCCTCCCCACTCACCTGATAAAACCTCTTATTCCCCAAGCGCCGTAATTGATGGCGCGGTTGGGTTACCCACACCCGTATTGATGAGAATCCCGTGATAAGGGGACACGATCTCTACTTCGACAAGACGTGCCAGGGAAACCGCCTCGCGATATGTGCGGGGGATGGTTGAGAGAAACGGTTCGAATAATGACCGGAGTATTCGGAGGAAGAACCCGCCTTGCAATGCCGAAGACACATCTGCGCGCCGGACTCATCATCATAGAAGCCTGGTTCAGGGGCTACTGAGGGAATCCTGGATTAGGGGGTCTCCGGACAGCCGGACTATATCCTTTGGCCGGACTGTTGGACTATGAAGATAAAAGAGTGAAGACTTCGTCCGTGTCCGGATGGGACTCTCCTTGGCGTGGAAGGCAAGCTTGGCAATATGGATATGCAGATCTCCTCCCTTGTAACCGACTCTGTGTAACCCTAGCCCCCTCCGGTGTCTATATAAACCAGAGGATTTAGTCTGTAGGACAACAACAATCATACCATAGGCTAGCTTCTAGGGTTTAGCCTCTACGATCTCGTGGTAGATCAACTCTTGTAATACTCATATCATCAAGATCAATCAAGCAGGAAGTAGGGTATTACCTCCATTGAGAGGGCCCGAACCTGGGTAAACATTGTGTCCCCCGCCTCCTGTTACCATCCGCCTTAGACGCACAGTTCGGGACCCCCTACCCGAGATCCGCCGGTTTTGACACCAACACTCTCCCTGACAGCTGAGACCCACCAGCTACATATTCGCACGCAAGGAAGTGCGTCCTTATTACACGCAAAAAAATGATTCCCCCCAGACAGCTGGGACCCAGCAGCAATATCTTCTCATGCAAGGAAGTGCGTCCTTATCCTCCCCGACAGCTGGGACCCACCCGGTCGAAGCATACGTAGTGTTTGTATGTCTTGTCGCGAACGTGTGCGTACATACAGGTCGACCGGTCGCTCTGCAACGATGAAACGTGGCCGAGTAAGTAGCAACACATGTCATAGTAGAGCCCCCCACGTAGCAGTTCAGGTTGTCCCGTCTAAACTGTGTACACGTACATATAGCCACACGCCAAAAAATACGACCACGTACGTACATATGAGTGGGGTCTCGTAACGCGTACTCGCGCATATGGACGGCCAGGGCTAGTGTACATGGAGAGGCAATGGATGGCGGCGACGTTGTCTTGTTCATCTCGGCTAAGCGGCTGGGTCAGAATGGAGGAAACAACGTCGTGTTCACCGAGAGCCAAGTGACTGGGTCGGAACGCATCCTATTCATCGGGAGGCAACAGACTGGGCCGGAATGCGTGTTGTTCATCGGGAGCCAACCGGCTTGGACGGAACAGCCGAAACGAGGCCTGTCGTACCGCAGAACATAGGAAATGGCCTTGTGTTCGACCGCCTAAGGTCGAAACGGGATCCTGGAGGGGTCTGGCATACCGCAAAACGGAGGAAACAAACTTCTCTTCGACATTCTACGGTCAAAACGGGGTCCTGTTGATCGGGAGGGGTGTGGCGTACCGCAAAACAGAGGAAACAGACTTCTCTTCGACCTCATACGGTCAAAACGGGGGGTCCTGTTCAACGGGAGGGGTGTGGCGTACCAAAAAACGGGACTCCACGGGCTACTGTTCATCCACCCTCTACTGCCTCGCTCCAGCCTCCACGGGCTACTATTCATCCACCGTCAACCTCCTCCAGCCTTCACCTGCGACTGTTCATCCACGGCGACTCTCTCCTTCCTCCACCAGCTACTGTTCATCCACGGGCTCCTGTTCATCCAGCCTCCACTGGCTACTGTTCAACCAGCCCTCCACCGGCTGCTATTCAATCAGCCCTCCACGGGGTCCTATTCATCCACCACCAACCGGCTCAATTGGGGTCCTATTCATCCAGTGGCAGCGGCCTCTACTACCACGGGATCCTGTTCATCCAACCCCCACCGGGAACTATTCATCCAACCCCCAACAACACTCACTATTCATCAAGAGGCAGCTGGTTCGATCGGCTTCAGTTAGCAGCAGTAGCGAAAGAATCGCTCGATCGAGTTCAGTTAACAGCAATATCGATCAATCGCTCGGGTTCAGTAACGCGTAGCCTACAGTGCAATCGCTCGGGTTCCGTAGGCGAATGCCTCACTTGGGTTCATTTAGAGCCCAACGCCTCGCACCCACGCGCGTACGTGTATGAGAGAAACGCTCAATCCCTCTGTGCATCGCTCCGCCTCGACCACCCACCGTAACCGGGAACTCCCCGATATTTTCCTCGCCCTCGCTTCTACCATGATTTTTTCCGTCATGGACGGCCCAAGGAATGTCATGCAGCTGCGTCTCCGGCCCACCCTAGACGAAGAGCCCATTTTCTGTCATGGTTTTTTGTCATAGAATTAGGAGCCCACCACATCTATGATGGTACCGGGTTTTGTCACAATTATCGTCATAGAAGTGTCATAAGCATGACAGAAAAAAATTCATTCAGCTCAAAATGTCACGGATGTCTTTTTTTGTAGTGAGTGTCAGCGTCCTGAGAACAGGGGTCCCCAGACTTGCCTCCCTGCGGCCCACTGCATGGCTTTGCCAGCGGCCCTGTACGACCCATCTTCACCAGCAAACATTCAAGACCCTCGCGAGGGGCCAAGCCTCGCAAGGCGGACGACACAAGACCCCCTCGGGGGCTTCCTCACCAGGTTAGCTCACGAGGGGCGGAGAGATCAAGGCAAGGGACACCTTGCGAGGTTCCTGTGATGCAAGCCATGACGACCGGAGCCAGGCGGGCGCCAGCGTGCGCAGTGTCCTCGTTTCCTCTTTGGTGCTAGAGGCAAGCTCATGCGGGGAGTCCTGAGGCATCAGGAAAAGGTTTCCATATCGGTGCAACGAGGCCAAGACCAGCAGGACGACAGGACGACAGGACGGAGGTCTCGTGGAGCCCAAGACATCGTCATCACCAGAGTCTTTGGCAGGCGAAGACCACCTTTAGTCAGGATAACTTGTACTAGTTGTCTCCCTTTGAATTTGGCCGTTGTTGGATCCCTTCCCGCTCAATATTTGGGGAGAGGACCAGGGCCTCTATAAATAGGACTAGCCACCACAGTAGGAGGCAACTCGAACCGATCCGAATCTGGATCTCATCCTGAACAGAGCCACCACCAAGCACAAGAACACCTCTCCTCAGGATGTTGTTCTTCCCTTGTAACTCTTCATCCTCAGCCCGAGAGGCAATCCACCACACCACACTGGAGTAGGGTATTACACCACATCGGTGGCCCGGACCAGTATAAATCTCGTGTCACTTGTGTTGCGGGTTCGTCGAGCTAGGCTTTGAGATCGCGGTGAGGCTGAGGGCATGATTAGGTAGGGAGAGATCTTCGTGCACACCCCAGTGTTCGAACCTCAAGGGTTTTGCCAGAACCCGAAGTCCGACAGTGAGTGTATCAAGATAAGTGTCGAGGCTAGTGTTCTTGAATTCCATGCCATTGTCGCTCCTGATGTGCTTGATCTTGATGCCATAGTTAGTCATGGCGCGATGGGCAAATCGTCTGAAGACATCCCGCACTTCAGTCTCGTAGAGGATTATGTGCACCCATGTATATCTAGGATAATCATCAACAATGACGAAGCCATAAAGATGTGTAGTGGTAGTAAGGGTAGAGTAGTGAGTGGGGCCACATAAGTCCATGTGTAACAGCTCAAAGGGACGTGATGTCGTCATGATTGTCTTCGAGGGATGTTTTTCCCTAGTCATCTTCTCGGCTTCATAAGTAACACATAGATGATCCTTCTTGAACTTGATGCCCTTGATGCCAATGATGTGCTTCTTCTTCACGAGAGAGTGCAAGTTCCTCATGACTGCATGCCCTAGCCTTCGATACCAAAGCCAACACTCTGAAGCTTTTGCTAGAAGACATATGATAAGTTGTGGTCCTGCGGAGAAATCTACCATATACAGATCACCTCTTCGATAACCTTCTAAGGCTAGAGATTTGTCAGAAGCCATAAGCACAAGGCAATGATATTTTCCAAATATCACAATCATGTCAAGATCACAAAGCATTGAGACAGACGTTAAGTTGTATCCAAGGGATTCAACAAGCATCACTTTATCCATGTGTTGATCCTTTGAGGTAGCAACTCTACCTGGGCCCAATACCTTGCTTTTCCCAGTGTCAGCGAATGTTATATGGCTCTTAGTAGATAGTTGAAGAGTTGAATCCATGAGAAGACTTCGATCACCAGTCATGTGGTTAGTGCATCCACTGTCCTTAATCCATTTAGTAGCTTTCAGAGTTGTACCCTACAGTGTAGTTAGTAGGATAGGCTTCACCAAGAGTATTGTGAAGCATAAACACTTGACGAACAAGCATACTATCAAAGTTAAGATTCTTGGATGGTAAGATGGGTTGTTCATCAAGAAATCCAGGGACGAAATATATGGTAAGACCATTCTGGCACTTTATCTTGCGTCCCACAAGATGTTTTAGGTCCCCAGCATTGTCTTCAGAAGTCAATGATTTTCGGCTGGAGACCCGACCCTGCAAGAGAAGTTAATTCTTCTTAACCACCCACATCTTAAGTGGTGGCTTAGAAGCAATGAGTCTAAGTGCATCTTCTGATAACTTTGGCTTTGGAGCCCTAGCAAATATTTTTGTAGGAGGTGAATAGTACTCAAAATAATATGCAGAAAAATTCTTTTTTTTGTGAACATAGCAGTTTGAAGAAACACACTCATACTCATGAGTCTAATGATAGTTTCCCTGCAAAACATTGGCGTTAGGGTGACCTTGTGAGGTCCTTTGTCTATATCAAGCCTTTGTGCCATATGAAGCCTTTGATCTGGGGTTTGTCATCTTCCCTTGTGGTCTCATGATGACATCATGAGAAGCTTCTCAAGACGGCTTTTAGGAACCCAGATCTTCTTCATAGGTGACCCATTCCTACAGTTAGTTCCAATAAACCTGGCAAACACTTCATTGTTCTGATTCTTGAACACTTTATAGTTTGAGTCAAATGACTCATCAATGATAATAGGGTTAGCACAGGTGAAGCCAGATAAGGTGGATGGATCCACTAAAGGACCTTTCACAGCAACCCATGTGGTTTGGGGGTACTGCTCAGGCTTCCAATAAGAACCATCAACATTCATTTTCCTGTCGAAATAAACACCCTCTTTCGTAGGGTTTCGGTTCGGAATCTGTTTCTTAAGGACGTCACATAGTGTCTGATGCCCTTTGAGGCTTTTGTACATGCCTATTTCAAGCAATGCCTTCAACCTGGCATACTCATCAACACTAGTAGTGGTATCCTCGGAAGAGGGGTTAGTTACCACATCAACGGTTGAAGATATTGCAACTTCAGAAGCAGTAGAACATTCAGCAATGGAGGTAGCATTGTCACGCTTAAGGCATTTTAAGCAAGGTGGCACAAAGTCTTCCTGAGCAGAACTGATCTCTTGAGCGAGAAGTGAATCGTTTTCTTTTTGAAGATCTTCACGAGATGCTCTTAGTTTCTCTAGATCTTTCTCTTTGAAGATAATCATAGGAAAGCTTTTCATTAGTAGCTGAGAGGGTTTCATGATGACTTTCAAGTTCCTCGTACTTAATGCGAAGATTCTTGATTTCTTCCATTAAGGATTGAGTTCGATTCATTTCCTCGTCCAACAGGTCATCACATTTGTCAAGCAATTTTTGAACCTTTTCCATGGTTGTTTGTTGTTCAGATGTAATTTTAGCAAGAGTCTTATAACTGGGTTTGGATTCACATTCAGAGTCATCTTCACTAGAGGTCTGAAAGTAAGCATCGCGAGAGTTTACCTTGGCACCTCATGCCATGAAGTAGTAGGTGGGAGTAGAATAGTCATCATCATTCTCTTCAGTGTCGGCATCGTGACCATTGCCTTCAGTGTTGAAGATGAACTTGGTGACGAATGCCAAAGTTAGAGCCAGGCTTGCCATGCCTGAATCAGACTCCTCCTCATACTCCACCTCTGCCTACTCAGAAGCAGACTCCTCCTCTGAATCCATTTCCTTCCCAATGAAAGCTTGTGCCTTGGCAGATGAACTCTTCTTAGAAGATGAATACTTTGAAGAAGACTTTGAGGATTTCTTCTTCTTCTTTCCGTCGGAGTCATATTCCTTGCTCTTCTTTTTTTTTCTTTGATTCCTTGTCCCATGGAGGACATTCAGATGTGCAGTGTCCTGGATTCTTGCATTTGTGGCATGTTCGCTTCTTGTAGTCACGAGTGGAAGCCTCATCATTCTTGGAGCTGGATCTTGAAGACTTTTCGAAGCGATTCTTCTTGGAGAAATTTTGAACTTTGTCACGAGCATTGCTAGCTCTTTGCCAATGTCTTCAGGATCATCAGAACTGTAGCCAGATTCTTCAGATGAGAATACAGCCTTTGCCTTCAGAGCATGAGATTGGCCGTAATTGGGACCATAGATTGCCTTCAGATAGCTGGAGTTCATTTGTGTTGAGCTCTCATGTATGTCCGACGGATTGAGATCTCTGAAATCAGGGCGTTCTTGGATCATCAAGGCCAAAGTGTCCAATGAGCTGTCAAGTGATCTCAATAGCTTATTCACTATTTCATGCTTGATGATTTCGGTGGCGCCAAGCTCATTTGTGATATCAGTGAGGTGGTCCAAAGTGAGCCGGACATTCTCATTGTAATTCCTCTTGAATCGATTGAAGAGATTGCGAAGCACATCTATTCTTGAGTCTCTCTAGGTTGAGACGCCTTCGTAGACCTTGGACAACCAGTCCCAGACCAGCTTCACAATTTCCAGAGCACTCATACGGCCATACTGTCCTTTGGTCGGGTGACCACATATGATGTTCTTGGCAGTTGAGTCTAGTTGCACGAATCTCTTAACATCAGCAGCGGTGACACCTTCACCGACTTTGGGAATGCCAGTCTTGACGACATACTAGAGGTCATTGTCAATGGCTTCAAGTTGCATGCGCATATTATTCTTCCAGTAGGGGTAATCAGTGCCATCGAAGATAGGGCACGCAGCGGGGACTTTGATTATCCCTGCAGTCGACATAGCTAAAACTTCAGGTGGTTAAACCGAATCACACAAAACAAGGGAGCACCTTGCTCTGATACCAATTCAAAGTGCTAGTTATCGACTAGAGGGGGTGAATAGGCAATTTTTATGGAAGTCCTCAAGACAAGACAATGTCTTTGAAGACAGACAATCAAATACAACCTACAAAGTATGCAGCGGAGGGTAAACTACACCAGCCAAGCCATAGTCGAGGAAATAGTACTGAGTAAATGATACATCTCCAATGTATCTATAATTTTTTATTTTTCCATGCTATTATATTATTTGTTTTGGATGTTTTATATGCATTAATATGCTATTTTATATTATTTTTGGGACTAACTTATTAACCCACAGCCCAGTGCCAGTTTCTGTTTTTTCCTTGTTTTTGAGTTTTGCAGAAAAGGAATATCAAGAGTTCAAACGGAATAAAACTTTGCGATGATTTTTCTTGGGCCAGAAGACACCTTGTAGGACTTGGAGTCCAAGTCAGAAGACCCACGAGGCGGCGACAAGGGTGGAGGGCGCGCCCTAGGGGGGGCGACCCCTGCCTTGTGGCCCCCTGGGAGTCCCCTGACCTACTTATTCTTCCTATAAATTCACATATATTCCAAAACCCTCAGAGAGAGCCATGAAAATACCTTTCCGCCACCGCAACCTTATGTCCCCATGAGATCCCATCTTGGAGCCTTTTCTGTCGATCTGTCGGAGGGGGATTCGATCATGGAGGGTATCTACATAAACCATGTTGCCCTTCCGATGAAGCGTGAGTAGTTTACCTCAGACCTACGGGTCCATAGCTAGTAGCTAGATGGATTCTTCTCTCCTTTGATTCTCAATACTATGTTCTCCTCGATGTTCTTCTAGATCTATCTGATGTAATATTCTTTTGGGGTGTGTTTGTCGAGGTCCCATGAATTGTGGACTTATGATCAGATTATCTATGAATATTATTTGAATCTTCTCTGAATTCTTATATGCATGATTTGATATCTTTGTATTTCTCTTCAAATTATAGGTTTGGTTTAGCCAACTAGATTGGTATTTCTTGCAATGGGAGAGGTCCTTAGTTTTGGGTTCAATCTTGCGGTGTCCTCACCCAGTGACAAAGTAGGGCTAGCGAGGCACGTATTGTATTGTTGCCATCAAGGATAAAAAGATGGGGTTTTCATCATATTGCTTTAGTTTATCCCTCTACATGATGTCATATTACTTAAGGCGTTACTTCATTCTTTATGAACTTAATACTCTAGATGCATGTTGTATAGTTGTCGATGTGTGGAGTAATAGTAGTAGATGCAGGCAGGAGTCGGTCTACTTGACACGGATGTGATGCCTATATGCATAATCATTGCCTTAGATATCGTCATAACTTTGCACTTTTCTATCAATTGCTTGACAGTAATTTGTCCACCCACCGTATTATTTGCCTTCATGAGAGAAGCCTCCAGTGAAACCTATGGCCACGGGTCTATTTTCCAATATATATTTTCAGATCTATGAAACCAAAAATACCAAAAATATCTTGCTGCAATTTATTTACTTTTATTTTGTTTTATGTTTTAGAAATCTTTTATACCTATCTCTATCAGATTTCACCTTTGCAATTGACCATGAAGGGATTGACAACCTCTTTATCGCGTTGGGTGCAAGTGTTTGATTGTTTGTGCAGGTGCATAGATTGGGGACTTGCTTGTACCTCCTACTGGATTGATACCTTGGTTCTCTAACGGAGGGAAATACTTATCTCTACTTTGCGGCATCACCCTTTCCTCTTCAAGGGAAAAACCAACGCAAGCTCAAGAAGTAGCAGTAAACACGAAGACAAATAGCAGCTAGGTAGAGTGGAACAGAATAGGAAGACAGTGTGAAGCCAATTATGCAATCAGAGAGGATGTCTTCACACTATGAAGTCAAACAGGACAGACAAGCAATGACTTCACAAAGCTAAACAGAAGGTAAAGGGTGAAGTGATAGAACCAGTAGCTTGACGAAGACAAGGATTTCGTAGACCAGTTGCTGTCACAATTGTATGTCTGGTTAGGGAGGCTGAGACTGAACTCAGAAGACCGCATTGGCACCTTGTTCCCCTTGAGCTAAGGACACTTAGTCCTCGCCCAATCACTCTGGTAAGTCTTCAAGTAGACTTCCAAACATTCATAGACTTCATTCATCGGTGATCCACAATGAGTCTTGGATCTTCAGAATGCGACGCCTAACCGACAGGAACATACAAAGTCTTCAAGTGTAATAAGTCTTCAAATCACGCGGACAGAAAGACTTAGTGATGCCTAACACTCTTTGGCTCTAGGTGTTTTGGCTTTGTCGTTGCAAGGTTTCTCTCTCAAAGGCTTCGGAGGTGGGTTGCTCTCAAATGAAAAAAGTCGTGCACTAACTCTGAGCAGCCACCAATTTATGGTGTACTGGGTGGGCTATTTATAACCAGGAGGCAACCCGACATGTTATGTCCAAAATGACCCTGGGTCACTAAGGAACCGACACATGTCCAACGGTCAGATTTCAAACACACGCGACAGCTTGACTTGGGCTACAAGCGAAGCTGACTCATACAACTCTGGATAAGATTTACTCTCACTGTCTTCACTCGAAGACATAGGATTTGGGTTGAGCATCACATCAATTTTCTGACTTTGTTCACTTGGACCCCACTTAACAGTTCAGTGGTTCCTATGACTCAAGAAAGAGGAAAATGAAACTACGGAAGAAACTATGTCTTTGCACTCCATTGTCTTCTAGTGAATGTCTTCATACGTCATTATCTTTGACGTGAATACCTTCAGGAACCACCATTGTCTTCAATGTCTTCATACATTTTTAGGGGTCATCTCTGGTAGGTAAACCGAATCAATGAGGGACTTCTACCTATGTTATCCTGTAATTCTCACAAACACATTAGTCCCTCAACCACGTTTGTCGTCAATACTCCAAACCAACTAGGGGTGGCACTAGATGCACTTAAAATCTCCCCCTTTTTGGTGATTGATGACAAACTGGTTGAAGTTTTCAACGGGGATAAAAATATGTGAAAGTTAAAGGACGCGGTCATTGGCTTCATGAAGTTAAAAGGGCTCCCGCTGAAGATGTGCATATAAGTAATTTTCCTGTGAATGCATATGCACATGGCAGGTTCTGCTTTGTGGAGATATCCTTCAACTCATGAAGACAATTCATCGTGCATACAAAAATGTAGTGAAGATAATGACATGCACGATGAAAAATGGGCATCTGTTGAATGACTTCATGCAGAATTTATCATTGCAATAAAAGGTAGTAGCAAAAGTAGCAGACGAACATCAATACTTAAGTGTTACAACTCAAAACCAACAGTTCAAGAACGAGAGTTGCAAAACTTAACAAAAGTAAGCACCCGACCCATATAGACCAGCTTGAAGACTATCAACTCAAATGCTTCTCCACCTTTTGTCAGGAATGACCAAAAAGGAGTGAAGACATAGAGTGTCTAAGCGTTCCCTGGAGGAGTTGGTGAAGATGTTGGGGCAGCTGGGTCGACGTTGGAGTTGGGCGATGCAGAAGGGCCTGATGCAGAATCATGATGCAGTGAAGCCATGGCAGGTGAAGTGGCATCGTCCACCTCATCAATGACTCGCGCAATAATAGTTAGAGCCGAAGATGAATAGTCAGAATTTTTAATTGGACGGAGTAGAGCACCAGCATGCAGATTGCGGAGGCCTAGAGTCAAACTTGAATATTTCTGTGAAGCCATTTTCAGTGAGTTCGTCTTCAGAACAGAGCAGAGTAAGGCTCTTCCAGGCATGCCCATAGGCTTCATGAGCAACGAATGATTTCTTGGTGGAGAGGTTGCATATGCGATTGACATCCACAAGAAGACTTTGCATCTAACGCATCATACAGTCATGATGCCTATCATGCTTCTGATGAGGAGAAACTAGAAGTTCTCTGTCATTTAGAACACCAGCATGCCCTAGAGTGGGCTGGGTCCGGCCCTTGTCGTAAGTCCTCGAGATGGGGGCAGGAGCACTGATCGTCACCGCACGCTCCCAAGACACTAACAATTTGGGTATTTGATCTGAGTTGGTATTGACCCTATACGCACTAACCGCCACGCGGGACACGTTTATGGGCAACCGACGCCGTATGTATCAGCTGAAGCTTTCCAGATGTCAATGACTGAGCGACACATGTCAGGGTGGCCCGCATAAGCACCTCCCTCGTATAAGGAGATTGCCAGGACTGACACAAGTCGCGTACGTAACATGCAGGAGTGCAAAGGGCGATGGGCCCAAGACCCCGTGTGCTTAGGATGTAGAGCGGCGTGCTGGCCACTCTGTTGAGGCTAGGTATGGCTAAGGCGTGTTGATCTTAAGAGGCCGGGCATGACCCAGGAAAGTGTGTCCAGCCAGAGATGATTGAGTGTATCGCGTAATGTGGTGCACTCCTACAGGGAAGTTAATCTATTAGAATAATCGTGTCCATGGTAATAGGACGACTTGGAGTTCTATCCCGGTCTATAAAACTAGAATTGGATACTGAGATGATAATTGGATATGATGGCTCCGGGATTGCTTTCTCACAGGGAGTCGAGGAAGGATCTCTGGGCTTTAATACTACAACATGCTTGCTACTTATAATATGATAATATGCGCTCTTCTAATGCTGCAAGATGCTTCAAGATGCTAGTCTTTGATAGGCTACTCTTTCCCCTCTATTCATGCATTCTACAGTTTAGTCCAAAGATATAGCCCCATTCCTTTGATATTGATGCATACTTAGTGTAGATCTGATGTAAGTCTTGCGTGTACTTTGGATGAGTACTCATGGTTGCGTTGCTACCTCTATTCCCCTGTACCCGATTGCTGCAATCAAATGATGGATCCCAGGAGCCAGATTCCACCACCGACGACTACTACCACCCCAAGGATGCCTACTACTTCGTGGAGGCCACCGATGACCAGGAGTAGATAGGAGGATCCCATGCAGGAGGCCTTGCCTTTTCGATCGTGCTACTTTTGTGCTAGCCTTCTTAAGGCAAACTTGTTTAACTTATATTTGCACTCGGATATTGTTGCTTCCACTGACTCGTTTTTATTTGAGCTAATGTATTCGAGCCCTTGAGGCCCCTGGCTTGTAATATAAAGCTTGTTGATACGTCTCCAGTGTATCTATAATTTTATATTGTTTCATGCTATATTATATTCCGTTTTGGACATTAATGGGCTTTATTATACACTTTTATATTATTTTTGGGACTAACCTATTAACCGGAGGCCCAGCCTAGAATTGATGTTTTTTGCCTATTTCAGAGTTTCACAGAAAAAGAATATCAAACGGAGTCCAAACGGAATGAAAACCTTCGGGAACGTGATTTTCGAAACGAACGTGATCCAGAGGACTTGGACCCTCGTCAAGACATCAACCAGAAGGAGGCGAGGTAGAGGCGCGCCTACCCCTGGCGCCCTCCACCCTCGTGGGGCCCACGTTGCTCCACCGACGCATTTCTTCCTCCTATATATACCTCGTACCCCAAACCACCGGATCGGAGCCAAAAACCTAATTCCACCGCCGCAACCTTCATGCACCGTGAGATCCCATCTTGGGGCCTTTTAGGAGCTCCGTTGGAGGGGCATCGATCACGGAGGGCTTCTACATCAACACCATAGCCTCTCCGATGATGTGTGAGTAGTTTACCTCAGACCTTCGGGTCCATAGCTATTAGCTAGTTGGCTTGTTCTCTCTTTTAGGATCTCAATTCTTTGTTCTCCCCCTCTCTTTTGGAGATCTTTCCTATGTAATCTTCTTTTTGCGGTGTGTTTGTTTAGACCGATGAATTGTGGGTTTATGATCAAGTTTATCTATGAACAATATTTGAATCTTCTCTGAATTCTTTTATGTATGATTGGTTATCTTTGCAAGTCTCTTCGAATTATCAGTTTGGTTTGGCCTACTAGATTGATCTTTCTTGCAATGGGAGAAGTGCTTAGCTTTGGGTTCAATCTTGCGGTGTCCTTTCCCAGTGACATTAGGGGCAGCAAGGCACGTATTGCATTGTTGCCATCGAGGATAAAAAGATGGGGTTTATATCATATTGCATGAGTTTATCCATCTACATCATGTCATCTTACATAAAGCATTACTCTGTTCTTATGAACTTAATACTCTAGATGCATGCTGGATAGCGGTCGATGTGTGGAGTAATAGTAGTAGGAGTCGGTCTAGTTGTCACGGTCGTGATGCCTATATACATCATCATACCTAGATATTCTCATAACTATGCTCAATTCTGTCGATTGCACAACAGTAATTTGTTTACCCACCGTAATACTTATGCTCTTGAGAGAAGCCACTAGTGAAACCTATGGCCCCCGGGTCTATTTTCCATCATATTTAATCTCCCGACAACAACCTATTTCCGGCGCCGTTTTTATTTTTCTTTCTTTACTTTGCATCTTTATCATAAAAATACCAAAAATATTATCTTATCATATCTATTAGATCTCACTCTCGTAAGTGACAGTGAAGGGATTGACAACCCCTTTATTGCGTTGGTTGCGAGGATTTATTTGTTTGTGTAGGTGCGGAGTTGATACGTCCATTTTGCATCATGCTTCTATATCGATGTTTATTGCATTATGGGTTGTTATTACACATTATGTCACAATACTTATGGCTATTCTCTCTTATTTTACAAGGTTTACATATGGAGGGAGAATGCCAGCAGCTGGAATTCTGGGCTGGAAAAGGAGCAAATATTAGAAACCTATTATGCACAACCCCAAAAGTCCTGAAACTCCACGGAAGTTGTTTTTGGAAATAATAAAAAATACTGAGCAAAATAAATACAAGAGGGGGCCCACACCCTGGCCACGACGGTGGGGGTCCCCCTGCCTCGTGGGCCCCCTGTTGGCCCTCCGGTGCCCATCTTCTGCTATATGAAGTCTTTCGTCCGAAGAAAAATCAGAGGCAAGCTTTCGGGACGAGACTCCGCCGCCACGAGGCGGAACCTTGGCGGAACCAATCTAGGGCTCTGACGGAGCTGTTCTGCCGGGGACACTTCCCTCCGGGAGGGGAAAATCATCGCCACCGTCATCACCAATGCTCCTCTCATCAGGAGGGGGCCAATCTCCATCAACATCTTCACCAGCACCATCTCCTCTCAAACCCTAGTTCATCTCCTGTATCCAATTCTTGTCTCTAAGTCTGGGATTGGTACCTGTAGGTTGCTAGTAGTGTTGATTACTCCTTGTAGTTGATGCTAGTTGATTTATTTGGTGGAAGATCATATGTTCAGATCCTATATGCATATTAATACTCCTCTGATTATGAACATGAATATGCTTTGTGATTTGTTACGTTTGTTTCTGAGGACATAGGAGAAGTCTTGCTATTAGTAGTCATGTGAATTTGGTATTCGTTCGATATTTTGATGAGATGTATGTTGTCTCTCCTCTAGTGGTGTTATGTGAACATCGACTACATGACACTTCACCATTGTTTGGGCCTAGAGGAAGGCATTGGGAAGTAATAAGTATATGATGGGTTGCTAGAGTGATAGAAGCTTAAACCCTAGTTTATGTGTTGCTTCGTAAGGGGCTGATTTGGATCCATATGTTTCATGCTATGGTTAGGTTTACCTTAATACTTCTTTTGTAGTTGCGGATGCTTGCAATAGGGGTTAATCATAAGTGGGATGCTTGTCCAAGTAAGGGCCGCACCCAAGCACCGGTCCACCCACATATCAAATTATCAAAGTACCGAACGCGAATCATATGAACGTGATGAAAACTAGCTTGATGATAATTCCCACGTGTCCTCGGGAGCGCTTTTCTTCATATAAGAGTTTGTCCAGGCTTGTCCTTTACTACAAAAAGGATTGGGCCACCTTGCTGCACTTTATTTACTTTTGTTACTTGTTTCTCGTTACAAATTATCTTATCACAAAACTATCTGGTACCTATAACTTCAGTGCTTGCAGAGAATACCTTGCTGAAAACCGCTTATCATTTCCTTCTGCTCCTCGTTCGGTTCGACACTCTTACTTATCGAAAGTACTATGATAGATCCCCTATACTTGTGGGTCATCAAGACTCTTTTCTGGCACCTTTGCCGGGGAGTGAAGCGCCTTTGGTAGGTGGAATTTGGTAAGGAAAAATTTATATAGTGTGCTGAAATTTACTGTCACTTGTTACTATGGAAAGTAATCCTCTGAGGGGCTTGTTCGGGGTATGTTCACCCCGACCAGTAGAGCAAAGATTTGCTCCTCAACCTACTGAACCTACTGAAAAGGAAAATGTCTACTTTGAAATTCCTTCGGGTATGGTAGAGAAACTGCTAGCTAATCCTTTTGCAGGAGATGGAACATTACATCCTGATGAGCACCTAATCTATGTCGATGAGGTTTGTGGATTATTTAAGCTTGCAGATATGCCCGATGATGTTATTAAGAAGAAGGTCTTCCCTTTATCTTTGAAGGGAGATGCATTGACATGGTATAGGCTATGTGATGATATGGGATCATGGAACTACAAGTGATTGAAATTGGAATTTCATCAGAAGTTTTATCCTATGCATCTTGTTCATCGTGATCGTAATTATATATATAATTTTTGGCCTTGCGCAGGACAAAGCATCGCTCAAGCTTGGGGGAGGCTTAAATATTCATGCCCCAATCATGAGCTCTCAAGAGAAATGATTATTCAAAACTTTTATGCTCGGCTTTCTGATAACAATCGCACCATGCTCGATACTTCTTGAGTTGGCTCTTTTATGATGAAGGCTATTGAATTCAAATGGGATTTATTGGAAAGAATTAAACGCAACTCTGAAGATTGGGATCTCGACGAAGGTAAGGAGTCAGGTATGACACCTAAGTTTGATTGTGTTAAATCTTTTATGGATACCGATGTTTTACGTAAATTTAGCACTAAATATGGACTTGACTCTGAGATAGTAGCTTCTTTCTATGAATCTTTTGCTACTCATGTTGATCTCCCTAAGGAGAAGTGGTTTAAATATCATCCTCCAATAGAAGTAAAAGTAGCTGCACCTATTAAAGTTGAAGAAAAGACTATCACTTATAATGATCCTATTGTTCCTACTTCTTATGTTGAGAAACCACCTTTCCCTGTTAGGATAAAAGATCATGCTAAAGCTTCAATTGTGGTTCGTAAAAGCAATATTAGAACTTATACACCTCCTGAGCAAGTTAAAGTTGAACCTAATATTGTTATGGTTAAAGATCTCTTGGGTGATAATATTGATGGGCATGTTATTTATTTCTGTAATGAGACTGCTATAATTGCTAAACCTTGTGCTAAAGATAAACATAGACCTATGGTAGGCATGCCTCATACTTCTGTTAAAATAGGAGATCATTCTTATCATGGCTTGTGTGATATGGGTGCTAGTGCTAGTGCAATACCTATTGACATATACAAAGAAATTATGCATGATATTGCACCTAATGAGTTAGAAGATATTGATGTCACAATTAAACTTGCCAATAGAGATACTATTTCACCGATTGGGATTGTTAGAGATGTTGAAGTCTTGTGTGGGAAAACTAAATATCCTACTGATTTTCTTGTTCTTGGTTCCCCACAAGACAGCTTTTGTCCCATTATATTTGGTAGACCCTTCTTAAACACTGTTAATGCTAAGATAGACTGCGAAAAGGATGTTGTTACAATTGGTTTAGGTGATATGTCTCGTGAGTGCAATTTCTCTAAATTTCGTAGACAACACCGTGAAGAGGAATTGCCTAGTAAAGATGAAATTATTGGTCTTGCTTCTATTGCCGTACCTCCTAGTGATCCTTTAGAACAATATTTGCTAGACCATGAAAATGATACGTTTATGAATGAAAGAAGGGAAATAGATGAAGTGTTCTTTAAACATGGACCTATTCTGAAACACAACTTGCCTGTTGAAATCCTAGGGGATCCTCCTCCACCCAAGGGTGATCCCGTATTTGAGCTTAAACCATTGCCTGATACTCTTAAATATGCTTATCTTGATGAAAAGAAGATATATCCTGTTATTATTAGTGCTAACCTTTCAGAGAAGGAGGAAGAAAAATTGTTGAAAACTCTGAAGAAGCACCGTGCTGCTATTGGATATACTCTTGATGATCTTAAGGGCATTAGCTAGTCCCACTCTATGTCAACATAAAATAAATTTGGAGAAAGATGCTAAACCAGTTATTGATTATCAACGACGGCTGAATCCTAAAATGAAAGAAGTGGTAAGAAAGGAAATACTAAAGCTCCTTGAGGCAGGTATAATCTATCCCGTTGCTGATAGTCAGTGGGTAAGTCATGTCCATTGTGTCCCTAAGAAGGGAGGTATTACTGTAGTTCCAAATGATAAAGATAAATTGATTCCGCAAAGAATTATTACAAGTTATAGGATGGTAATTGATTTCCGCAAATTCAATAAAGCTACTAAAAAGATCATTACCCCTTACCTTTTATTGATCAAATGCTAGAAAGATTATCCAAACATACACATTTTTGCTTTCTAGATGGTTATTCTGGTTTCTCTCAAATACCTGTGTCAGCTGATGATCAAGCTAAGACCACTTTTACTTGCCCTTTCGGTACTTTTGCTTATAGACGTATGCCTTTTGGTTTATGTAATGCACCTGCTACCTTTCAAAGATGCATGATGACTATACTCTCTGATTTTTGTGAAAAGATTTGTGAGGTTTTCATGGACGATTTCTCTGTTTATGGATCCTCTTTTGATGATTGCTTGAGCAACCTTGATCGAGTTTTGCAGAGATGTGAAGAAACTAATCTTGTATTGAATTGGGAAAAGTGCCACTTTATGGTTAATGAAGGTATTGTCTTGGAGCATAAAATTTCTGAAAGAGGTATTGAAGTTGATAAAGCTAAAGTTGATGCTATTGAAAAGATGCAATGTCCCAAGGACATCAAAGGTATAAGAAGTTTCCTTGGTCATGCTGGATTTTATAGGAGGTTCATTAAGGACTTCTCAAAAATTTCTTGGCCTCTGACTAATTTATTACAAAAAGATATACCATTTGTCTTTAATGATGATTGTGTAGAAGCATTTGAAATACTTAAGAAAGCATTGATTTCTCACCTATTGTTCAGCCACCTCATTGGAATTTACCCTTTGAAATTATGTGTGATGCTAGTGATTATGTTGTAGGTGTTGTTCTAGGGCAAAGAGTTGATAAGAAATTAAATGTTATTCAATATGCTAGTAAAACTCTAGACAATGCTCAGAGAAATTATGCTACTACTGAAAAGGAATTCTTAGCAGTTGTATTTGCTTGTGATAAGTTCAGACCTTATATTGTTGATTCTAAAGTAACTATTCACACTGATCATGCTGCTATTAAATACCTTATGGAAAAGAAAGATGCTAAACCAAGACTTATTAGATGGGTTCTCTTGCTAAAAGAATTTGATTTGCATATTATTGATAGAAAGGGAGCTGAGAACCCCGTTGCAGACAACTTGTCTAGGTTAGAAAATGTTCTTGATGACCCACTACCTATTGATGATAGCTTTCCTGATGAACAATTAAATGTCATAAATGATTCTCGTACTACTCCATGGTATGCTGATTATGCTAATTACATTGTTGCTAAATTTATATCACCTAGCTTCACATACCAGCAAAAGAAAAAGTTTTCTATGATTTGAGACATTACTTTTGGGATGACCCACATCTTTATAAAGAAGGAGCAGATGGTGTTATTAGTCATTGTGTACCTGAGCATGAACAGGAACAGATCCTACGCAAGTGTCACTCCGAGGCTTATCGAGGACACCACGCTGGAGATAGAACTGCACATAAGGTATTGCAATCCGGTTTTTATTGGCCTACTCTCTTCAAGGATGCCCGTAAGTTTGTCCTATCTTGTGATGAATGTCAAAGAATTGGTAATACTAGTAGACGTCAAGAAATGCCTATGAATTATTCACTTGTAACTGAACCATTTGATGTTTGGGGCTTTGATTATATGGGACCGTTTCCTTCCTCTAATGGATATACACATATTTTAGTTGTTGTTGATTATGTTACTAAGTGGGTAGAAGCTATTCCAATTAGTAGTGCTGATCATAACACTTCTATTAAGATGCTTAAAGAAGTTATTTTTCCGAGGTTTGGAGTCCCTAGATATTTAATGACTGATGGTGGTTCACATTTTATTCATGGTGCTTTGCGTAAAATGCTTGCTAAATATGATGTTAATCATAGAATTGCATCTTCTTATCATCCACACTCTAGTGGTCAAGTAGAATTGAGTAATAGAGAACTCAAATTAATTTTGCAAAAGACTGTTAATAGATCTAGAAAGAATTGGTCCAAGAAACTGGATGATGCATTATGGGCCTATAGAACTGCATATAAAAATCCTATGGGTATGTCTCCGTATAAAATGGTTTATGGAAAAGCATGTCACTTATCTCACGAACTAGAACATAAGGAATATTGGGCCATTAAAGAGCTCAACTATGATTTCAAACTTGCCGGTGAGAAGAGGTATTTGACATTAGCTCACTTGATGAATGGAGAACCCAAGCCTATGAGAATGCCAAATTGTTTAAAGAAAAAGTTAAAAGATGGCATGACAAAAGAATACAAAAGTGTGAGTTTAATGTAGGTGATTATGTATTGTTATACAACTCTCGTCTAAGATTTTTTGCATGAAAACTTCTCTCTAAATGGGAAGATCCTTACGTTATCGAGGAGGTCTATTGTTCCGGTGCCATAAAAATCAAGAACTTCGAGGGCACAAATCCAAAGGTGGTGAAGGGTTAAAGAATCAAGCACTATATCTCAGGTAATCCTATAAATGTTGAAACCAATGTTATTGAAACCGTAACCCCGGTGGAATACATAAGGGACACTTTCCGGAACGTTTCAGACTCCGAAAAGGAATAGGTATGTGGTATGGTAAGTAAACCGACTCCAAAACAGTTCTAACGGCAATTTTTTCTCCGTTTTGGAATATTTAGAAAAATAGAAAAATAAGAAGCAGTCTGGGAAGGACACGGGGGCTCCACGAGGGTGGAGGGCGCGCCCTACCTCCCTAGGCGCGCCCCCTGCCTCGTGGGCACCTCGTGCGTTCTCCAGACTTCGTTTTCTTGCACGATACGTATTTTGGTCGGTAAAAATTCATTAGATAATCTCCCGAAGGTTTTGACTCCTGTATCACGCAATTATCCTCTGTTTGTGTTTCGAGCTGTTACTAATGTAGATTAGAGCAAGATGTCTTCTCAAGAGTCAGTCGGGGAGAGCCAGGTGTCTCATCCGGCATCGAGACCAAGGACAAATAGCAATGCTGACCACTGTGGGCCAGCAACGGAGTAAGAGATGGAGGATGATTTGAAGAGGATAGATGCCATGGAGGAGGATCAAAGAGTCACTTCTCGCTTCTGAGCTGGATTCACAATGGGGGAACTATAGAGCTTAGCTATTCCAAACTCGGTTATCCCTTCTAATGTTAGATTTCTTTCTTATGAAAAATGAAGAAGAGTGTCACTTGTTCTCCCGCAGCTATGCAACACCCTTGGGTGCAAGGAGCTTTGGCCGTTCTGAGGAAAGCTTCAAAGGAAATAATGGACCTCAAGCAGAAGTCAATAAGCTCGAGGAGGAGAATCGTATCCTGAGGGGCATCATCGCCAAGAATATCACATCACCATCTCCGAAGAAGGAGATATAACGACATGGGTATGGGCACTCCCCTTGGCAACTGCCAAGCTTGGGGGAGGTGCCCCGGTATCGTATCACCATCACACTCCTATATTTACCTTTTTCTTATTTCTATCCTTTTAGTAATATCTTGATCTAGTAGAATAAAAGTTTTAGTATGATCTAGTTTTGAGTTTTTCTTTATGACCCCTCTATGTAATCGAGTCCGTGAGCTATAAAATAAAGATTAGTGTTGAGTCAAGGGCTTGATTAATTTGCCATGATCTTGAGTGAATAAAAGAAAAAGAAAGAATAAAAAAGAAATAAAAAGAGATCATATTGATCTTATGGAGAGTAATGACTTCACAGAAAGAGTATGATGATTAAAAATTGTTGAGAGTTGACAAACATAGCTTTGGTCATCATTGCAATTAATAGGAAGTAATAAAGAAAGAGAGGTTTCACATATAAATATACTATCTTGGACATCTTTTATGATTGGGAGCACTCATTAAAATATGACATGCTAAAGAGTTGATGTTGGACAGGGAAAACAACGTAATGGGTTATGTTTTCTTATATCTGAAATAAAGTATATTGTCATGGATCATCCAACATGTTGAGCTTGCCTTTCCCCCTCATGCTAGCCAAATTATCTGCACCAAGTAGAGATAGTACTTGTGCTTCCAAATACCCATAAACCCAGTTTTGCCATGAGAGTCCACCATGTCTACCTATGGATTGAGTAAGATCCTTCAAGTAAGTTGTCATCGGTGCAAGCAATAAAAATTGCTCTCTAAAGTATGTATGATTGATTGGTGTGGAGGAAATAAGCTTTATACGATCTTGTGATGTGGAAGAAATAAAAGCGACGGACTGCATAATAAAGGTCCACATCACAAGTGGCAATATAAAGTTACGTTCTTTCGCATTAAGATTTTGTGCATCCAACCCTGAAAGCGCATGGCAACCTCTACTTCCCTCTGCGAAGGGCCTATCTTTTACTTTTATCTTCTACCTTATGCAAGAGTCAATGGTGATTTTCACCTTTCCTTTTTACATTTTATCCTTTGGCAAGCACAGTGTGTTGGAAAGATCCTGATATATATATATATAATTGGATGTAAGTTAGCATCATGAACTATTATTGTTGACATTACCCTTGAGGTAAAAGGTTGGGAGGCGAAACTATAATCCCCTATCTTTCTCTGTGTCCGATTAAAACTCCGTAACCACAAGTATTGCGTGAGTGTTAGCAATTGTGAAAGACTAAATGATAGTTGAGTATGTGGACTTGCTAAAAAGCTCTGACATAGACTCTTTCTGATGTTAAGATAAATTGCAATTGCCTCAATGGCTGAGATGATAGTTTGTTAGTTCTCAATAAAGTTTCTGATTCATACTTTGCATTGTGAATAGATTATTACTTGAGCATAAGAAATCATGTGACAATATCCATATATGTTGTTGTTATAGGAATGATCATGATGCCCTCATGGTCGTATTTTATTTTCTCGACACCTCTACCTCTAAACATGTGGACATATTTATCGTTATCGGCTTCCGCTTGAGGACAAGCGAGGTCTAAGCTTGGGGGAGTTGATACGTCCATTTTGCATCATGCTTCTATATCGATATTTATTGCATTATGGGCTATTATTACACATCATGTCACAATACTTATGCATATTCTCTCTTATTTTACAAGGTTTACATAAGGAAGGAGAATGTCGGCAGCTGGAATTCTGGGCTGGAAAAGGAGCAAATATTAGAGACCTATTCTGCACAACTCCAAAAGTCCTAAAACTCCACGGAAGTTGTTTTTGGAAATAATAAAAAATAATGAGCGGAAGAAATACCAGAGGGGCCCACACCACAGCCACGAGGGTGGCGCACCCTACCCCCCTGGGCACGCCCCCTGCCTCGTGGGCCCCCTGTTGGCCCTCTGGTGCCCATCTTCTGCTATATGATGTCTTTCGTCCAAAGAAAAATCAGAGGCAAGCTTTCGGGACGAGACTCCACCACCACGAGGCGGAACCTTGGCAGAACCAATCTAGGGATCTGGCGGAGCTGTTCTGCCGGGGACACTTCCCTCCGGGAGGGGGAAATCATCGCCATCGTCATCACCAACGCTCCTCTCATCGGGAGGGGGCAATCTCCATCAACATCTTCACCAGCACCATCTCCTCTCAAACCCTAGTTCATCTCTTGTATCCAATTCTTGTCTCTAAGTCCAGGATTGGTACCAGAGGTTGCTAGTAGTGTTGATTACTCCTTGTAGTTGATGCTAGTTCGTTTATTTGGTGGAAGATCATATGTTTAGATCCTATATGCATATTAATACTCCTCTGATTATGAACATGAATATGCTTTGTGAGTAGTTACGTTTGTTCTTGAGGACATGGGAGGAGTCTTGCTATTAGCAGTCATGTGAATTTGGTATTCGTTCGATATTTTGATGAGATGTATGTTGTCTCTCCTCTAGTGGTGTTATGTGAACGTCGACTACATGACAGTTCACCATTGTTTGGGCCTAGAGGAAGGCATTGGGAAGTAATAAGTAGATGATGGGTTGCTAGAGTGATGTAAGATTAAACCCTAGTTTATGCGTTGCTTCATAAGGGGCTGATTTGGATCCATATGTTTCATGCTATGGTTAGGTTTACCTTAATACTTCTTTTTGTAGTTGCGGATGCTTGCAATAGGGGTTAATCATAAGTGGGATGCTTGTCCAAGTAAGGGCAGCACCCAAGCACCGTCCACCCACATATCAAATTATCAAAGTACCGAACGCGAATCGTATGAACGTGATGAAAACTAGCTTGACGATAATTCCCATGTGTCCTCGGGAGCGCTTTTCTTTATATAAGAGTTTGTCCAGGCTTGTCCTTTGCTACAAAAAGGATTGGGCCACCTTGCTGCACTTTATTTACTTTTGTTACTTGTTGCTTGTTACAAATTATCTTATCACAAAACTATCGGTTACCTATAATTTCAGTGCTTGCAGAGAATACCTTGCTGAAAACCGCTTATCATTTCCTTCTGCTCCTCGTTGGGTTCGACACTCTTACTTATCGAAAGGACTACGATAGATCCCCTATACTTGTGGGCCATCACTTGTATGTCTTAAGTTTATGTTTAGATTTGTGTTGTGATATCTTCACGTGAATCCCTGATCTTGATCATACACATTTGCATGTATGATTAGTGTATGATTGAATCAGGGGCGTCACAACTTGGTATCAGAGCCGACTGCCTGTAGGACCCCCCTTTCGAACTCCTTGACCGAAGTTGAGTCTAGTCCTTGGAATTTTTTTACTAACATTGTTGTGTGGGGCTTGCGAGCCCACATCACAAATGGGTGGTATTAGGATCTTTTATTCCTTGTCTATACTCTGGGACTCTGATCTCTCTTCTATTCGGGTTAAATGACTTTGCTAACTCTAACCTTAGGTTCTCGTGATCACATACATCTGGAGATCTGTATTACGCCTTTCTGGAATTGGGAGCCAAGATCTGCTTCACGGTGTTCACGGACCGCGGTATCCATTTATCGAGGGCACCACATGTCGTCCCTTGCAGATTCCTCTCTCCAATAGTTTTCTCTGATGTTGATGTAGCCTTTACTATGTCTCATTGTTGTATCCCTCCACCGCGTGCCTACGCGCCGCCTAGTGGCCTAGCTGCGTGTGTTTCCGAACTCATGATGTCATTTTTATCAAACTCTGTGCATGGATATGTATGTCTTCATTGAATACAATGATATATCTATCACAATTCTTTCTATGTGCATGTTACAGCATGAATGATTCCTTGTCTTTGCAAATGCTCAATGCTAAACTACCCTCTGTTGCATTTTAGCATGATGGTTACACCCGCTGGTCGTGGTTGTGGTGGCAACGCTCCACCACCGCCCGAATTCATGGCCAGAATGATCCAAAAGTTTGAGATGAATCTCCGGTTTATGGAAAATGTCATGGCTCAGTTCCCTAGGCCCAACATGAACCAGCAGCCAGCCCGAGTAACACTACAAGACTTTGCATGCATCAACCATGCCATCTACCGCAGCTCAACTCAGCCTCTGGATGCTTATGACTGGCTCCACGACATCACCTACGAACCGGAGTCTACTAGTGTGGCCCCTGCTAGCTATGTCATTTGCATCATACTTTCTGAAGGGTCCAGCTGCTCAATGGTGGGACAACCACGGGCGTTCACTACCTACTGGAACAACCATATCTTGGCCAAATTTCCAAGCTGCCTTCCGTGCCCGCTTCATTCCTCAGGGAATCATGGACAGGAAGACGTGTGAGTTCCGTAAGCTCACCCAAGGCAACAAGACAGTAGATTCTTATCAGTGTGATTTCCTGGACTTGTCGCATTATGCTGAAGTAGACATCATGGGCAGGAAAAGTTCCGCAACGGACTTCAGGCCAACATAAAGCTAGCACTCCTTGTGCATGACTTTGCTGATTTTGCCACCTTGGTGAAGAAGGCCATTCAGGTCGAAACTAGTCTGCAGGAACATTAGGGATCCCTCGGGCGCAACCGTGACACTGGCTTATCTTCGGTCCCACCCTCACAGAAGCGTCGGATATGGATTCCCAACAGCATGTATTATCCAACTGTACCTACACCAGGACCGTCCTATGTTGCACCGCGTCTGCCTCCTCCACCACCTAGGCATCCAAGACTTCCAGCTGCACCACCTCGAGCTCCTAATCCCCGCCCCAATGATGGGTTGTGCTTCAAGTGTGGCCTTCCAGTTCACTATGCCAGGGAGTTCCCTCAGAATCAGTACCAGCTTACACTTCCTCCAACTAGCCGTGGTAACAATTAGCTCCGCAACAATAGTGCCAGGCCTTATGGTCGTGGTCAGGCTAACAACATTGATATCAATGAAGCTCAAGACAAGCCTGCTATTGTGATGGGTACTCTTCTTGTTAATTCAGTACTAGCATCTATTTTATTTGATTCAGGAGCATCGCATTCATTCATGTCAGAAGATTTTGCATACAAGCATGACATTAATGTGAGAACATGAACACTTCGCTAGTGGTACAAACCCCTGCAGGCCAATGTCAAACCTCTATGGTTAGCCAAAACGTTCCCATTGAAATTCAAGGGTTGGAATTATATGTGTCTCCCATTATCCTTAAGTCATCCAACACTGACCTCATACTGGGAATGGACTGGTTGAAGCACATACTGCTTATATCGTTTGCGCCACTAGAACCATCCACCTTTTATATCCTTCTGATCAAATAGTAAGCTACCATGCTCATCTTGTTCGAAATACCGAAGCACAACTTTATTCCTTGAATGCATTGAACACATCACCACTTGAGGGAATTGAACACATTCCAGTCATTTGGAACTTCCAAGATGTATTTCCAGAAGAACTCCCAGGGACACCCCCTGTTCTTGCTATCAAATTCGTCCTTGACTTGAAACCAGGCACCACCCCTATAGCCAAATGACCCTACAAGATGCCGCCGCATGCACTCCTTGACCTTAAGGAGGAAAACAACACTTCACTTTGTTAGGGTTTCATTCGTCCAAGTTCTTCTGCTTGGGGAGCACCTTCTCTCCTTGTCAAGAAGAAGGATGGAACGAATCGTTTGGTCCAAGATTACCGTCCTATCAACCAAGCAACTATTCAGAACAAATATCCGCTTCCTCGGATTAACGATCTTTATGATCAACTGGCTAGTTCATCGGTATTCTCTAAACTCGACTTGAGGTTGGGTTACCACCAGATCCATGTTTGTGAAGAGGATATTCCAAAGACCACATTCGTGACTCGGTATGGTTCATATGAATATACCGTCATGTCTTTCGGTTTAACCACTGCTCCAGCGACATTCTCTCGTCTAATGAACTATATATTCATGGAATACCTCGACAAGTTTGTCGTGGTTTATCTGGATGATATTCTTGTATACTCCAAGAACAAAGAAGAACATGATGAACATCTTCGACTTGTTCTGTAAAAGCTTCAAGAGCATCAACTATATGCTAAGTATTCCAAGTGTGAATTCTGGCTACCCGAAGTAACCTATCTTGGGCATGTCATCTCCAATGATGGTATTGCCATCAACCCAGAGTGATATCAGGCTATTCTTGATTGTGCTCCTGCGAAGAATGTTAAGTAAGTCAGAAGTTTTCTCAGACTCGCCAGCTACTATCGCTGATTCGTCAAGAACTTTTCCAAGATTGCCAAGCCCCTGACTAACCTGCCTCATAAAGGCGTCAAGTTCGAATGGAAAAAAAATGTCAGGAAAGTTTCCAGGCACTCAAAGACAAGCTGACTTCTGCCCCTTTGCTTGCCCCCCAGATTCTAAGAAGGATTTTGTCATTTACTGTGATGCTTCACGTCAAGGATTAGGATGTGTCCTAATGCAAGAGTGTAGAGTGATTGCTTATGCCTCTCTTCAGCTACGCCCTCACGAAGAGAACTATCTAGTTCATGACCTCGAGCTTGCTGCAGTCATATATGCACTAAAATAGTGGCGGCATTACCTTCTCGGTAATCGTTGCGAGATCTTCACCGACCACCAAAGTCTGAAGTATTTGTTTACTCAGCCAGATTTGAACCTTCGTCACCAAAGATGGATGGAGACCGTGGCAATTTTTGACTTGGGTATTTCCTATACCCTTGGCAAGGCTAATGCAATGGTTGATGCCTTGAGCTGCAAGTCTTATTGTAACCACCAAGAGGTTCGAAAAGTTCAGCCCCTTCTTGTTGAAGAATTTAGAAAGCTGAACCTCCATATTGTTCCTCCGGGTGCACTTGCTCCCCCTCCTAAGGAATTTCGAAGGATGAACCTTCGTGTTATTTCCTAGGGTTCCCTTAATACCCTGGTTGTCGAACCAGATCTCCTGGACTCCATCAACAGAATTCAGGGATATGACTCTCAAGTCGAAAAGATTAAACGCTACCTCGTAGAAGGAAAGGCCTCATTCTTCACTGTTGATGGTGTTGTCGCTTTGTTCTTCAAAGGTCGCCTAGTGGTTCCAAGTAAGGAGAAAAACCTGGATATGACTCACAAGGTGATGAAAGAAGCTCATGATACACCCTGTCTATTCATCCTGGTAGTACCAAGATGTACCAAGACATCCATCAGAGCTTCTGGTGGCCAAATATGAAGCAAGCCATTGCTCGCTATGTTGCTGAGTGTGACATCTACCGTCGAATCAAAACAGAACATCAAAGGCATGTTGGAACTCTGTATCCTATTACTATTCCTGAATGGAAATGGGACCATGTTGAAATGGACTTTGTCACTGGTTTTCCCAAATCATTGAAAGGTAATAATGCTATTCTTGTCGTCATTGACCGGCTTTCCAAAGTGGCACATTTTCTGGCCGTCAAAGAAACGATCACTGCTAGTCAGCTGACAGCTCTCTATATGTCTAGTATTGTTTCACTCTACAGAATCCCATTGGTAATCAGCTCAGACCAAGGCAGTTTATTCACTTCAAGATTTTGGGCAAGTTTCCAGGAAGCTATACGGACCCATATGTCCTTCTGCAACGCTTTTCACCCTTAGTCTCAAGGACAAGTTGAACAAGTCAACCAAGTTCTCAAATACATGCTTCGGGCTTGTGTCATTTCCTCCGGCAAGAAATGGGAGGAATCTCTCCCGTATGCTGAGTTCTCTTATAACAATATCTATCAAGCTAGTCTGAAGATGCCCCCCTTCAAAGTATTATATGGACGAAACTGTCGAACTCCTTTGAATTGGTCAGAAACTGGGGAACGGTCACTCTTCGGTCCGGATATTATTCAACATGCCGAAGAACAAGTCTGCATCATTCGCGAGATACTGAAAGGTGCCACCGCCTTGGGATCAAGGGCAAGCTAGCTCCTCGCTATATTGGTCCTTTCACAATTCTCGAAAGGCGTGGAAAAGTGGCATATCAATTGGAACTGCCATCGAACCTTTAGCAGGTTCACGATGTCTTCCATGTGTTGCAGCTCCGCCGCTACCTCAAGGACCCTATCCAAGGAGTGGATCATGAAATGCTTGAATTACAACAAGACCTCTCTTATAAAGAGCATCTAGTTCGTATTCTCGATCAAGTTGAACGTCGCACCGTCAAAAGGCGGTCAAATTTCTCAGAGTCTAGTGGTCAAACCATTCTGAAGATGAACCCACTTGGGAACGCGAGGATTGTCTTCGAGAGGAATACCCCGCTTTGTTTCCTTCCACCTCCTAAATCTCGGGAGGAGATTTCTTGTAGTGGAGGAGAATTGTAACAACCTGTTTATTAAGCTACAGTAATCCCAAGTTAATGGTGCCATGTCATCACTCTTACTGTTGCTAATCCTCCCTTGCATTCAAACATAATTCAAATTAAAGTCAAAATTCAAAATTTTCAAACATGAAACAATAATGTTCAAAGTGTTGCAATTAATCCCTGGATATTTGTCATGTTGAAACCCACATTTTATAAAGTATTTAAATGCCCTAAAATGAATAAAGCGGGTCAAAATCAATTATTTAAATGATTTTTAAAAAATAAACAAATGCAAACAATTTAAGTAATGTGCCAAATTAATTATGGCAGTTGCCTAATTTATAATACTAATTTAGGGACTAAGTTCATATTTTATAAACTAAAAATAAAATGAAACTAAATAGGAACCAATAAATATAAAAGAAAATGAAAAGGAAAAGGAAAAGCCCCTGGCCCCCCGGGCAACGGCCCACCCCAGTCAGACGGCCCACTTCCCCCCCCCCCCCCCCCCACCGGTTACCTTCATCATGTTCCCCTGCTGCATTCGCTATAGGGGCGGGCTCCGCCGACCACCTCGCCGGCGTCGACGGGGAGGGGATAAGGGCACCCCTCAGCCTCCTCGGTCGCCTCCCAGGCTCTCTTGTCGCACCCACTCCCCCACTCTCACCCTCTTGCCCCTAACGGCCCCCTCAGATCCGCCTCACCGCACGCGGTTGTCGCCGACGTCCTCGCTCCACCGCGGCCACTGGCCGACCCTCACCTCGCCGACGAGCCCCAGGCTCCGCCTCGACCTTCTCGTACTATCCGCTGAGTCGCGCGAGCCGGAACGCCACCATGACGCCTCCCCGAGCCATCTCCCTCCTCGGACGTCGCCGCCCTAGTCAATGTCTCTGGTCCCAGCGAGCCTCCCCCGAGCCCGCCTTTCCACCCCTACCGGATCTCGGTTGGCCCACGCGCCGACCTCTCTCCTAGCACTACGTTTCTTTGTCTGTAGTCACCGTTGTCCTTGCATCCGAGCTCGCCGAAGGTTACCATCGCTATCGCGCCCCACGCCCACTACCGCCCACGCGAGCTCGCGCTGGCCGCCTCTGGATACACAACGCGCGCTCGGCCATGCTCGCCCACGCATACTGTTGCCCGACCGTGTCCCGCCATTTCCCCCCATACACCCAGAGGTTTATGGCACGCGCTCAATGATGCGTTCACCTATTACAGGTAGGGACAAGGACGCATCATTTGGGACCAACATGGGGACCATCACCATCATAGGTAGGTCCCTTGACCGTGCTAGCATTCGAATGCATACACTAGGAGGTTCACTCGGACGGCTCTACAGCACTCGGACAGCCACACGTCACTCGGCGGACGAACTACCACTCAGACGTACCGGACAAGAAGGCGTCGCAGGAGTTGAGATGGTTGAAGAATCCTAACTCATCCACTAAATAGAGTTATAGCTACCTTTACCTATAACTGCTGTAGTAGAGGCTCATTACACTAGTAGTTGTTTCATTCAATGGCATTAATTGCCCCGGCGGCATGGGGGGCATGGGGCTGCAGCGCACTCTATATAAGCCGCTCCCCTCCCCATAGCCGGGCACGTTCAACCTCTATAACAATACCCATCAAATAAAAGCAAGCCTCAGGGCACGAGACGTTGGGCTTTTACCTGCACCGAGTGAGGGGCCTGAACTCGTTAAACACCGAGTGTTACACCTGCGCCGTAGCTAGTCTTTGCCCCTTATTCGTACCACTAGTACTCATTGTCAGGATCATATATAATCCCGACAGTTGGCGCCCACCGTGGGGCCAGGCATCTAGCAAAATTTCACGGTGTACGTGGATTTATTCATCGTCATGTCAGTCGGCAGCGAAATCCACTTTGATATGATCTCCTTCTTCGTCGACGGCTCAGCGTGGCTATGTGAGGCCCCACTTGACATGGAGGCGTTGCCCGTCCATGGTGCGACACAATTACGTGCCTCCTCCTAAGGAGTCCTTCTCCGACAGCCCTCGGCTCCGTACCGAGTGGTTGTCCATCCTACCGTTGTGCATCATCGCAAGTGCTCTGGGCGTTCGCGGCTACAACACTGGATCAAGCACGCTGTCGCCACTCAGGCAGTGGCAGAACAAGTGGCAGCCATCGAGTTCGACGAGCCCACCCTCGACCTCTCCAACGGATCACTCGACGATTCCTCAGAGGAGTCAGAGTCCGAATGCATCGAGTTGGCCCCCGAGGTTCTCATGGCGGATAACTCCGAGCACCACGTACCCCCAGGTTACACAGAGCCCAAACACGGCCGTGCGGGTACGTCCCACGTAAAGCACCAATGGTGGCTTCCCGGGCCATGAGCCATATGTACTCCGGGCTCTCACTCGAGTGTAGCGAGACGAGCTTCGTCGTAGGAACGAC
Organism: Aegilops bicornis; assembly: GCA_021605145.1. Classification (NCBI taxonomy): domain Eukaryota; kingdom Viridiplantae; phylum Streptophyta; class Magnoliopsida; order Poales; family Poaceae; genus Aegilops; species Aegilops bicornis. Next base: position 402,877,892 of record CM038671.1, on the reverse strand, counting down.
CAGTTCCTAAACACTCCCATCACCAGGACAACTCCCGAGGCGTTAGCCATGGAGTCGACTCGCCTGGCCACTTCGGCCGAGTGCGATTGCCTCGAACGGCTTCGGAGGGAGTTGGACGAACGCGGGCGTTGTCTACCTAGTTCAGGCCGGCACAAACGCTAGCTCTATTCGAGTGAGCAACCTCATAAGTATCAAGTCCTCAGTACTCCACTTCCAAACTTAGCAGCCGCCACTCGGATCGCGGATTCCATCCAGCCCTCTGGCTCTTCGGCCGGAGAAGGGATTCTTCAGATCTAGGCACTCCTCAAGACAACGTTGTCGCAAAATGCGGCGGTGTCCCAATCCAGAGATCGGATCCATAGCTCATCCGTGCGTCCGGAGACCGTCCAGTCAGCCCATAGTCCACTCGGCTCGAGCAGGCGCCGAGCCACTTCTTCCTCTAGAGATAGTCACGAGGATCAGAGGCGCAATCAAGTTATGTCGCCCTGGCATAACAATGACTACGATCGTGCCCTGATGCCTCCACCATGGGATGTCGCGTACGGGCGCTAGCCCTACGACGACAGATGGACGCACGGTGGCAGCCGCAGGCCGAGTCCTACTTGTCCGTTGAGAGACACTCGAGACCCGCTATTCAACGCGAGATCCATTCTCGCTCAGAACCTGGTCGACAGAGGCCGGGCCTTGCGAGAGGGCCAAGATCACGATGTGTCAAGTGGTTCTGTACCATCAGGTCCTAAGTGCTTCAGCTGTTACATACGAGCTGCTGAGATTCCCAACAACTTCAGGTTGGCCACTGAGATCAACAAGTTTACCGGTGAATCCAAGCCTGAAATTTGGCTAGAAGATTACCAAGTGGCACTCCAGATCGGTGGCGGCAACGACAACGTAGCCATGAAGCATTTGTTGCTGATGCTAGAGGGCTCCGCTCGGGCTTGGCTAACACAGCTACCGCCAAGTAGCATTTTCTGCTGGGGTGATCTGGCGAAGGTGTTCGTCAAAACTTTTGAAGGCACATACAAGAGAGCAAGAGGTCTAACCGAGTTGCAGCACTATGTGCAGAGACAGAATGAGACTCTCCGAGAGTATATCCAGCGGTGGAGAACATCACCGAGCACCAGGCAATCTGCACCTTCAAGGCTGGAGTTAGGTACCGGGAGCTGAACATGAAGGTCGGCTAAACTGAGACCCTGACTCTTAGTCAGGCTATGGAGATAGCCAACCGGTATGCCAACGGTGAAGAAGAGGACCGACTGAGGAGCGATAAAAGCAGAGCAGGCGACCCTCATCAGTCAGAGAACAAGGGCAAGAAGCACAAGCGGAAAGCGGATGCCGGAGGGAGTGCCAAGGCCACGGCTCTTGCCAACCAAGGCAAAAAGAGCTCCCAAAAGCAGAAGAAATATTGGAAGGGGAAGGAGCAAGTCACCTTAAAGAGCGACATCCTCGACCAACAATGTCAGATCCGCAAAAAGAAAGATGAAGAGGGTAATTTGATTTTGCCGAAACACACCACTCAGGTGTGTCGACTCCTAAAGCAAGAAATGCGGCAAGATTCCTCTGGAGACAAGGAGGAAGATGACGACGATGAAGACAAGGGTACTTCCGGGTACCCCAACGTCAAGAATGTCCTCATGATTTTCGCCGACATAGAAACCAAGAGTCGCCTCAAAGTCATCAACCAAGAGGTTAACATGGCAATTTCGACTGTGACCAAATATATCGACCGGACCAAGACACCAGTAACCTTTGATCAGTCAGACCACCCGGCTCACATACCGACCCCGGGCAGTAGGCCTTGGTGGTAGATCTAGTCATGGGAGGATTCCGATTGCACAAAGTCTTAATGGACAGCGGCAGCGGGATTAATATCATTTACGCCGGCACATTGGAGGTGATGGGCATCCTGATGACCTGGCTCAACAAGAGCAACATGTAGTTCCATGGGGTAATCCCTAGGAAGAAAGCCAAATCACTCACCTAGATTGCCCTCGACGTCGTATTCGGCAAAGTGAAGAACTTCCGAAAGGAATGGCTAACTTTGGAGGTGGTGCACTCATGAAGCGCTTATCATGCCATCCTGGGTAGGCCTGCCTACGCACATTTTATGGCCCGTCCATGTTACGTGTATCTTAAACTCAAGATGCCAGGGCTAAAAGGCGTGATCACCATTACAGGCAATCGGAATTTGGCTGAAGAGTGCCTCCAGAAGGGCTCCCAAATTGCTGACGAGCAGATGGCAATGGTCGAGCTAGACGAATACAAGAAAGCAGTGGATTCAAGCGAACCATTGAAGTCCAAGAAGCTGACTACGGAATCCACTTTCCAGTCAGTAGGAGAGACGAAGCCGGTGCATGTCCATCCTGAGGACCCGACTGCTGCCCCGACCAACATCTCCACCACCCTGGATAGCAAATAGGAAGCCGTGCTCGTCCAGTTCGTCCGTGAGAACTGGGACATCTTCGCATGGAAGCCTTCTGACATGCCGGGTGTCCCCAGGGAACTGGTCAAGCATAGACTCCGTGTCGATTCGACGATGAAGCCTGTCAAGGAGCATCTTCGAAGATCTTGCATCGAGAAGCGCAAGGCGATTGGCGAGGAGATAGCGTGACTCTTAGCCGCCGAGTTCGTCCGAGAGGTGTACCACTCCGACTAGCTCACCAACGTCGTCCTGGTGCCAAAGAAAGACAGGTCTCTCCAAATGTGTGTAGATTTTAGGCACATCAATCGGGCTTGCCCGAAGGATCATTTCCCTCTCCCTCGCATAGATAGTAGATTCTACTACCGGATGTGAGTGGTTGTCATTTCTGGATGCGTACTCCGGGTACCACCAAATCTGACTATACGGCCCTGATGAAATAAAAACATCGTTCATCACCCCATTCGGGTGTTTCTGTTATATCACGATGCCATTTGGGTTGAAAAATGCTAGGGCCACATTCCATCGTATGATCAAGAAGTGCTTACGGAAGCAGATTAGTCAGAATGCAGAAGTTTATATGGATGACATCATGGTTAAGTCCAGGAAAGGTTTCGACCTCCCGACCGACCTCGCTGAGACTTTTGCGAACTTACGCGCTTTCGGCATCTAGCTCAACCCAACCAAGTGTACATTCGGCATACCAGTAGGAAAGTTACTCAGTTTCCTCGTTTCCGAATGAGGGATCGATGCCAATCCTGAGAAGATAGGAGCAATCGTCTGAATGAAACAACCGGGACATCTACACGACGTACAACGCCTCACATGCTGCTTAGCGGACCTGAGTAGGTTCATCTCACGACTCGGTGAAAAGGCTCTGCCGCCTTACCGGTTGATGAAGAGGTCTGACGGGTTCGAGTGGACTCCCAAAGCACATGCTATGTTCTAGGAACTTAAAGCCTTGCTTTCCACCCAGCCGGTGCTAGTTGCTCCGAGCAGCAAGGAGCCCTTGCTCTTATACATCGTGACCACGAGCCAAGTTGTTAGCATGGTCCTCACTGTGGAACGGGAAGAACAAGGCAAAGCCTTCAACCTCCAACGACCAGTCTACTACATCTCTGAAGTCCTCACGCCTTCCAAGCAAAGGTATCCGCATTATCAGAAGCTAGTATACAGAATATATCTAACTACAAAGAGGTGGCGCATTATTTTCAAGAACACTCGGCCATAGTGATAAGTGACGCCCCTCTATCTGAGATCATGAACAATAGAGAAGCCACTGACCGAGTGGCCAAGTGGGCCATTGAGCTCCTCCCGCTGGACATCAGGTTTGAAGCCAAGAAGGCCATCAAGTCAGAAGCCCTGGTAGATTTCCTGGCCGAATGGATTGAGAAAGAGCAGCATGTCCCAAGTGTTCCCGAACACTGGACGATGTTCTTCGATGGCTCCAAGATGCTCCATGGCTCATGGGCCAGAGTGGTATTGGTGTCTCCTAAAGGCGATCGTCTTAGCTATGTACTCCCTCCGTTCCTTTATGTAAGGTGTATTATTTTTGGCACGGTGACCAAGGCGCATAATTATACAGGTGTTAGGACAAAATTGCCCTTGGAAAAATTGTTGGTTAGTGGCAAGTAAATCAGTGAGTATAGGAAAGTAAGAGATACATGCAATCGAGAGAGAGAGAGATAGTTTCCTTATTTTTAATACAAGGAGAGACACAGGCAATCAAGTGAGAGATACTTTCCTCTTTCTGCAGGGATAAAAAGGGAATTATGAGTATTTAGAAGAAATGTACCTTACATTGTGGAATTTTATCAAAAAATAAATACACCTTATATAAAGGAACAGAGGGAGTATTTCAGATCTACTTTGACTCCTCCAACAACAAAGCTGAGTATGAAGCTCCCTTGTATGGACTATGAATGGCAATTTCTCTAGGAATTCGCCGATTGATGGTCTATGGCGATTCGGACCTAGTGGTGAATCAAGTCATGAAAGAATGGGATATCCGCAACCCTGCGATGACCGACTATTGTAACACCGTCAGGAAAATGGAAAAACACTTGGAAGGGTTGGAGCTCCATCATGTGCCGCGACTCAAAAAACAAGCGGCTGACGACCTAGCCAAGATGGGCTCCACTTGGAAGGCAGTACCCAAGAATGTGTTCCTGGAACACTTACACTCGCCCATGATCAAGGAAGATCCTTTTGTGGAAGAGCACCCGCAACCAGTTGGACCTTCCAATCCGACTGAAGTAGACATTCCCATAGTAATTGATTTGGTCCAAGAGATACTGATCATCACTACTGAGTGGACCGAGCCATACCTGGCATACTTGCTCTGGCAGGAGCTCCCAGAGGATGAAGATGAAGCCCGCCAGATCACCCACCAATCCAAGGCCTTCACCGTCATGGGAGATCAACTATACAAGAAAATTACGACTAGAGTCACTCAGCGGTGCATATCCCCGAAGGAAGGGCAACAAATATTGCAAGAGATTCACTCAGGAACATGTGGGCATCATGTGTCCTCTAGGACCTTGGTCGCCAAACCATTCAGAGCCGGATTCTATTGGCCCCGAGCCAATGAGGCCGCCCGAGACATAGTGGATCAATGCATCGGGTGCCAGCTCTATGCAAACTAGTCACACAAGCCAGCGTCCGCCATGAAGAGTATCCCCCACACTTGGTCGTTCGCCGTTTAAGGACTCGACATGGTCGGCCCTCTCCGTACTGGGGTGAGTAGCTTCACGCACCTGTTGGTAGCAGTGGACAAGTTCACCAAGTGGATCAAAGCAAACCCATAAAGAAGCTGGACTCAGCCAACGCGATTCTATTCATCAAGGATATTATCTTCAGATTCAGAATCCCACACAACATCATCACCAACAACGGGTCTAACTTCGATTCGGACAAGTTCCCAAATGTGGCGGCTTTAACTTTGATTCGGACACATTCGGGTGTAAACGTGAGAAAGCTTAGCTGCGAACCAGTTTTCACCCAAGTTAAAAAACAATCCGAGTGACGATCCGCTCCACACACGAGGGCTTAGCTGCGAATCATTTTTCTCCTAAGTTCAAAAACAATCTGAGTGGGATCTAATTCACACTTTGGGGCTTAGCTCTGAATTAGCTTTCACCTAAGTTCAAGAATAAATCTGAGTGGGATCTAATCAACACTCGGGGGCTTAGCTGCTAACCAGTTTTCTCCTAAGTTCAAAAACAATCAGACTGAGGATCTGGTCCACACTCTGGGGCTTGGATGCGAACCAGCTTTTGCCTAAAAGTCAAACAAAACACGAGAAGCAAATAGAAGCTCAAAAGGTTTCAAACCAAAGATTCGATCCGTATGAATGTCTCTGAGATAAAACGAGCCCAAGGCTTGGCGAAGTATTTCATTACATCAACCACCCGGCATTCCAGGGCAAATTCAATCAAAATTTTGAAGCCTCGGGCGGAGGGTTAGCTGGGTCAACGAAGGTCTCCAGGTCGATCCCGTCAGCAATACGAGTGGCGGCTTTAGCGAAGGTCTCCATGAAATCCTCAAACTTGAGGTTCTTCTTGTTCACCACTAGGAGGTTCTTCAACTTCTCCTCATCCATGTTCTCGTAATGAACACACACGAGTGACAGCACCACATCAGCTCCACTCCGAAAGGCAGACTTCTTCCAAGCTTTCACCCGAGCAGGGACTTCGTTCAGCCTCGTCATCACCGACTCTAGGTCCATATGAGTTTCTTCACCTGGCTGCAATTTGATGTCTACTACGCAACCTTCTTCTTGTAGACTCGTATTGGGCCTTCAAGCGCAGAGTTTTGTAGGACAGTAGCAATTTTCCCTCAAGTGGATGACCTAAGGTTTATCAATCTGTGGGAGGCGTAGGATGAAGATGGTCTCTCTCAAACAATGCTGCAACCAAATAACAAAGAGTCTCTTGTGTCCCCAACACACCCAATACAATGGTAAATTGAATAGGTGCACTAGTTTGGCGAAGAGATGGTGATACAAGTGTAATATGGATAGTAGATATAGGTTTTTGTAATCTGAAAATATAAAAACAGCAAGGTAACTAGTAGCTAAAGTGAGCAAAAACGGTATTGCAATGCTTGAAAACAAGGCCTAGCGTTTATACTTTCACTAGTGCAAAGTCTCTCAACAATGATAACATAATTAAATCATATGGCAATCCCTCAACGTGCAACAAAGAATCACTCCAAAGTTTCTATTGGAGAACGTATGACGAAAACATGCATCAACCCCTATGTATAGATTACCCTAATCTCACCTCGGGAATCCGCGAGTTGAACGCCAAAACATACATCAAGTGAATCAATAGAACATCCCATTGTCGCCACAGATATCCCATCGCAAGACATACATCAAGTGTTCTCAAATCCAGTACTCAATACAACATAACGAAACCTCAAAGAGCAAGACTCAATTCATCACAAGAAGATAGAGGGGGAGAAACACCATATGATTCAACTATAGTAATAAAGCTAGCGGTACATCAAGATCGTGCCAAATCAAGAACACGAGAGAGAGAGAGAGAGATATCAAACACATAGATATTGGTACATACCCTCAGCCCCGAGGGTGAACTACTCCCTCCTCATCATCGTGGCCGCTGGGATGATGAAGATGGCCTCCGGTGATGGTTTCCCCCTCCGACAGGGTGCCGGAACGGGCTACTGATTGGTTTTTCGTGTCTACAGAGGCTTGCGGCGGTGGAACTTCCGATCTAGGGTTCTTTTCCAGAGGTTTCCATATTTATAAGAATATTTGGCATCGGAAACAAATTAGGGGGGGTGCCTGAGGGGCCCACAACCCTAGGGGCGGGCCCTGGTGGCTTGTGGCCTCCTCGGGACTCTTCAGGCCCAGCTCCGGAATTTGGGGTCTCTTTTGGTCCATAAAAATTACCATAAATTTTCTGCCCATTCCGAGAACTTTTATTTTTGCACAAAAAACGACACCACTGTAGTTCTGCTGAAAATAGCGTCAGTTCGGGTTAGTTCTAATAAAATCATACCAAAACCATATAAAACTGTTCAAACATGGCATGAATACTTCATAAATTATATATACATTGGAGACGTATCACAATTCTTTGTCAATCCGACCCAAGGCACCATGGGTCCGATTGATGTAGCCCAACACGTTCTCCAAACGGTCTTCCAATCAAAGGATAGCGAGGGTCGCCTTGTCGGCGAGAAAAGACCTAGCAGGGTCCAGATCTCTCTGAAGCTGCTCCGGCTCTAGCTCCTTGTTGTAGCAATGCTCTGGTCGAAAAAAGATGGCCCGTGAGCGAAGAATTGAAGATGATTTAGTGGCACATGGATTTCACTCGGCCGCTGAAGAACTTACCGTGAATCTTCCCTCTAAACTCCTCGCTAACTTCCTCAATGTGCGGCCCCAAGGCATCCTTCTTTTTCACCAATCGGGTGATTTTCTCCTCTAGAGTCTGCCTCTCCTAGGCGAAGGCGCCAACGGTAGCCTTGAGGTTGATACGTCTCCAACGTATCTATAATTTTTGATTGTTCCATGCTATTATATTATCCGTTCTAGATGTTTAATGGGCTTTAATATGCTCTTTTATATTATTTTTGGGACTAACCTATTAACCGGAGGCCAGTGCCAGTTGCTGTTTTTTTCCCTATTTCAGTGTTTCGCAGAAAAGAAATATCAAACGGGATCCAAACGGAACGAAACCTTCGCGAGGATCTTTCTTGGAACAAACACAATCCAGGAGACTTGGAGTGGAAGTCGAGGCATAGCAGGCGGCCACGAGGCAGGAGGCGCGCCCGGGGTAGGCGCGCCCCCACCCTCGTGGGCCCCTCATAGCTCTACCGACCTACTTCTTTCACCTATATATACGCTTATACCCTGAAAACATCCAGGGGAGCCACGAAACCACTTTTCCACCGCCGCAACCTTCTGTACCCATGAGATCCCATCTTGGTGCCTTTTCCGGCGATCTGCTGGAGGGGGATTCGATCACAGAGGGCTTCTACATCAACACCATAGCCTCTCCGATAATGTTTGAGTAGTTTACCACAGACCTTCGGGTCCATAGTTATTAGCTAGATGGCTGATATGTCTCCAACGTATCTATAATTTTTGATTGCTCCATGCTATATTATCTTCTGTTTTGGACATTATTGGGCTTTATTATTCACTTTTATATTATTTTTGGGACTAACCTATTAACCGGAGGCCCAACCCAGAATTGTTGTTTTTTGCCTATTTCAGAGTTTCGCAGAAAAAGAATATCAAACGGAGTCCAAACGGAATGAAACCTTAGGGAACGTGATTTTTGGAACAAACATGATCCAGGAGACTTGGACCCTAAGTCAAGGAAGCTTCCAGGAAGCCATGAGGTAGGGGGCGCGCCACCCCCCCAGCGCCCTCCACCCTCGTGGGCCCATGTTGCTCCACCGACGTACTCCTTCCTCCTATATATACCTACGTACCCCCAAACGATCAAATACGGAGAAAAAACCTAATTCCACCGCCGCAACCTTTTGTACCCACGAGATCCCATCTTGGGGCCTGTTCCAAAGCTCCGTCGGAGGGGGCATCGATCATGGAGGGATTCTACATCAACACCATAGCCTCTCCGATGAAGTGTGAGTAGTTTACCTCAGACCTTTGGGTCCATAGTTATTAGCTAGATGGCTTCTTCTTTCTTTTTGGATCTCAATACAATGTTCTCCCCCTCTCTCGTGGAGATCTATTCGATGTAATCTTCTTTTTTGTGTGTTTGTTGAGACCGATGAATTCTGGGTTTATGATCAAGTTTATCTATGAACAATATTTGAATCTTCTGAATTCTTTTATGTATGATTGGTTATCTTTGCAAGTCTCTTGAATTATCGCTTGGTTTGGCCTACTAGATTGATATTTCTTGCAATAGGAGAAGTGCTTAGCTTTGGGTTCAATCTTGCGGTGTCCTTTCCTAGTGACAGTAGGGGCAGCAAGGCACCTATTGTATTGTTGCCATCGAGGATAACAAGACGGGGGTTTTATCATATTGCATGAATTTATCCCTCTACATCATGTCATCTTGCTTAAGGCGTTACTCTGTTCTTATGAACATAATACTCAAGATGCATGCTGGATAGCGGTCGATGTGTGGAGTAATAGTGGTAGATGCAGGCAGGAGTCGGTCTACTTGTCTCGCATGTGATGCCTATATACATGATCATACCTAGATATTCTTATAACTATGCTCAATTCTGTCAATTGCTCAACATTAATTTGTTCACCCACCGTAAAATACTTATGCTCTTGAGAGAAGCCACTAGTGAAACCTATGCCCCCCAGGGTCTATCTTCATCATATTAATCTTCCAACACTTAGTTATTTCCGTTGCTTTTTTACTTTGCTTTTATTTTACTTTGCATCTTTATCGTAAAATACCAAAAATATTATCTTATCATATCTATCATATCTCACTCTCGTAAGTGACCGTGTAGAGATAGACAATCCCTTATCGTGTTTGTTGCGAGGATTTATTTGTTTGTGTAGGTGCAAGGGACTCATGCGTAGCCTCCTACTGGATTGATACCATGGTTCTCAAAAACTGAGGGAAATACTTACGCTGATTTGCTGCATCACCCTTTCCTCTTCAAGGCAAAACCAACGCAGTGCTCAAGAGGTAGCAATGGCTTCTTCTCTCTCTTTGGTTCTCAATACAAAGTTCTCCTTGATGTTCTTGGAGATCTATTCGATGTAATACTTTTTGCGGTGTGTTTGTCGAGATCCGCTGAATTGTGGGTTTATGATCAAGATTATCTATCAACAATATTTGATTCTTCTCTGAATTCTTATATGCATGATTTGATATCTTTGCAAGTCTCTTCGAATAATCGGTTTAGTTTGGCCTACTAGATTGATCTTTCCTGCAATGGGAGAAGTGCTCAGCTTTGGGTTCAATCTTGCGGTGCTCGATCCCAGTGATAGAAAGGGAACCGACACGTATTGTATTGTTGCCATTGGGGATAAAAAGATGGGGTTTATATCATATTGCTTCAGTATATCCCTCTACATCATGTCATCTTGCCTAATGTGTTACTCTGTTCTTATGAACTTAATACTCTAGATGCATGCTGGATAGCGGTCGATGTGTGGAGTAACAGTAGTAGATGCAGAATCGTTTCGGTCTACTTGACACGGACGTGATTCCTATATTCATGATCATTGTCGGTGGAAAAGCGACACCTATGGGATCACAAGAATCCCTACTACGGTTGGCGAAGGCCGCTGGGTCGTGAGAAGAGTAGGTCTAACAGGAAGCACACGGATCGTTTACCCAGGTTCGGGCCGCGAAGATGCGTAAAACCCTAGTCCTACTTTGGTGGATGTATTGCGTGTTCTTGTGTTCTTGAGCTAGCTATGGGGTGTAACTTTCCCAAAAGAGTCGAATCCCTCTCCAGTACGCCATGGGCCTCCTTTAATAGTCGAAAGGGGCTACCACAGTGGCACACAGGAGGTGGAAAGGTCTATAGTGTCGCGAGCTTATCGCCCGTATTACAGGACAAGACGCATTTAATGCATCGCTTAGGTGTCCCGTAGCTTTATCGGGGACGGGAACGAGGCCCGTCCCGTCCGTCGCCGCCTCGCCTTGCTTCGACACGCGCCCAGGCCAGCGATGCATGCAGTGCCATGTAGGCAGGCAGGCAGCTGAGGTGGCGCGGTGGTAGGGTCTTCACGAAGACCTGCATGCCACCACGCATGTGCTTGCTAAGTTGGCGTAGAGGCCGCCCGTCGCCACGCAGGTGCCTGCCCAGCTGGTTGAGCTAGCAGCTGCTTGGGGACGGCGGTGGAGTCTTGGCTGGTGCGGGCCTAGCAGTGGCTCGCTGATGCCCTCGGCAAGGGTCTTGTCGGGGGCCCGGCAAGGGTCTTGTCGTGGCGTTGCAGTCGTCCCCGGAAGGCGCGTGCCGGGGGTCTTGTGTCTCTCCTTGGCTAGGATCCTGCCGAGGGTCGCCGTCTTCTGGTCCTCATCTGATCTCACATGTTTATGATCTTTACGAAGATCTGCATGCCACCATAGAGGTCGCTCCCGAACCTTGGTTCCAACGTAGTTGGTTGGGTCGGAACCCGTGGGCTCAAGGGTGGCTCGCTCTGTTGGTGTTGGGCAAGTTGCCCTGGCAAGGGCCTTGCCGGGGGGTCCCCCTCGCCCTCTTGCTCTTTGGTGTTTCTGGTCTTGGTGTTGCCTTGACCGTCTTGTGCCTTTGGCTTCCCTCCGGCTCCCCTCCATTGCCCTGCTAAGTGTGATAGTGGCGCGTGGCTCCGCCTACCCGTGCACAAGCAAAGGAGTACAAAGGATTGCCCCTACTTTTGTACACCGACAGGAGCCCCCGGGCCTGGGCCACACATAAGCGTGACACGTTGTTGGGCCAGGCCCATAACAGTGCGCGGGCAGGTGGGGCGGATTTTTACCGCAGTAACTGTTCCATCCGCAGCGCTTCCCCACGACCCGCGTTGAACGCGCGATGTGGGGGGGGGGGGTCGTGCGTGACGTCGGGTTCAAGCGCGGGGCGGTCTCTGCACGCATGCGTCACGTCATAGTTAATGGGAAAGGAGGCAGCTCGCGCCTTCCCCGTAAAAAGGGATAACCGCGGGCACGCTGCTCACTTTACCCCCCCTTCCTACGTCTTCTCCAATCTCAGAGCCGCCGCCTCCCCCTTTGTCCTCTTTCTCGAGCTTTTCGCCTTTGCTCGCAGTTGCTGCATCTTTGCTGTACTCCGTCCCTCGCCCCTCGCAGTCGCCATGGCCCCCAAATCCACCAAGGGCAAGGGAGTGGCCAAGGATGCCAGAGCGACGGAGCCGCCGGAGAGTGCGTTGGCGGTGCAGCGCATGCAGCTCGCCTACTTCCCCTCGACGGTCGACGTGTTCGAGCTCCGGGACTGCTTCAAGCCCCTGTGGGGGTGCAAGACGGGGGGAAAGACGACGGGGCATCCAGCCACGCGCGTCATCCCCGCCAATTGCACCGAGGCCGCCACAAATCGGTATCCATTCTTTGTTGATTACTTCTCTTGCGGCCTCTGCACCCTTCTCGGATTTCTTTAACGACGTCATGCACACCTACGGCTTCCACCTTATGGATTTTACTCCAAATGCCGTGGCGTGCATGGCTCTCTTTGCGCACCTCTGCGAGGGTTTCGCCGGGGTGCATCCCAACACGGCGCTCTTCTGCCACTACTTCTTCCCTCGGATCCAAGCGGGGGGCGCCATTTCCGGTTGCGTCGCCTGGATTCCATGGTCCAAGGGGGCGTACCCGGAGGGCGCTCGGAAGGAGAGGTGGGAAGAATGGCGGGGAAGGTGGTGCTGGATTGAGGAGGATGATCCACAAGATTTCTGCTGGGTTCGCCAGGCGCCGCCGGTTCGGCGGAGCGACTGGAGCGATGTTGATGCCGATGATGTGAAGCTCACGGTCGCCACCACCAGGATTCTTTGCCTCACCGAGGCCGGGCTCATCCTTGAGATGATCGGGCAGATTTCATCTGCTGCCGAATCGCTCTGCTGCACAACAAGGGGAGGTCGGCCTGGCTTTTCACGAACGCCGCCGACATCATGAGACTCCACCCCGGCCTCGACCACAACCTCACGGTGATGAGGCACGCCCATCTCTGCCAACGGCTCTTCCAGCTCAACATGAACCGCGATGGCGAGGTCGAGCGGTCCGGCAAGGCCGCGAGGGCCGCCGCGAAGGCCGGCAAGGTCGCCAAGGGGCCCTAGTTTAAGCTGCCTGCGGGAGTGGTCCCGCTGAGCAACAACTCTCGCCGGACCGACATCATCGCCATGATGCCGGATTTCAACCCGCATGGTCTCGACCCGAGCTGGGTCGAGCCGGAGGAAATTCAAGTGCAAGATTTCTTCGACACCTTGCATGAGGGGTACGTCACCGCCGAGCCGAGGCTTGTCCAGGACACCACCCAGGCGGAGCTTGCCGCCAGGGCGATGGAGGAGGAGCTCGCTAAGGAGGCCGGCAGCACCGGTAGCGTGGAGGACAAAGCCGCGGCGGAAGCAGAGGAGAAGGAGCTCGCCCAGTGGGAGGAGGCCACTGGGGAGGCCAGCAGCACGGGCACCGGGGCTCCTCTCGTCAAAGATGTGGTCGACGAGTCATCGGAGGAGGAGGCCGAGGCTGTCGACCCTCCGGCCACAGGGAGAGGGCGGATCCTGCGGCGGGCCACCTCTGGCGAGCCGGTCCGGCCCGGTAGGGCCGTACAACCGCGGCAAGACCAGGAGGTACCTGGGCGCCAGACAAGGGCCGCGGCGGCGAAGAAGACGCTGAAGGCCGCGCCGGCAAAGAAGAGAGCGACCGCCTCTTCTTCGTCCAAACGCCCTTGGACTCCATCAGCTTCCCCTCCTCGCATGACAGACGACGTTAGGGTCACCTTCACTTGGTCCCTCAGCCCAAGGAGGAAGAGGAAAGCAGCAGAGGAGGAGGTGGAGGACGAGTAAGTATTGTTCCTTTCTGTCATCTCCACCCCCCTCAGACAGTGCCACTTATCTCGACTTGTTTTCATCTTTGCAGGGATGCAGAGACGGTGGCCCAGTGGGTGAAGAGGGCTAAGGCTTCGGAGGGCGGCCAGCCCCCGGCAGGCGCTGCTGGCGCACCGCTGGTGGTGTTGAGCAGTCCAGACAACAGCCCCCGGCACAGCCCCCAGCGTAAGTCCATTACTCACCCCTTGTCAACGTGTGTTGGGCGCACGGTCCCTTGGTGCTAACCTTGTTGCGATTGCAGGATGGGGACAACAGCAGGAGAGCCACAGAGGGCTACCCCCAACACGCCGCCCCCATTGACCACGCCGCCCCGAGGGGCGTCCCCGGCAAGGTCGCCAAGCACCGAGCCCATGCACACGGAGGAGGAGGAGGCGAATTTGGGTGCTGGTGGCTTTGCCTCAGCGCCAAACATTGGCAGGGAGGGGACCTCTGCTTCCCAGCCCGGCACGAGTAAGCCACTTGCCTTCCGTCCCTGTTCTTTTTTTTCTGTTCTTTCTGAATCTTGATCTTGGCCTCGCCTCATCCCCTTCTCGGTATCTAGATTTGCCCTCGGTGGGCCCAGAGGACATCGACACCGTCATCGAGGATGTCGCCAAGGACGCCGCGGTGGAGGCCGAGAAGATTGCCGCCGAGGAGACCGCCAAGGGCGATGCCGAGGAGCCTGGCAAGGTCACTGGCGAGGAGGCCGGCAAGGGGCCTGCCGGGGAGGCCGACAAGGCCGCTACCGAGGAGGAGGTGGTTGATGACCAGCCATCCTCCTCCGCTGCCTCTGGCTCCGGCAGGTATCTGAGGCTGGGCGACGACCTTTTCGTCCACCTTCCAGGGGCGTCGAGCTCCAGGGCACCCGTCGAGGGAGAGGTGTTCGACAAGGAGGTGCTTGCCGCCGCCGGGCTCGAGGTTGTTGACGAGCCGAGTACTGGTGGTGACGGTTCCCAGGAGGAGCGGCTTCTCCAGGACATGGGCGCAAACTTCCGGAAGCTCTAGGCGCTCCATCGCGCCCGCCTGGACAAGGCCAAGTCCAGGATGGCAAGGGTGGACAAGGCGGAGGCGGACCTCATGGTGCGCGTCGCCGAGACGCAGACCTAGTTCCACCAGGCTTGCGAGGAGCTGAAGGTCACCCAGGGCGAGCTGGCCAGGCATGATGTGGAGCTCACCATGAAGCAGGCCGACATCGAGAAGGCCCAGGAGACGGCGGAGAACTTGGCCGCCGCAGCTGAGGCCACTCGTGCCCAAAGACCAAAGCCGCCCGAACTCCTGTGAGGAGGACCTTGCCGCACGTGAGGAGAAGCTTGCCGCAACGCTCTGCGGCAAGGATGAGGAGGTGGAGAAGCTCGTCGTGCGGCGGACCCACGAGCTGGAGCAGAGGCACAGGGAGGCGCTCGATGCCCAGGCTCTGGTTCACGCCGGCAGGCTGAAGGAGCTGGAGGTGGACCGGGATGAGCTGAAGGAGCGGGCCCTGAAGCTGTCCATGGAGAAGGACACGCTCAACGGCGCCCTGACGGAGGCGCAAGGCGCGGCCGTCAGCAGGGCCGGGGAGCTCTCTGAAGCCAACAACTCCATCAAAGACCTGAAGCTGAAGCTGGAGGGCCTTGAGGAGATGCTCTCAGAGGCCAAGGCTCAGGAGGAGACCCCGGCCAAGGATCTTGAGGCCGAGAAGCTGCAGCGGAAGAACGATGCCGCCAGCCACAAGGATTTTGTGGAGGGCGAGAATCGCTGGATCAGCCGCCTCGAGGATGTCACCGGCAGGATCACCATGCAGCTGGCTACCATGGGGATGCCAAATGTGAGGTATGCCCAGAGCGCAGCGGGACTCCCAACGCCAAGCTGACCCTATTCTTCGAGGGTGTCCTCGGGGCCCTGGAGCAGCTCCACTCCAACCGGAGGCCTCTCTGGCCAACGAGTCCCGGAGGCTCTGCCGGGGTGCCATGACCAAGATCCTCGCCAAGGTGGCACACTAGAATCCTGACCTCGACTTCGAAGCTGCGCTAGAGAGCCTGCTGGAGGATGCGGACATCGCGGCGCTCAAGGAGCGTATCAAGCCCATCATTAGACGCATCGACGGAATCCAGAGGGTGGAGGGCCAGCGCCGGGATTAGGCACCCCGTTTCTTTTCGTTGTTGCAGGTTCTCAACCAAGATGATTTTTATCTTTAGTTAGAACTGTGGCAACAAGTGACGTAATATAACTTTGCAGTACTTTTGATACAATGCATGTTATTTTCCTGTCCTATTTTCCTTTGTATGTCCACCCTACGTTAACCAGGTAGGCTTGCCGGCGCGTAAACCCAGGGCGGCATCTTGAGGATGGATCCCCATTGGCCTGCCAGGTGTGCTTGCTGCCGGGCGAACCACATTACTGCCCTTAACGTGGCCGCCCGAACTGTCAAGCTTGACTCGAGTCAGAATCGAGAGCGTTGCCAATTGCGGAAGGCTACCCTGCCACTCTCGACGCGACCGCTTGAGCTGTTGACCGGACTCGAAAAAGAACAAGGGCGTTGCCAATTGCGGGGGGCTTTGCGTGCAGGTTTTCCAAACAAAGAACAAGATCTCCAAGGGGAAAAACCTTATACAAAAAGGAAATATTTAAAGTTCGGCATGACTTAGCTCTCCTGTCGCTGCACGGGCGCCCTTCTCGCTTGCAGGCAGCGCCGCTCTCTTGGCCGTCTTCTTCTTTGGAAGTCGTGGTCACGGGAAACTGCTAGGCCGGCTGCTAAACCAGATTCTCACAACTGCGCCCCCTACCTGGCGCGCCAAAGATATCGGTGGAAAACGACACCTATGGGATCACAAGAATCCCTACTACGGTTGGCGGGGCGCGGGGTCGCGAGAAGAGCAGGTCTAACAGGAAGCACACGGATCGTTTACCCAGGTTCGGACCACGAAGATGCGTAAAATCCTAGTCCTGCTTTGGTGGATGTATTGCGTGTTCTTCTGTTCTTGAGCTAGCTATGGGGTGTAACTTGCCCAAAAGAGTCGAGTCCCTCTCCAGTACGCCATGGGCCTCCTTTTGTAGTTGAAAGGGGCTGCCAGAGTGGCACACAGGAGGTGGAAAGGTCAATAGTGCCGCGAGCTTATTGCATGTATTACAGGACAAGACGCATTTAATGCATCGCCTAGGTGTCCCGTAGCTTTATCGGGGACAGGAACAAGGCCCGTCCCGTCCGTCGCCGCCTCGCCTTACTTCGACACGCGCCCAGGCCAGGGATGCATGCAGCGCCATGTAGGCAGGCAGGCAGCTGAGGTGGCGCGGTGGTAGGGTCTTAAAACGAAGATCTGCATGCCACCACGCAGGTGCTTGCTGAGTTGGCATAGAGGCCGCTCGTCGCCATGCAGGTGCCTGCCCAGCTGGTTGAGCTAGCAGCTGCTTGGGGACGGCGGTGGAGTCTTGGCTGGTGCGGGCCTGGCAGTGGCCCCGCTGATGCCCTCGGCAAGGGTCTTGTCGGGGGCCCGGCAAGGGTCTTGCCGTGGTGTTGCAGTCGTCCCCGGCATGGCGCTTGCCGGGGGTCTTGTGGCTCTCCTCGGCTAGTATCCCGCCGAGGGTCACCGTCTTCTGGTCCTCATCTGACTCACATGTTTATGATCTTGACGAAGATCTGCATGCCACCACGGAGGTGCCTCCCGAGCCTTGGTTCCAACGTAATTGGTTGGGTCGGAACCCATGGGCTCAAGGGTGGCTCGCTCTGTTGGTGTTGGGCAAGTTGCCCCGGCAAGGCTCTTTCCAGGGCCGCGGAGGCCGCCCCGAAAAGGGCCTTGTCGAGGGAGTCCCCCTCGCCCTCTTGCTCTTTGGTGTTTCTGGTCTTGGCGTTGCCTTGACCGTCTTGTGCCTTTGGCTTCACTCCGGCTCCCCTCCTTTGCCCTGCTAAGTGTGACCGTGGCACGTGGCTCCGACTGCCCGTGCACAAGTAAAGGGGTACAAAGGAGTGCCCCTACTTTTGTACACCGATAATCATGCCTAGATATTATCATAACTATGCGCTTTTCTATCAATTGCTCGGCAATAATTTGTTCACCCACCGTAATATATGCTATCATGAGAGAAGCCACTAGTGAAACCTATGGCCCCGGGTCTACTTTACATCATAAGTTTCCCATTTATAATTCTAGTTTACTATTTATTTTGAAATCTTTACATTTCAATCTATACAACAAAAATACTAAAAATATTTATCTTATTATCTTTATCAGATCTCACTTCTGCAAGTGGCCGTGAAGGGATTGACAACCCCTTTATCGCGTTGGTTGCAAGGTTCTTGATTGTTTGTGCAGGTACTAGGAGATTTGCATGTAGTCTCCTACTGGATTGATACCTTGGTTCTCAAAAACTGAGGGAAATACTTACGCTACTTTGTTGCATCACCCTTTCCTCTTCAAGGAAAACCAACGCATTCTCAAGAGGTAGCAAGAAAGATTTCCGCACCGCTGTCGGGAGATCTACGCTCACGTCAAGACATACCAAGTACCCATCACAAACTCTTCTCCCTCGCATTACATTATTTGCCATTTGCCTCTCGTTTTCCTCTCCCCCACTTCACCCTTACCCGTTTTATTCGCCCTTTTTCGTTTTGCTTACCTTTTGTGTGTTCACTCTCTGTGCGATTTGTTGCAATCATGTTTAAAACTGGAGAGGTTATCATTGATAAGGATAATAGTAATAACGGGGGAAACTTTGATGCTTTTGATGATCCTCATGAAGAACCTACTATTTTACACACTAAAAAGTTTCGGATTGGTAGTGGTAATATTATTGGAAAAGGAGTTATTCAAGATTTCTTTACTTGTGCCGGTGCCCTGCCCACTACGGGTGGGTCTATTCTTCATAGAACTAGTAGTCTTGTCGATGCTATATCTTTGCTCGTAGTTGAACTTGAAAGATAGTTTATTCATATGCATCCTTGCATACAAAGGATTTTTCTAGAATTTTCCAATATTGAGCATTCTTCTGTTAAGCGAGCAGCTACTATCTTTTTAGCACATGAGTTCAGATTTATAATGAAAGAGGCCAATGAAATTTTAGTGAATTATAGGGTGGATGCTGGTCGTCCTCCCGTAGAAGCTATCCTTTTTAATCAATAAGACATAATGCGTTTACGATCTTTAGATCATGTTGCTTATAATGAAAACCTCAGAAAGAAGGTTCCTATCGGTGTTCTAGTTAATAGAGTCTCTGAACTTAATGATATTTTTGCTATTCAGAATAATGGGTTAGTGTTTCCTCTTGAACATAGGCTCGTGACTTTTTGCCAAAAGAATGCTTATAATGATGAATTGGTTGTGCAATATGAGGGGCCAATGGAGGAACCAATACCTCCCGAGCTTGATCTTGGGCACTTTTGTCCCATTAAATTAGCCCTTTTGATTACTTTTGCCTGCCGCAAAGAAAGCTTTCTGCTGAACGTAGGGAGTATGATATGAGTTTTCGCGATTTGCCTTATCATTATGGCAATACCTAGATCTATTCTTGCTTTATGCCTAGCTATGGGCGTTAAACGGTAGCGCTTGTTGGGAGGCAACCCAATTCTATTTTTGTTCCTTGATTTTTGTTCCTGATTAGTAATAAATAATTCATCTAGCCTATGTTTAGATGTGGTTTTATGTTTTCATTAGTGTTTGTGCCAAGTAGAACCTTTGGGAAGACCTGGGTGAAGTCTTTGCGATCTTGCTGTAAAAAACAGAAACTTTAGCGCTCACAAGATTAGCTGCCATTTTTTACTGGAGAGTGATTTTAGGTAGATTATTTTTGAAGATGATTAATAGACAAATTCCTCACGTCCAACAATTTATTTCAGAATTTTTGGAGTTCCAGAAGTATATGTTTGATACAGATTACTACAGACTATTCTTTTTTTGACAGATTCTATTTTTCGTGTGTTGTTTGCTTATTTTGATGAATCTATGGCTAGTATCGGGGGGTATGAACCATAGAGAAGTTGGAATACAGTAGGTTTAACACCAATATAAATAAAGAATGAGTTCATTACAGTACCTTCAAGTGGTGGTTTGTTTTCTTACACTAACGGATCTCATGAGATTTTCTGTTTAAGTTTTGTGTTGTGAAGTTTTCAAGTTTTTGGGTAAAGATTTGATGGATTTTGGAATAAGGAGTGGCAAGAGCCTAAGCTTGGGGATGACCAAGGCACCCCAAGGTAAAATTAAAGGACAACCAAAAGCCTAAGCTTGGGGATGCCTCGGAAGGCATCCCCTCTTTTCGCCTTCGCTCATCGGTAACTTTACTTCGAGCTATATTTTTATTCACCACATGATATGTGTTTTGCTTGGAGCATCTTGTATGATTTGAGTATTTGATTTTTAGTTTACCACAATCATCCTTGCTGTAGACACCTTTTGGGAGAGGCACACATGAATCAGAATTTATTAGAATACTCTATGTGCTTCACTTATATCTTTTGAGCTAGATAATTAATTTTGCTCTAGTGCTTCACTTATATCTTTTAGAGCACGGTGGTGGTTTTATTTTATAGAAATTATTGATCTCTCATGCTTCACTTATATTATTTTGAGAGTCCTTTAGAACAGCATGGTAATTTGCTTTGGCTATAAAATTAGTCCTAATATGATGGGCATCCAAGATGGGTATAATAAAAATTTCCATATATAGTGCATTGAATACTATGAGAAGTTTGATACTTGATGATTGTTTTGAGATATGAAGATGGTAATATTAGAGTCATGCTAGTTGAGTAATCGTGAATTTGAGAAATACTTTTGTTGAGGTTTGCAAGTCCCGTAGCATGCACGTATGGTAACCGTTGTGTAACAAATTTGAAGCATGAGGTGATTCTTTGATTGTCCTCCTTATGAGTGGCGGTCGGGGACGAGCGATGGTATTTTCGTACCAATATATCCCCCTAGGAGCATGCGCGTAGTGCTTGGTTTTGATGACTTGTAGATTTTTGCAATAAGTATGTGAGTTCTTTATAACTAATGCTGAGTCCATGGATTATACGCGGTGTGGGGGTTCCATCATTGCTAGCCTCTTCGGTACCATGCATTGCCCTTTCTCACCCTTGAGAGTTGGTGCAAACTTCGCCGGTGCATCCAAGCCCCGTGATATGGTACACTCTATCACACATAAGCCTCCTAATATCTTCCTCAAAACAGCCACCATACCTACCTATTATGGCATTTCCATAGCCATTCCGAGATATATTGCCATGCAACTTTCCACCATTCCGTTTATTATGACACGCTTCATCATTGTCATATTGCCTTGCATCATCATGTAGTTGACATCATATTTGTGGCAAGGCCACCATGCATAATTTTTCATACATGTCACTCTTGATTAATTGCCCATCCAGGTACACCACCGGAGGCACTCATATAGAGTTATATTTTGTTCTAGTATCAAATGTAATCCTTGAGTTGTAAATAAATAAAAGTGTGATGATCATCATTATTAGAGCATTGTCCCGTGTGAGTGAATAAAAAAAGGGAGAAAGGGCAAATAAAAAAAGAGAAAGGCCAAAAAAAGAGAAAGGCCAAAAAAAGAGAAAGGCCAAAAAAAGAGAAGGCCCAAAAAAAGAGAGAAAAAGAGAGAAGGGACAATGCTACTATCCTTTTTCCACACTTGTGCTTCAAAGTAGCACCATGATCTTCATGATAGAGAGTTTCTTATTGTCACTTTCATATACTAGTGGGAATTTTTCATTATAGAACTTGGCTTGTATATTCCAACAATGGGCTTCCTCAAATGCCCTAGGTCTTCGTGAGCAAGCAAGTTGGATGCACACCCACTTAGTTTCTTTTCTTGAGCTTTCATACATTTATAGCTCTAGTGCATCCGTTGCATGGCAATCCCTACTCCTCGCATTGACATCAATTGATGGGTGTCACAGCCCCAGATTTGTTTGTAACTAGATGCACCAGTGAGTTCCATGCATCATGTTTAAATTTTTGAAACTTGAAATGGGGATGTCCAAACCCTAGCAGCAAATGAAATTCAACTAGGGTCAAAGTTAAATCTTTTCAATGAACCCAAAATGCCCCTCAAAAATGTTCATCATTTTTGTTTTGGTCCAGAACCTCTGCCAAAAATGGTGCACCCTTCTCTAGGACATTCTGGGATATTGAATTAAATCATACATTATTTGTTCTTGGACATTTAAATGCTATAAATAATTTTAAATGTCCAAATGATCTTGAAAGTAAATGAGGGCTGTTGGAAATATTCCAAACAGAGCCCACAAATATTTTCAGGATTTTGAAAATGCTCTAGCATTTTTATTAAAGCAAAAACAATTACAGAAAATAGAAAAAAACAGAAACTAAATAGAAAACCCGAGAGAGAGGGCACTGTACCTGGCAGCACATTTACCTGGCCTCACCTGCGCGGACCACCTGGCCGGCCCAGCTGGCAGCCCAGCCAACTGGACCAACCCACCATCGCAAACCCTCTGTCGCCTTCCTCCTCGCGCCAATAGGCAAGGGTGCGTACCCGGCGCGCAAAGCCACGCGTCGCGCCACCTCCTGCTTCCGCCGCTTCCCCGACGCGGCTGTGAACGCCACGCACACCCCCAGACCCTCTGCACCTCTCCCCTCTCTTGCTGGACCTCCTCCCCTCCTCTGGCTCTCTCCCTCGCACCACCTGAACGCGCCCGCCGCCGCCGAAGTGCACCACCGCGGCCACCGCCTCCCCCTCGCTTCCCTGACTGGCTCAAGAGCTCCGCCTCATCGCCCTCGTCCTCTCAGCCGAGCCACGCGGCACCGGACGCCCCCGAACATCGTCACCGCGGTCGTCTTCTACCTCGGGCAACCGAGATCGCCGGCTCCCATCCGTCGTCCACGGTGCCTCCCCGAGCCTGTTGATCCCTCCATTGGAATCCATGTGAGCTCCGCCGCTTTTCCCCCTTCTCCCCATGCTCTATTTCCCTCTCTAGCCACCATTCCCATCGAGCCCGAGAGCTCGGCTCCGCCGGCCATGTCACCGCCATGGCCACTGTCACATAGAGCTGCAACCGAGCACATAGCCGTGCTCAGCGCAACGCCAGAAGTCCAAAACCCCCTCCAGCTGCTCCTGCCGTGCTTCGCAACACCGAAACCACCGAGATCCGAACTCCGGCCGCCGCATTCGTGCTCGCCGCCGTCGACTCAGACCACCCCAGCTCCTCCCGCTTGGCCTACTAGATGCGCGAGCCCCAGCCACGCCAGAGGACCAAACCGCGGTCGATTTGGTCGACCGTGGGCAAATTCCGACCCCCTCCGCCGTCTCGGGCTTCACCGGCGACGAGCCATGGACCAAGTCCGGCGGTTTTGACCCCGTTGACTTTGACTGGGTGGGCCCAGGTTGACTCCCCCTAAGTCTATGACAAGTGGGGCCCGCTCTGCTAATTAACTTAGGTTAACACTAACTAAATTTAGTTAGTTTAAATAACTCTTGACATGCGGGACCCATCGTCGGTTTGACCCGGTCCGTGCCCGTTGACTCTTTGACATCATGATGATGTCAGTCGATGCAAGAATGCCCTTTTCTGGATTTATTCTTATACGTGAAATTCGTAAATTAGCCAAAACTTCTAAAAATCATAGAAAATCAACCGTAACTCCAAATGAAATAATTTATATATGAATATGATCAGAAAAATCCAATCTATCCATCTGTACCATTTTCATGCATGTTGGAACAACTTAAAGTTGTTGTTTAGGACATTTCAATTAAATGGCATTTAAGAAAGCACATATGGAGTTTGAATTTGAACCTATTGTTCAAACCAACTCCATTTAACTTGTTGCTAGCTGCATTAGGCCAATCAACAGCATATTGCCATGTCATGATCATGCATCATATTGTTGCATGGCATTGATTGTGTTTCTCCTTTGTTTGTCGGTGGTTGTTCCCTTTCGATAGACGTGATTCGACGATGAGTTCGATGACACCGATGAAGAACTTTACTATCTTCAGAAGTGCCAGGCAAGCAAAACCCCCTTGTTCATTCCGATACAATCCCACTCTCTCACTCCTGCTCTCTTTTCATGCATTAGGACAACAACGATTCATCTGTTTACTTGCTGCGGTAGCTGAACCCCTTTATCCTCTCGTGATGACCTGTCATTTCCACAGTAAATAGATGAAACCCACTAGCATGAGTAGGAGTTGTTCGAGCCCTGATGTGCCTACTCATTCATGCTTGTTTGTCATGCCTGCTACTGCTTAGAGTTGGCCCAGGTCTGATTCATCGGGGATGAATCGGAGGTGTGTAAACATGTCCTACTGTGTGTGAGCAAAGTGTGTGAACACGATTTGGTAAAGGTAGCGGTGAGAGGCCATGTAGGAGTATATGGTGGGTTGTCTCATTGAAACCGTCCTCAGGAATTGAGTTATGTGTTTGTGATCCATGAACAATTACTACCACACATTGGAATCCTTAATTGACTCTCTCGGCTTCTTAACCACCCTTGCTCTCTGTCCAGGAGTTGCAACTAGTTTCTGGTGTTTGTAGGATATGTATTGGAGGCCGTGCGTAGCGTTGACCCTAGGGGTGGGCTATGATGCGGTAGATACACCGTGGCACGGTGTACCAGGCGCCCATTTGGTGTCTCGTGAATCCTGCTCACATCGTTAGGGGCCGTATGTGGAAACCTCGGCCGGACTCCCTGCGGATGGAACCTGAATAGGCGATAAACCTGGACTAGAGACTTGAGTGTTTAGGTAGGCCGTGGCCGA